>VXBA01003015.1:856451-1063866 GCA_013399895.1 Serilophus lunatus | reverse complement strand
CCCAGAAGGTCCAGTTTGTCCCCATCCTCAGATTGGGAAATGATATGGGGGAGAGGAGGGAGGGAGGTGGGAAAGTGTATTTGTTTGCCTTTCCATTTAATTGTTTCCCTTATGGTGTTTCTCTTAAATATCAGGAAATTATAGGAATTAAGGGGTGTTCCTCTGGGAAGGCAGTATGGCCAACAGCCCAGCAATGCCTGCAGTGCGAGCAGGCAATAGGAGGAGCTGGAAGCCACTATGCCACTAGAAAGCTATGTCCTTGTTGCCATTACTGAAACTTGGTGGGTCAAATCCCATGACTGGAGTGCTGCTATTGATGGCTAAAGTCTGATCAGAAGAGACAGGAGAGAAAGGAGAGGCAGAGATTGCCTTCTGCATCAGGAGTTGAATTGAGTGTGAAGAGCTGTCTTTGAAGAACAGTCACTAGCAAATCCAAAGCCTATGGGCAAGAATCAGAGACCAAGGGGACATAGGGAACCTCGTGGTCAGTGTCTACTACAGGCTGCCTGATCAAGGGGAGCCCATTAACAAAGCCTTTATTCTCCAGCTTCAGGAGGCATCACATTCACAGGCTCTTGTCCTGCTGGGGGACTTCAGTCACTCTCACATCTGCTGGGAAAGTAGCATGATGACCTGAAGGCAATCCAGGAGACTCCTGGAAGGCATGAGGGATAAATTCTTGAGCCAGGTAATAGACAGCTCTGCCAGAGGGAATGCATTACTGGATTTGTTGATTACCCACAAAGCCAAGGTAATTAGGGATGTCAAGACTGAAAGCAGCCTAGGCTGTGGTGCTCTTGTGTTGGTAGAGTTTTAGTCCTGAGGGACATGGTCAGGTAAGGAGTAAATTTAGGCTCCTGACCGTTAAGAAAGCAAAATTCCAGCTCTTCAGGGAGCTAGTTAGATCCTCTGGGACAGGGAAGTAGAACAGAGCTGGCAGAGCTTGAAGTCTTCCATAGAGCACAAGAGCTAGCAATCCCCAGGAGCAAGAAGTCAAGCGAGGAAGGACTGACCAGTGTGGCTGAGTATGGACCTGATGGTCAAACTAAAGGGAAAGAACAAATGCACGGACAGTGGAATTTAGGACAAGTGAGCTGGGAAGAGTACAGACATGAAGGGCAGTTGTGTAGGGATGGGGAAAGGAAGGCCCGGTTGAAGCTGGAACCGAACATGGCAAAGGATGCAAAGAATAATAGGAAGGACATGTTAACCAGAAAAGGAAGGTCAAAGAAGATGCAACCCCTCTGTTATACAGTGCTGGAAAACTAGTAATGATGGTTGAGGAGGAGACTGAGTTACTCAGCAACTTTTTTGCCTCAGTCTTCAATGACAACCTCTTTCCCACACCTCTTGAGTGTGCAGAGAGCAGGATGGGGACTGAAGGAGCAAAGTCCCTCCCACGGTAATAGAAGATCAGATTCATGATCTGCTGAGGAGCCTGAGTGTGCATAAGTCTATGGGACCTGATGAGATGCACTCCAGAGTCCTGAGGGAATTGGCTGATGTAGTTGCCAAGCCACTCTCCATGATATTTGAAAAGTCATGTCTGTGCCAGGGAAGAAAGATCATCACAGTATCACAGTATCAACAGATCCTCCAAGGAGCTGTGCTTAGACACATGGAGGACAGGAAAGTGATTAGAAACAACCAGCACAGCTTCAGCAGGGACAAGTCCTGCCTGAACAACCCACTGGCTGTCTGTGATGGAGTCACTACATCAGTGGACAAGGGAAGGGATACGGATATCATTTGTCTGGACTTTGTAAAGCCTCTGACATGGTCTCCAACAATATCCTTCTGTCTAAGCTGGAGAGTGATAGATTTGGTAAGTGAACTGTTAGATGGGTAAGATGCTGGTTGGAAGGTCACATCCAGAGGAGGGTGGCCAGTGGCTCAGAGTCCCAGTCAACATCAGTGATAAGTGGAGTCCCTCAGGGGTTCATACTGGGATCAGTGTTATTTAATATCATCATTAATGACACAAAGAGATCAAGTGCAGCCTCAGCAAATTTGCAGATGACACCAAGCTGAGTGGTGCTGTTGACACACCTGAGAGATGGGATGCCATCCAGAGGGACCTGGACAAGCTCAAGAGGGCCCATGGAAATACAATGAAGTTGATTAAGGCCAAATGCAAGGTCCTGCTCCTGAGTCAAGGCAACCTCTGCTATCAATCCAGGTGTGAACAGATAAGAGAATCCCTGCTGAGAAGGACTTGTGGATGCTGGTTGGTGAGAGGCTGGACATGACCCGGCCATGTGCTCTCACAGCCCAGAAAGCCAAATGTGTCCTGGGCTGCATCCAGAGCAGCGTGAGCAGCAGACGAAAGGAGGGGATTCTGCCCTTCTGATCCACTGTGGTGAGATTCTATCTGCATCCAGCTCTTGAGTCCCTGGGGCAGGAAGGACATTGAACTGTTGGAGTGAATCCAGAAGAGGCCACCAAGGTATTAGAGGGATGGAGCACCTCTCCTACAAGGAAAGGCTGAGAGAATTGGGATTGTACAGCCTGAAAAAGAGAAGGTTTCAGGGTGTCCTAATTGTGGCCTTTCAGTACCTGAAGAGAAGCTATGGGAAAGATGAAGAGGACTTTTTTCAGGAGCATGTAGTGACAGGACAAGGGGGAATATATTCAAACTGAAAGAGAGTAGTTTTAGACTAGATATGTGGAAGAAATTCTTTACCAGGCTGGATGGAGCTCTGAGCAACCTGATCTAGTGAAAGGTGTCCTTGCTCATGGCATTGGGATTGGAACTATATGATCTTTAAGGTTCTTTCCAGCCCAAACCACTCTAGGACTCTATGACTTGACTCACTGGCATTAAAGCAAATCAGCACAAAATAGTACCAATAAGCTGGTGGAGACATGGTGATGTCCATTTGATTTTATTCCACACAAATCAGACACAAAGGCTTTTAATTTTTTAACTTTTGTTTTTTAAATACATGTTTTTAGCCACTGAGTTCAAAACAGGGTCTCACAAAAGCTTACATCATCACAACACAGATCACCATGAACTGTGATCCTGGGGTTAGGCAGAGGTTAATTTCTTAAGCCAGTGTTATGGCTGAAACCAGTGTCTCACGGGAGCATGCCTTCACACATGGCAATGATACCAGCACTAGAAGTCTCCCAGTGGTGCCTATGATATGGGTCAGAGAGTGAATGTTACTGAAATGAAGGAATAAAAGAATGTCTGCTGTTAAATATTCAGCTTGGCCATTTACTGAGAACCATATTTTATGAAGTGCATTTGCAAGCATTAACTTGCCTTCCAAGACATGATTTAAATCTCTGGAGGGAACTCCCATGTATATTCAGGACAGCTACCCAAACTCACTTGCAGAATTTAGAAGTCTCCTACTGAGAAATATGTCAGCAGATGCTTCCTGACATTTAATGCTAAACATGCTATAACGAGGCTATAAACAGCCTTTCACTTCAAAACATATGAAGGAATAGCACAAGACCCCAGGGAGGGACAGCTCTGTGGGAATGGGTTTGTTGTTCCTGATTAGGATTCAGACAGCCCTGCCTGGCGTTGTTAGTCCTGGTTTGATTTGTTCTAAGACATGCCAGATATTTGTTGCAGAAAGAGATTCCCTGATATTTTCACTGCGATGGAATATTAAAAATAAGAGGTGTAAGTAAAGAAAAGGAGCCACAATCTGAGTCTAAAAGCAGCACATGATCATGTAGTCACTACAGCCCACTGCTGTCATGAGAACTCCTGACCAAAGTTTCCATTTTAACTTTTGCAATAGTGTGGTTGTCACCTTCCAGGCAATTTCAGGAAGATTTATATATCTACTTCCCTTTGGCTGCTGTGAAAAGTCACAGTTTCTCAGCAGTTTTTTAGAATATCCATGACATAACCTTCAAAGCAACAATTTCTCAGGCTTCTGGAGAAATGGAGGTGCTTCAGTCATGGCAGAATACCTGAGGAGAAACGTTTTGCCTCTCTTACTAAGAGTTAAATGTAAATAACATTAAAAGAAAAGAACTTTAAAAGGTGTGAGAAACATCTCTCAGCTCAAGAACAGTAATAGAATAAAATGTGGCCCCAATATACATGAAACTCAGCCTCAGGAAGGCATGAACTGCACGTTCAGGCATGTTCTGGTACTTGTTTGAGGTAGGTCAAGGCTTATGCAATGTACCTGCTCAGGTTCCTCTCATTTCTTCTCTGATTGAAATTGATATCATTAACATGATCCACAATTAACATCATTAATGTGATCCATAGGTAACATCATTACAGGACTTTGAACTGGACTGAGATAACAACAGGATCATAAATTAGAATTTGACCCTACTCACCTAACTGTGCAAACAAGCAAACGATCACAACACATGTTAAATTTGAATCTGTTTATCACACACGAACTCTCACAACTGAAAATGTTTAAAATGTTATTGCAGATGGTTACCGACATACCCCTGTCTGGCATCATCCACTCTGAATCAGTCATGGAACTCTAAAACATTACAAAATACTTTTATTGGATGTATCACATATACAATCATAATAGTGTTCTCTAGAGCAACATAATGTATACAGTTCTAATCCACCCACAAAAGCAGACTCAGACACACCAATACCCATTCAAGCAGAGGAGAAATTTTGGTGAAGGGCTCCTGAAAACATAATGGCTGACGTGTATAGTAAAGGATTAAAGTTAAAATAGTCCCTCAGCATGGCAAGCAAAAGAGAGTACTGAGACTCCTCAGTCTCCCTCTGTGGAACAAGCTATTAAGGACCATTTTCTGGCCCAGAATAAGTCAGAAATAAAGCTACAATGCTATGTGCTAGTTGGGGATTGGCACTAGTTTTTGGATTTTCCCAGCCGGTTGGCTGACTCCAACCTGTAGCATTAGGCAGTCAGTGCCAAGGACCCTCGGTGAAACTGACATGCAGAGACCAGCAGATGAGAATACTCTCAATGCTCAAATTCTCAAAATTCGCTTTACAGAAAATCTTACATTGATTTTGGCTCTTCATTATTTGATCTGTCCCAAGAGGTGTCTGAAAGGGCCAAGACTCTGGAATAGGTTTGAGGAGAAAAAAATAGGCAGGATTTTTCCCCCTTTCTCATGTTCTCAGCATGTGTCAAGTTTTCCATCTACTAGTGAGATAATCTGGGTTAAGGCAGTATCACAGACATCCCTGATAGCTTCTGTTTAATCCAGCAATGATAATTAGGCTTTTGAAAAGTGGCATTTAACAAATAAGAACAAGAGAAATAATTTCAGCAGTGATACTCCAAGTATAGTTTAAATTGTCAGGGGACTAAGTTAAACAATGACGTTACTTTGTTAGCATTGTTTCTCTTTTTCCTTACACGTTTTTGGAGTGCCTGAGTATGTTCCTTGCACGACGGGAACATCAAATGTTGAGAAATGCAAATTCAAAACTACTGTGAAGATGCCTCTGATATCCCCCAGCTATAGAAATAAACTTTTGGTTTAGCTTTGCAGAATCATCAAACTTACTGCTCTTCTCCTGTCTCCTCTCAAGAAAAGATAAAGGCTCGGTATAATAGGTGCCCTACTTACCTAATGCTTTGATCTCTTACAGCTGTCTGCTCACAGATTTCTGGAGGAGCCCCAGAATATGTGAATTTACAACCCAGTGAGCTGTTGTGCTTTCCAAGAGGGCTGGCTTCAGCACCATGTCTGCAAGACTTCAAAGGGGAGAAGAAAGTTATTTTCTATTTGTCGCTCCAATTTCCCTCTCCGCTGCCTCTGGACACTGTCAGTCCTAGAAGATGATAGAATAACTTGGGTTGGATGTGACGTTTTTTGGGACAAGCTCTACACTGAACTTCTATGAACCATATCCAAGGAGAAATATGCTTGTGAGATATTTTAGTGGGTTTTTTAAATTTCCTTGCAAGAGTCAGAGTGTGAAATACTAACATTAGATATACTGGCTTTTGCTTCAGAGATGTAAACGCACACTTCTCTTGCAAACAGCTACCTGAACCACTGGGCAAGACTGTGACTAAGCCTGCACTCTCCTGTAGCCCCACGGGAAGGATGCTTAGGTCATGGCAGAGCATGGACAGTATTTCGAGGGCTTGAATTCTTACCCCCTAGTTTAACTGCAGTGACCAGTTTACAAAGATTATGTTTAAACTGGTCACCTGGGTGCCTTTCCAAGTCCCTATCATAAATCATGGCTGCATACGAGTTCCCGCACTGCTGGACCTTGCCCTTACATGTAATCTCTCAGTGTGGGGTCTCATGCTCAGCAGAAACTGGGAAGAAACTTGGATAAATAGTGTTTGTTCTTGGAGGTCATTCCTGATGGCTGCACAGCCCCTGTGGGCCAAGGCATTGATCTGAAAAATGAGGGGAAGATGGGTTTTTCCATGTGTGCCACAGTACACACCTCAGGGACAGCTGGCACTGTGCTGTGCTGGAACAGGTTGCCTAGAGAAGGTGTGAAAGTGGAGTTGGAAAAAGGCGGTCTTTAAGGCCTCTTCCAACCCAAACCATCCTGTGATTCTTTGGTGACAGAGATGCTCTTTCAATATTGCCTACAGTTCTGGTGGTTGATTTAATGCTGAGCATTCAACACAGAGACACACACTGTGATTGCACAGCCTGTGCCACCACTGCACGAAGCCATGAAGAAGAAGAAAAATCAGCTTGCCCAACAGCCTGAAAATTTACCAAAGTTTGAGTCATTCTTTTGTTAAAATAGCACTTAGTGCTATTTTCACAATGACAATACATATGTAGTAAGGCTACAGTTTATTTAAAATATTTTTTCCCAGCAATCATGATTTCTCATTATTTTCATCATGTCTCATGAGCCTTTGTTCTGAGCTCTCTATTAATGAACTCATTGTGCTATTTTGGAGCAGTATCCCTGCCAGACCTAGCTCCAAAGAAAAACAATGTGATTAACCTGGCAGGGCTTGTGGTTGGGTGGAGTGGCACTGGGCCAGCAAAACCATAACACTAGCAGGATCTTGTCCCTTTATGTCTGCATAGCCCTGGATTGTGCCAGTAGCAGCCTTCCCAATGTAGGATCCTAACAGAGGCAGAACCTTAAGCAAGTGATGAAGGACATTCCTGGCTGAAGGCCTGTGTGCAGACCTGGACTCAGGCATGCTGGTGTAGCAGGTACATGGGAGTTCTGTTTGTGCTGCCATGCTGTAGAAAAAAAATGAGGTTTGGCTTTCCTACTGTTTGACAAGAAAATCATTTCATCCTCAACACATATCTGTGTCAGTGTTTCCAGCTCCGCAAAGTGCTCCATTATGCAGTTGCAAAACACCAGCTCCATGCAAATGGTGAACATGGAGGAGCTACAGGACCCTGAATGCGTCCCAAGGCCTGGGTAGTCTGGCTAAAAAATCCATCCAAATCAAATGCATTCACTGGATGTGAAAAGTTATGAAGGATATTAAAGCAAAATCTCTGCTGGGGAGAAGTTTTGTTTCACAGATTTGTAAACTGGTGACATTCTTTATTTGTTTCAGAACGCTCTTGAAAAAGGAGAAACAAGAGAATTTCTGCCTAGCTGTCCTATGTTCTGATTGACCACTCTGAGGAACAGACTAGGTGTAGAAGAACCCATACCACTAATTGACAAAAATACCTCAGTCCTCAGAGGGCTGACCTGCCATTTACCACGTGCAGATACAGGTTTAAATGAAAGGGTTCCCAAGGGCAAAGCCTGTTCACTGAAAAAGCTTTACCTGGGACAGAGATGCTGGAGGACCTTGGAAAGATATTTGAAGCCATAAAGGAGAGCTTAGTGGAAACTCTCTGCATCGCAAGTCAACGTGACTTGAAAGAATATTTCTGCTTGATCCCAAATACATTAACCAGTATGGACTTGAGCATGGCCAAGATATTGTATTGTTCAATATCATCTTACAATATTTGCTATTTGTTTTCATATATCATTGCTGTTTCCAAAAAATTGTTCTTCTGTCAATCCATGATCTTTTCCACTTGTGCTTCCAGCTTTAGGGGGAGGGGAAGAAAGTGGCAGCCTGGTTTTATTTTTTTTAAGCGGGACTACTAAATTGGAGATTACCATTCCTAAATCACAACATGAACTAACCAAATAGATAAGAAAATAGATGCTCTGAGCTACTCATAAACCATGGAGAAGTGTGTAAGAACAATCTCTGGTGCCTCGCAGGACAGATGGGAGAAGGAAACTTCTATTTAGTTTTAGGGTTTTTTTCTAACCAGTGGTTCACTGGGTTTGACAGAGGTGAGATACAGCCTGATCCTTCAAGAACAACATGCAAAGGAGGCACCTGAAGATGGTGAAGGGCCTTGAGGGGATGCATGTGAGGAGTGGCTGAGGGCACTTGGTCTGTTCAGTCTGGAGAAGAGGAGACTGAGGGGACACATCACTGCAGTTACAACTTTCTTGTATGAGGAAGAGAAGGGGCAGGCACTGATCTCTTCTGTCTGTGGTGAACAGTGACAGGACTGAATGGGCTGAAGTTGTGTCAGGGGAAGTTTAGGTTGTATATTACAAAAAGGTTCTTCACCCAGAGGATGGTGGGGCAGTAGAACAGGCCCTCTAGGATAGTGGTCATGGCACCAAGCCTGGCAGAGTTCAAGAAGTGTTTGGATGATACTTTCAGGCACATTCTTGGGGTCCTTGCAGGGCTTAGGGTTGGATGTGTTGATCCTTGTAGGTCCCTTCAAACTCAGAATATTCTGTAATTCTGTGGCCTGGCAATGGTTTGTTATCTGGCATTTCTTTACTCTCTGTTCTGGACTGATTTGGTCCTTGTGGGTTCATTTCAGTTGTTTTTGGTAAATCTAGACAACCTCAGTCAAACTTCTCATCTTCTCTTGCTCTGAACACCTGACCTCCTATCACAAATATGTAATAAAGTAAGAACCAGTGTCAAAGTAAATGTGTTAGAAAGCTAAACACTTTCCAATTAATTACCAACAGAACAAAACACCAACAGCTGATCTCCATTACTGAGAATTTTAGCAGCAAGAAAAAGACTCTTTTTCTGGAAGAGTTATCATATTTATCCAAAGTCACTGAGCTCAATGCAGAGTTCTCTGGGCGATGCATTATGGCCCAGGCAATGTAGTAGATTAGGAGAAATTATTTGCTTGTCCTTCTCTGGCTCTAAACCTGTAGATGTTACATAGAGAATCATAGAATCACAGAATGGTTTGGGTTGGAAGGAGCCAACTCCCCTGCCATGGGTAGGGATGCTACACACTAGACCAAGTTGCTCAAAGCCCCAGCTAGCCAGGCCTTGAAACCTCCAGGGATGAGATGTTCAGCAGTCATTGTTGCTTTGGTGCAGTATAGGAAACGATCACAATGGTCTGCAGTGAATTGGGCAGATGGTGAGGTGGTAAACTATGAGAGAACTGGTGGGCTTTTGTCTCACAGAAGTTGATGGCCTTTATTAAAACTCATGCTAACAATGTTTTCTGCCAAGTTTCACTTTTCTGTCAATCTCTAAAATGACACTACGTGACTCAGATGAAATCCACAGCATGGAAAAAATTGGCAAATTTCAGCAAAATGACTGATTGCTACAGTTAGTCCAGATGGCACAGGTGAATTCTACTGATTTTTTTCCATGTCAGAATCAAAAGATTGAATGCAGGCACAACTCAACTTGGATATCTGGACAAAAAAAAATGTTAAGACGTGCAAGAGAAAGCCAGTACACGAATTGTCAAGGGCAGAGAGGAAGAAGACTTCCCATGAAAAATGTATCAGTCTCCACACTATTTGTTGCTATTTTTAGTGGAGAAATGCATTTGTTGGCATCACTACAAGTATAAAATTGAAAATTACATATTTCTTACAGAGGCATCCTTTTATTGTGAAAGGGATCAAATCAGACTAGGGCAGGGGGTGACCACCCAAGTGCCATCATGATCCATTTATGCCAATTATCAGGTGACTGCTGGGAAGCATATCTTGTACCTGCTGCTTACAGCCACAGGAATCCTTGCTCCTGCTGGAGCAGAAACGTAAAACCCATTTGAACAAAGGAGATTTGAGTTGACCCAGTGCAAAAGGTTTGATATTTTCACCCTGTGGTTGTCACCGTCGCGTTCCTACTTTTTTAAGAATGCCCCCAAACAAACAAAACTTAAAAAAAAATACTGGTCTACAAATAAGTGAAGACACATTTCCTCTGGCAAAGATTTAGCTTCCATTTCCTTCATAACTTGTCACTTTTGGAGAATGGATTTGATAGCATGCAGCACTCACTAGGTAACTGAAGCTTTCACAATCTCCTTCATTTGGGGAATAATGGCAAGAGTTTAGTTAATCTGTGCTCCAGCTGAAAGAACAGGATGTTCTCCAGGAGTATTTTCTGGTTCCAGCGTCTAGACTGGAATAAAAGCTCCCCCCTGCAGAAAAATGCACAGGGGTTGCTCATGCTGTGTTATCAGGGGTTGTCAGGAAAGATTTGCTTGAAGAGAACAGCTGTAATATAGTAGATTCATATCCATCACTGGCCATGGTCTCAGACTTCAGCTGTTGGCTGGTTTGTTATTTCCAATGGAGAGAAGAGGGGCAAGGAAGAAAATGCCCCAATGACTTCACATCTGTAGTGTGTTGGGGGGACTGAGGGGCTGTATTTGTTGGAAAATGTTTCAAAGCTGAACAAGAAACTTCCATGAAACACAGAGAGTATTTATGTCTACACACACACAGACATACACATAAATACACACACAGGGGAATGAGCTATTGCTGCTGCCAAGGTTTGAAAGAAAATCTTGGTTGCTATTGTGTGGGTTTATTGCATTTGTGATGGTCATCCTCAGAAAACTTCCTCCTTTGATGAAACAGATGACCTGACCTAGGCTTGACTCCAGGCACATGAAAATAATTCCAAATAAGGATCTGCAGCCTGACAAGCTGCTGTGCTATGGAGAAGGATAAACTGACCATGTTTACCAGCAACTTAAATTAAAGGAAGCTTTTTGACTTTATCACCTCTTTCAGCTGCCAAAGCGATACACCTCTCTGCACCTTTAACTGTGATTAAGAAGGAGGTAAATCACACTAAATTGTATTTTCTGCTTCTAGAGTTACTGACAGACAAGGCTCATGTTCCTCAGTTTGCCAAACATCAGTGGATAATGAGGAAAGAGCATCTAAAGGGAGGGGGCAGAGGGGAGAAGGGAAAAAAATGCCCAGCAGGCACTGAGAGTGCTGCTTTCTCTGCAGAATTCAGTTAATTCAAATGTACCTCCCCACAGGTTCGTTCACAGGGTCGGTGTTCTCACATTATCTGAATGATGGCAAATAGATTAAAATCCTTCTGTCTGACAGTTGTCATTACAGGAAAACAGCATCTCAGCAATTGGTGAATAGCTTCTATTAATAACAGTACTACCAGATATGACAGCTGACAGGCTTTTGTCAGCACACAGTCACAGAGAGGATAGAAGGAGGTTTCTGGGTTTAGTTCCAATAAGCAGCAAAAATACTAAAAAGAGCAACTTATAAAAGCAATATTGTCCAGTGAATAGTTATTCATAGTTTATATGTAAGGAAAAGTGAAGGGTCTTTGGTTTCTAAAACAACAACAAAGGACTTCCGAAAACAAAATCAAGTAAAGAGAAATATGTTTAAGAATGAGGAATTTGCAAAGGTGGTTGAAGTGCTATGGTTCTGGCTTGCTCTCTCTCTTCATGGTTTCTTTAGATTTTGGGGTTGCTGATACGATGCTGAAGGATTTCCTTGGAATTCTAGTCTCAAGAGGAGCAGAGTGGATGTTCCTGGAGACTCTGTTGAGTCTGAAGCCTGTTTCATGGTCGTGGGTGACAGGGACAGGCTCCAAAGGGAGCCTGAGGTCCCTTCTGTCATATGCTCTTTGCCAGGAAGCAGGTGGTCAAGGACAGGCAGATGAAAAAAAAATCCCACAAAAGAAGAACTTTGCCACATGGGGACCACCCATAGGGAAAGAAACTGACTGAAACAGAAAGCAGGGAACTAGAATATGCTGAGCTACAGTTACCAAAGGTTCGGGGAGGTCGAACTCCTCTGACCCCTGGGAAAGGACTAGGTTTGCGTTACACTTCTGGTAACACCAAAATGAGGAACTGAAGGCTTGGCAGAGAGGGTCTATTCATCTGTGAAGGTGGAGGTTATGTGACTGGAGAATAACATCCAAAACATATGTTATATCCAAGTGACTTCTGACTTTTGCAGCTGACCTGGACAGCATCCAAAGCTTTAGAAAATGTCTTGAAGAATACTAAAAGGAAGGATAGAAGGACGGGCAAGATGCAATGTGAATTTGGCAGAGCTAGAATGTGCAGAACCAACCTGATCATGGCCCTGATCAACGATTTCCCCACTCTAAACTGTTAAAGGTGTACATTTGTGTAAGGTGATCCCATGGCTTCTAAGATGACATGGAAGCAGGGGCTGTTTGTAGGACTAAATGCACGATAGTAAGGGGCACTCACTGTCTTCTGTGAACCAATTGAGTCTTACCACAGATTGTAGGTGGGCAAACTTAATTTCTAGGTACAACTCAGGCGATTTAGGTGGACTCAAAATAACCCTATTGGATACATTGTCAGAGAGGAAATCCTGATAAAACTGGAAGAGACTGAGGCTGGTGAAAGGACTATGAGGTGACATAATGGAAATGGGCTGAGAAGTACGAGAAGCCCACAAAGGCAGGGACTGATAATGAGAAGTACTTCTTAAAGCTAGGGGAAAGTGATACTAGGGTGACTGTACATTAGAGAAACACAAAAAATTATGCATATATGACTGGAAGTGGAGAGCACTGCTTAAGAGCAAAAACTCATCTCTTGTCTGATGTAGCAGAACGAAGTTCAGTGGCGATGGCAATGTTATCCAAGCAGTAGGAGATTTTACCATGATAAACAACACTGGTGCAAGATCAATTATTTCTAGGTTGTCCATAAATCACAGGCAGCAACTGAGAAGATAAACAACCAGAAAACAGATCCTGAAAAAAAATTGTTCTGGGGTATTACATTCCACAACCGCTAGGGAGAGCTCAGACATACAGTGTACGTTCCACCAAGAATGTTGTCAGCCTCATTAGCCTGTTGCAAATGTTCGCAGACTCACATCCAGAATTTTCTCTAGAAGGGAGGAAATAAGAGCAGAAAAGGAGGAAGATGAGGTGTTTGGAGGAAATCCCAGGAGCAGACTGACCTCCTCCACTGCAACAACACTGCCTACTCCCTCTCTGCTGCTGCCCAGAAACAGAGAAACTGAATCCCATGCTTGAAGTGCCTCTGCCTTCTCAGTCTCTGCTAGTCACTTCCCCAGACCCTCCCACTTGTCCTCCTAGTCTATTGTCTTCATCCATCAACTTCCTAATGCCCTCTGGGAAGGCTGATAAACCATC
Organism: Serilophus lunatus; assembly: GCA_013399895.1. Lineage (NCBI taxonomy): Eukaryota > Metazoa > Chordata > Aves > Passeriformes > Eurylaimidae > Serilophus > Serilophus lunatus. The sequence goes on along the minus strand of VXBA01003015.1, from coordinate 1,050,490 downwards.
CTTCCCACTCCTGCCCTTGAGTCTCTGCTCTCACCCATCACACACCCAGAAACACAACATCCTTTCCCATAAGAACCTTTCATCCTCATCACATGCTCACAAGCACACATCATCCCTTTAAGTCAAATTATCTCACTCCTATAGCAAATTTTTCCGAGGGTGTCACAGACCCGAGTTGACCAGAGCTTTAAAAGGTGATTTCCCAAAGATCAGAAAGTGTCTAAAGTCCAAAAGCCAGGCTTGATTTCCTTCTCTCAGTTCTTCCAAAATCATATAATATGTTAAAATGAAGTCTAGAAATAAAGGGATTTTCAAAATGTCTCAACTATCCACCAAATCTCATCAGAGTGATTTCTTTCATTCTCAGGCTGACTTCCCAAGTTGCAGCAACTTCTTGAATTTTCCCTTTTGGGATCCTACAAAAGGTCTTTGTACCAACAGAAAGGTCTTGCAGCATATCTCCTCCTCCGAGCAGCCTGCCAGCATCTTCTGCTGGCAGCCTGGAAGCCTTTTTTGTAGTACTGTTACTCTTAAGATTAGCAGCAAACTGTTACCCTCATAAGGCTTTCTTCTGGAAGGTGGTCTACAGTTTGAATGCTGGATGCTGTTCTTGCACCCATATTCCTGGTTCTCACAGCTCAGAAGTGATCCACTTAAATAAGAAAAGTTCAAAGAAAGGGCAGAGATTATCAAAGGTTGGGGAAAACTGAATAAACGGGGACACTGTCACCCTCAAAGAGCAATGGCTAGGGTGGGATGTGATAGAGGTCTACAGTATTTCCATTGCCCAGGAATGCTTGGATAGGACCAGCACTTTTGCATCTCTGTGAGAAGAGAACATATAAATCTACAGAATTGCTTTTCAGGGACTTGCAGTGGGACAGGAGAAGGATAGTTGAGAATTTGTTAAAGATAAACCATGAGTCAGGAACATCCCTCAAGGTAAAAATTACTAGCATCATAGAGAGTATCAGAAGGAAGCATCATCAGTTTACTATGTTCTTCTTCTCCGGACAGCTGCTTGTAACCACTCTTGGAGGCAAGAGAGGGATTCTCGGTCTGGAACCAGTCTGCTGCTCCCACAGACCACCCACAGAAAGGCCCGGGGCAAGAGCAGTCAGACCAGCAGCAGAATTCACCTGACTGTCTCCAGTGTCCAGCTGATCTCTCACTTCCCTCCTGTCCTGACATAAATTAGCCCTGCCATCTCTGTATTCTACAGATGACTCCTGAATAGGAGAGCAGGCAACTTACCCTGTTGCTTGTCACCTTTGCCACAATATACTTGGAACAGTCTTTTCCAACTCAGCATATGGATATTTATCAAATAAATAGTCTATTTATTAATTTATTTAGTAATAAATGTATTTGATACATACAGTGTATATCCTATATCCAGCTGTCATTTTGAGGAGTATTAAGACAGAGTGAAGAACAGCCATGTGCACAGCACAGTATTGTTACCATATGTACAAGCAGAAGCTTGAGCATTTGTGGCTTAGATCTGCAAGATTTTTCAGGCAGAAAAAAAATTTCAAAGCATTGCAATGACTGTAAACACAAGAAATGAGGCAAGACAGACAGACAGCTTTAGACAATCACTTTAAAAAGCAACGCTTGTGGAAACTGATTCTGTGGTTAAAAAGTTCACAAATCTAGATGGCAGGAGAAGCGCTGGACTGGTGGATAAACCGATACCCTTGGGAGCCTTGGGTTCCTGGCTCTGTTCTAACAGCCAGACCTCTTGCCTTGCTTAGGCCTCTTTCCCCCAGTTACAGACAGCACTTTCCCTTTGAATCAGTCTTCGTTGGTTTCTCTCCGTTGCAGCACTTGCTGAAGTGATGTCAGGCAGGCAAACCAGTGGATCAGAAACTTGTGAACCACCTGACTAGGTACTGAAGCGGGGCTTTAAAGTCATGCTCTAATCAACATATCACATAGGATATGCCATCAAATTCAGCAGTGTTCCATGATGAAGCCAGGACTTTAAATTGCATTTGAATTAGCTGAGCTATTGGCATTAGAATTGTAGAATCATGGAATCATTTAGGTCTGAAAAGACCTCTAAGAACGTCAAGTCCAACTATTAACCTAGCACTGCCAACTCCACCGTTAAACCATGTCCTCAAGTGCCAAATTAGCACATCTTTTAAAACCTCCAGGGATGGAGACTCTGCACCATCCCTAGACAGCCTGTTCCAGTGCTTGACAACCTTTTTGGTGAAGAACTTTTTTCTAAACCTTCCCTGGGGAAACCTAAGACTTTTTCCTTTTATTCAGTCACTTGTTGCTGGGAGAAGAGCCCTATCCCCACCTGGCTACCGCCTCCTTGTAGGGGGTGGTAAGCTGACCCTTGAGCCTCCTTTTCTCCAAGCTAGACACTTCCAGGTTCCTTGGTCTCTCTTCATATGACTTGTGCTCCAGACCCTTTCTCAGCTCCTTTGTCCTCTCTGGACTCACTTCAGCACCTCAATGTCTTTCCTGCAGTGAGTGGCCCAAAACTGAACCCAGGATTTGAGTGAGGCCTCACCGGTCCCACAGCAACAGGTGGACTGACAACAGTGACTGTCCTGGTCCTGCGGGCCACACTATTGCTGACACAGGCCATGATGCCATTGGCCTTCTTGCCCACCTGGGCACACTGGCTCATGTCCAGCCACTGCCGAACAGCACCACCACTGGGCTGCTTTCCAAACACTCTTCACCCAGCCTATGTCTCTGCTGGGGGTTGTTGTGACCCATCTGCAAGACCTGGCTCTTGGCCTTGTTCAAGCTCACACAATTGGCCTTGGCCCATCAATCCAGCCTATCCAGACCCCTCTGCAGAGCCTTCCTATTCTCCAGCAGATTGACACTCCCACCCAGCTTGGTGGCATCTGTGAACTGACTGAGGGTGTCCTTGATCCTCTCATCCAGCTCATCAATAGAGGTATTAAACAGGTCTGGGTCCAACACTGATCCCTAGGGGATACCACTGGTGACCAGCCTCCAACTGGATGTAGCACCATTCAGCACCAAGCTCTGGGCCCAGTCATCCAGCAAGTTTTTACCCAGTGAACAGTGCACCTGTCCAAGCCATAAGCAGCCACTTTATCCAGGAAAGTACTGTGGTAGACAGAGCCAAAGGCTTTGCTGAAGTCCAAGTAGACATCCACAGCCTTTCCTTCATCCGCTAAGCAGATCACGTGTCACAGAAGGAGATCAGGTCAGACAAGCAGGACCTGCCTTTCCTAAACCCTTGCTGGGTGGGCCTGATCTCCTGGTTTTCCTGTACATGCCACAGGACGGCACTCAAGAGTATCTGCTCTGTCATCTTCCATAGCTCTGAAGTCAGGCTGCCAGGTCTGTTAGTTCTCTGGGTCTTTCTCCTGACCCTCCTTGTAGATGTGCGTTGTGTTTGCCAATCTCCAGTCAGCTGGGGCCTCCCTGGTGAGCCAGGACTGCTGGTAAACAATGGAAAGTGACTTGTGGAGCACTTCCACCAGCTCCCTCAGTGTCCTTGGGCGGATCCCATCTAGCCACATAGGCCTGTGTGTGTCTAAATGGTGTGGAAGACTGTTGACCACTTCCCTTTGGTTCCTGGGGGCTTCATTCTGCTCCCCATTCCTGTTGTCCAGCTCAGGGGCCTGAGTATCCTGAAAACAGCTTGTCTTGCTCTTACAGATTGAGGCAAAGAAGGCATTAGGTAACTCAATCTTTCCCTCATCCTTTGTCATGTTTCCCATCACATCAAACAAAGGATGGAGATTGTCCTGAGCCCTAATTCTGTTGCTGATGTATTTATAAAAAAAGGTTTTGTTGTCTTTTATAGCAGTAGCCAGATTAAGTTCTAGCTGCGCTTTGGCCCTTCCAATATTCTCCCTGCCTAATCCCACAACATCTTTGTAGTCCTCCCAAGTTGTTCCTTCTTCCACAGGTCTTCTTCCTTCTCCAAGTTTCAGATAAAGTTCAGCCAGGCTAGTCTTCTTCCCCACTGGTTCATCTTTCACCACATGGGGATACCCTGCTCCTTGGCCTTTAAGATTTACTTCTTGAAGAATATCCAGCCTTCCTGGAATCCTTTACCCTTCAGGACTGCCTCCTAAGTGTTACTGAGCATATATTACCCAAGGAAAAAAATGTCATCTCAGATTGCAGAAAATCAGACCCATGTTATCATGAAATATGAGTCTCTGACATATTTGACCCAATCTGCTGGGAACTGGCAAAATTCTCAGGAGTGGGAGCAGTTTACTTGACATCAACAAGGCTTCTTCTTTCATCTCTTGTCAATACAATCTACATGATATTAATACATATGAGGCTGAAAGTTATGAATCAAGTTTGTTATGTAATTATTTTTCTTCACATTTTATCTGTAAAGTATCCAACTGCCTGACTTTGCCTTTCCATTCAGCATCTTCAGGAGACCACCTGAGTACAAAGGAAATATGACTTAAAGGCTAGACAGAATAAAAAAAAAAATAAGGAAGCTATTCTGTATTATTTTCTGTGATGTCTCAGTGTGTTTTCAGAAGCCATGGACTTCAGGGAAAGATGTACTAGACAAAGGCAACATGGAGGAGGGGGGAACTTGCTGGGCACCTACTGCACCAAAGAAATCCACATACTAACACGGATTTACAAAGATGCAGTAGTGATTCTGCCCTCCGTGATTTAGCAAACCCAATTACAGTTACACTTGAACAGACAACTCCAAATGCTGCTAAAAGAGTTTATTAAAGACCATACTAACAGTTCTCATAACAATGGCACGTACAATGATTCAAAATCATGACGAATAGCATGGAGTTTCGAAGAGCATTATTATAACACACCATGGACAAGAACAAAGCAGATGTGCTGTCTCAGAACTCTACAAGCAGGCCCATGAAATACAGGAGTCACATCATACAGCTGTACAAGTATCAGAGAAAATAGAAAGGGAAAAAAAAAAAAGTCATTCAATTGCAGTCCTTGAATTTATTGACAGTATTACAGTACTTTATGGACAAGGACTGGCTTGTTCCAGCTGCACTTTCCAGAGCACAAGGGCAGCTGGAAAAGCAAAAATATCCCCAATAAAAACCCTCCAACAAACATACCTCAGGTGCAATCACTACTCCAGACCTTCCTGCTTACAAATTTGCAGTCAGAAATTCTGACCTCCCTGCAATTACTTTGCTCAGGACAGTGTTTTGTTTTCCAAGAAAACAAAAGCAGGATGCTTCTTTAAGACAGTGCAAAAATATTTCAATGGTATCGTAAGATTAATGACAATCAGCATGGATCAATCACAGCACGGCCAAGAGCATCTTCAAGATCAGAAGTGAACAAATGTGCTGCCCCTTGACCAGCACTCCAGACTGAGGCCTTGCACAGGGGAGGCTTCTTCCTCTCTCCCAAGCAAGCCATCATTTCTGGGTTCATAGTGAGGAATGGTCTTAGCTACTCCAGGGTAACAAAATGCTACAGAAAGCCTGAAAGTATTAAATTATCCAGTCCTCTGTCAAAAACTAACAAAAGAATATTGAAGTGGAAAAAGTACATAGCAGCCACGTACTTTGTCATGGCTCTAATTCTACGATTCTAACGCTGATCCCTTCCTTACCGTGTCGGTCACGGCAGCCAAAGCGTGCCTTGCGGAGCTGAGCAGCTTACAGCACCCCTATGGCGACACGGGATTCCCGGCAGCACGTGGGGATTTATATTCTCCAAGACACACTATCTAGTTACAAGGGCAGGGCAGCTGCAGCCTGCTCCTGGTGTGTTGCCTTTGCAGCTTTTGGCTATGAGATCTTAGGCCCCTCTGGGCTTGTACCCCTGGTCTCACCCATTCTCATAGCAGCACATCCGAGGACATACATTCATCTGGTGTGCATCTTCAGAGCGATCTGCAACTTCCCTTTTAAGCAGATGTTGAGGTTTCTGCATATCACGTTGGCATAATGTGTGTCAGAAGATCCCCAGGCAGCTCCACAGTACATGAATTCAATGAGAGATAACTGAGCTTTGTCAAACACCCAAATCATCTCCTCCCAATTTCCACACAGTTGTGTGTATATCATAGTGTGATTATGTAGAACCTTTTTAATGCCTGCCAACTTCAGAGGATAAAATCACAGTGCTGCATATCAACAAAACCCAGCAACTCCAGCCTCCAATATAAAATAATTTATATACACAAAGCAGAATTTGCATCTTAAATAAGAAGAGATTGTCTCATTCTCTATGGTGTCTTACCCAGCTACTAAAAAATAAATAATTCACATCAGATTGATGGATTTGTTTCCTATACAGCACACGTGCGCTATCGGAGCTGACAAAGACAACATGAAAAAAACCTTTTGCAATTAATAAAAGAGAATTGTTGAACACTTGCACATATTGGCACAAGGCAGAAGAAAAAAGGGAACATTACACAGCTTCAGGTGCCTTCCTCTGTGGAGCGGGACTCAGATTTCAACTTCACAAATTCTCTGGCAACTTCATCATTGGTTCTCTGAGAGAGAATCCTCAGGATTGTAAGTCCAGTCTCATCCATGTGAATCCTGCGCCCGAGGGGGCACCAACAAGCACAGCTTCCTTTGTCTGCTATGTCTCTGAGCTGCATCACTGCTATCCCCAGTACCCGGTCCTCCCGAGCAAAGCAGTAATCTTTCACACAGACTTGGAGCTCGTAGGCATCAGGGCCATCTTCGTTCCCCAGGATGCTGAAAATCACACACAAATTACAGTTTATAAAGTGAACAAATTTGTCTCCAAAATAAAGGTATCAGCAGTTGACTATAGCACTCTGATAAGCCACAGAAAACTCCTTTCTGTGGAGAACTCTGGGAGAGGTAAAATCTATAGCATGTGGGCATTTTTGCCGATTTACAGCAGATAGGTCAACCTGGCTACTTAAAAAGAAAAAACAACATTTATATGTGTGTGTGTGTGTGTGTGTGTGTGTGTGTGTGTGTGTGTGTGTGTGTTTGTGTGAGTGTGTGTGTTAAACTGTGAAATGAGAGGAGTGGGAAACATTAAAACCACACTCATAGATTATCAACTCAGAAGACTTTAAACATTTCTGCTTCTGTTAAGGGTTGCTTCATTTCAGAATTATTATTTTAATTAGACAAAGTCTTTGGTAAAGATTCAGATCCTTCCATTATAGCAAAATCAAATAAAAATAAGTCTCCAACTCTTCTGATGTTTCTAAAATTGAAAGAATAAAAGGACCAAAATCTTTTGTCTTAGAGGAAGAACAGAACAGGAAAATTATATGAACAGTCTCTCTCCCCCAGATGTTTACAGTCTTTTGCTGGTCAACTCTGCTTCTCTCATTTTTACATGTACAGCTGAGTGAGCACTAGCCTGCAGCTCCTTTTGTTAAGCTTTCAAGGAAGGAATATGTCTTTGTAATAATGAAAGAAAGCCAAATAAGAAAAGATCAATACTCAATGTTGAGAAACACTGCAATTTTAACAGTGAAACTTACTACCAGTTCCAAGAGCTGTATCCTTGGAAACAAGTTCAGAAAGCATTTCCCACAGGTCAAGTTGGGATAAAAACACACATTAAGACTAAGAGAATGAAAAATATGTAATGAACTTTTAGCCTTGACTCTACCAATAAAAGACACAAAGTTCATTAAAGTGACAGAGCACAGTAAAATATGTTCATAGGGCACACAATGCATTTGAGAAGTAGCTAAAGGATTCTGCTGGTATAGAACAGACCTCAGCATCCCACGTGCAGCAAACACTCCCATGATCTAGCTTTACCTGCCAAGAAATCAAAGACAGGGCCAAGCTGCTGGTCCACATCCTCTGGGCGCTGAGCAGGCTGTTTGTGGACACTGGAAAACCCTATCTTGTCCTCTGCATCTGCACTTGTCACACCAGACCCCCAGGCTATTTGTCATACTTACAAGTGAAAGGTTTCATTGTATTTTGGAGCCCAGTTGTTGCTCTTTGACTTGGTTGTGAACTTCCTCTTCTTGTCACTCTGATGGGGCCCAATCATGGTGATTTCAACAAATGGACGGAACATGCCAGATGTCTGCCACTTCAGGTCATTGGCTGCCACAACTGGAAAAGAGAGTCATCATCTGTTCCCATTGCTCTGGACACCTTTCCACTGCACTGCTTTCAGTTTGTTGTTTCAGGGTACAAAGTCTAACTCAAGACACGATAGTGTCACAACGCATATGGTCAGGACTATTTTGTACTACACAGATACATAGACTTTTTTTGATCTAATTAAAGGTCTGTGAAGGGAATTTAATGTTTGGGCCAGCACGTAGCTTCTGCTATATGAATTGTTAAGACAATAGCCCAAGAAAACAGGCATTCCTGTAACTTGGGATAGGTTGCCGTGACAGTTCAATGCTTAAATTTATATTATTGGGGGGGGCGGGGGAGGGGAAGGCATTTTGGAGGCTGATATTATGGTCTCTGTTGAAAGGGAAAATGAGACTGCAGGTAAGACAAACAAAGCTCGTGAGCTGTGGGTGAATCCAGAATTATTAGATTTCTAATTCTCTTTCTCTCTCAGGTCACTACAGGGAACAGAAAGGAAAAAGCTCTGAAAATCAGCTTTTGCACTGCAGCATAGACTTATCCAGAAGAGAGGCCTGAAGAGCTGTTTATGTAAATCTTTAGAGGAAATTCAAGTAGTTAAATATGCTGTATTCAAGCATAGGAGAAAAAGGAGGAAGAGGAAGCCTGGAATGAATCACTACTTTGGTTATTTTCAGAGCTGCTCTTCAGGGACCAACGTGGCCTACAGGATGGGGGGGAGAGGAGCCTCTGAACTCTTACTGGCTCTGTGATCTCTGGGTATACACTGAGCAGTTTTGCAACACCACCCTGTCACGCTGCCCTGTTCTCTGCAGCACAGACTAAACTGTGGTGCACAGTGAGAGCCATCATCTGATCGTTGTTTACTGTCTACATCATTGCCAATAAACAGCAGGCCAGTACATTGCCATGTCACTGGCTGGACAAGCTCATCTGCTGTTTTTCTACATGTTCCTGATGTGAAACAGAGAAAGCAACTCTGGACTCAGATGAGCTAACACAGAAATATGCTGCCAACTGGAGATCGGCCTCGATCAGTCACAGAGCCTGAGCAGTAACAAAGTATGTTTTGTCTTTGCCTTACCTTTCACTGTGACCTTGTGTTCACCAGTCCCTGGGTGTGTGTACAGGTCGATCTGTATGGACACTTCACCCACAGGATCATCCACACCAGAGCCTGTTGGAAGAAAATTGACACCCCCCCATGCACACATGGATTACTGTTTATTGGCACTCGTCTTTGCTTTATGGCCTCAGCAAGACAATGTGATGTTTTCACAGTGCACCATCCCAGCTTTTCAGTCAACATCAATAATGTCACAATAATGCAAGATAACATCAGGCTTGCATGCCCAACACGCATAAACACTAACATTTCTTGCACATCACTGTTAGGATTGCATCCTACTGAGACTACTAGTAAGAATTTTAAAAGGATTTTAAAGACTTAATGCTCAACAATGGACCTTCAGAGAGCAAGGATTTTTCAGCAGTTCCTGCAAGATACTGTGTGTACATGCAGGCATTCCAGTAGTGGACATCAGCATTCCTGTCTGCTCATNGATAGTGATTTGCACAGAGCCAAAGTGCAGTCTCACCCTCCAGGAACCATTTTCCATGTTGTACATTCGTTAAAAGTTGTAATCCTGATTGACTATCTGCTTTCCTTCAGAGGATAATGAGAACCCCTTCTCTCTTGTGCACCAAAAATGATGAGAGAGAAGTACTCATAATTTGCATACTTGTTTCCCTTTATCAATTAGGCAGGGAGAAAACAATATGTAGCTTCAGAGAGGAAAAGATAACATGTTGTAACAGAGGGAGAAGATCTCATGAACTTAACAATTCATGTATAGTAATTTTTTCAACTTTTTAACTTTTAATCATAACTATAATGCAGTATGTGGAAATTACATTTTTCTGGGTAGTAAAATTAAGATGTCATGCAAATTACAGAAGACTGCTTTGCAAATGAAAATGAAGTCTTTGATAAGATAGTGAGATTGATTTTACTTTCTCTGATGACTGCCTGACCTCAGGTTGACAATTAGCAATGCTGTTGTAATTGAGATACCTACAGGGTAATTGAATACCTATGAACAGCAGTGTAGCAGTGTTATTTTGTTAATTTTGAGACTAAGACACATTACTAAGTGAAGAATTTGTCTGTTTGAAATTCCAGATAAGGACCTTGAGGGATATCACTGAACAAACATTTTGATTAGACTGATCTAACAGGTCAACTTTCACAAGAATGGTCTGCAGGCAGCAAAACCACTCATTTAAAAACCAAGAGGTTGAAAGCTAGTCTGTGCAATTCTCTGAAAAGAATTACATGCCACAAGCTGTAAGCAGTGAAAGTTACATTAATATACAAGTAAAAGTATCTGAGCAACCAAAACAGAACCTCAAATTATTACCTAGGGTAGATTCTCATTCTTGACCTGAGTACAATAAACAATCTTTAGGCTGTAACAAACACAATCTTGAATGCACTGTTTCCTCCCTGCTTAGAAGGACAGTGTTACTTTTTTTTTTTTTCTCCATATAACCATGGAGCTTTAAAACTGGTAGGCTTAATTATTGACCTGACTCATCTGATGGTGTGGGTTTTTCACTTACACTGTTGGCATTTTCTGTAGGAACAGACAGGATTACCAACAGTAAATAACTGCCACATCCACAGAAACATCAGCCACCAAACACTCAAGTCTTAATTTTATTATCTTTAGTATAATGACTAAGTTATAAAGGAGAATGTTGTTTTAGAAGAATGACAGTGGAATCATCCCATTCTTGTTCTATTAACTAGAATTTTCAGGAAAAAAAAAAAAAAGAAAACACTTTGAAAAACGCCATAAAAAAATTCTGGGCATGTATAACTGCATACACATGCTTGCACATTAAGTGACAAGCATATTTAAATCTTGACATGAAATTCTCCTCAGTACTGCAATACTAAAAGGTGAAACTACAGAACTTAGCTCGTGCAGTGGGTTACAGACGCATTTCACCTAAGATAATAAAAAGACTTCCGACAGCAAAAAATAAACTGAGAGACAAAACATTTAAAGACTTAATTTTTTAGAGGTCTTCCGAGCATCCAGACCTTCAGCTACCCTCCCTTCAAGCCAGATGGTTCAAGCTTGGCCATAACCTTGAGTGCATACCAGACATTTCCATGTATTGCAGTAGCTCTCCTCAGCAGACCAAACGCATGCAAGTCCATCTTTAAATACACAGCCCATGGTAAAGGGTAGGGGAACAAGTCTACAGCATCTCCCATAAACCAGTGCATTTTCAAGACAACATTCATATGCCATGAACAGATCCCAAGCTTAGGGACAGGCTCTCAGGCAAGGTACAGACTTCTAAACCGCACAACCTATGGCTCTGTCTGTGGGATGCAAACATTTGGTTCACGTCCACTTCTACAGGGAACTACAAGGAACAGGACTCTGGAAAAGGTTTCTGAGCATGGGCAAGATGACTTCAAAAGCAAAAGGCTGGGTAATGTTGTTATAGTAACAACATTAATCTTGAACATACCCTTATCAGGAAGAATGTCCTCATTAGCGGTAAACCTTATACCTTTCCCATCATGCACTGAGACATGAATTCAAAGGCAAGAAGCAAGCAAGATAAAGAGAGAAGAGTATGAATTACAATACATACAGCAGTGTCATTTGAACACAAGACAAATATTCTAGCTCTTAGTAATAGACAAAATATCCTCCAAGATCTTGTGTATCAGCGCAGGCTTTGGAGACCAGGCTGTCTGCAAGTAAGGGGTTGTCTTGGTTAAAACAAGGACAGAATTTGAGCTGGTATAACTGCAGCCCTGATCCAAATCTGTAGAGCAAACATTTAACAGCATAGTGCTACAGAAGCCTGCTCCATAAGGAAATGAGAATGGTAGGTACCTCACAAACTGGGAGATGCAACCACTACACAGTGAAATAAGAGAGGATAACAGCATTTAACTAATTCTGCATGAAGCCATATCCTGTGATGGACTTGTGGGACACTCAACTTACGCAAAAGAAGCATCAGTCACAGCTGTAAGCAGTGGTGCTGTCCTTTCTGCCCCTCCAAAATGTGTACAGATCTTCAAACCCATCTACCAGCAGTGGTTACTGACAAGTGTGGGCAAGTAATATCCTTCTTTAGTCCCAGTCCCAGGAGAGGGTCATGCCTTTCTCAGAAATATTCCATCCCTGAACCCACAGATATTAGGTGGCATAGCTCAAAACTTTTATTCTCCAAACACGGTCCAAAACTCTCAGTTTTACTGATGCTGATTTGGACCAGCTCAGCGGCCTACAGTACCCAGCACCTGTTCTCCTGAATGGCTCAGATAAGTCACAAAGAAATGTCCTCAGTCAGCTATGAGATACAATCAATGACCTCACAGAGCGTGCATCTTGTGTCCAAAAGATTCAGTCTTTCTAAGCTTCTTAAAAAATACATCAATAAATACCATGCACACACTTCTGTGGCAGCCTTTTATATTCCTGCTGCTCAGAGACTATGTGCTATTATCTTTGTGTTTCTGCTAAATATTTGCCCTCAGTGCAAGTTTTACAGTCAAATCATGCATTGAATGAAGTTGCTTTCTCATATCAGCTTTGAATTTGTCATTTTGTGTCTTCATCGGTGTAATTTCTTCCTCTAATTTTAAACACTCCTGACTGCAGCATGGACTGGAGAACAGCAGTGCTGCACACTTCCTTATATCTTGGCTCATCATGACAACATAATAGTATCCACATAAAAAACTAGCTTCAATTCATGGTTTGGACATATAATGAGAAACATATGCATAGAACAGCAAAGCTTGAAAGCACTCAAACGTGCATTTAAGTCCTCCGTTACTATGCGTTTCATGCAACTTTGATGACAACAGCCAAGTTCCTGGAATCCCTTGTGGATGTAGAAGTCTTTGACCTGTCTGGCCACTGGATGTCATCATTGCTCTGCTGGGACACAGCTACAGGACCATTCTCTCAAAGGCGGGCACTGATTTTTTAGTTAATTTCAGAATTTTAATGCAGTATGTTTCAACCTAAGCAAGACTAGACCGTGCTGCTAAAGGCAGGGAGCACGGAGTCACAGAATCATCATGGTTGCTCTTCAAGAGGATCTAGTCCAACTGTCAATCCAGCACCACCATAATCACCTCCAAACCATATCTGCAAATGCCACATCCATTTGAGAACACTTCCAGAGACAGTGACTCCAACACCCCCCTTCCCTGGGCACCTTATTCCAATGTCTAACCACCATTTCAGTGAAAAGATACTAATACTTAATCTTAAAGTCCCCTGGCACAACTGAAGGCCAATTCCTGTCATCCTTTCACTTGAGACCAACTCCCACCTCACTACAATCTCCTTTGACATTAGCTTCAGGTCCCCTCTGAGGCCCCTCTTCTGATGATTCGTCCTCCCAAAACTATACTCAACTTTTCACTTCAGCAACAAACCTTGTTTTACTCAGGAGATCTCTGTACTTTCTACACAGTTAGAGAAATGCCAGTATAAGGAGTTTCATTTGCACATAAGGGAAAAGTGTGTCAGCTAAGGAGCATTTTCCCCTTGATTTGGGGGCTTGGTGTGATGGTGTGCTGAGTTAGTACAGAGTTAGCCCTATCTGTGGAGTTGCCAGCTCTCACAGGCTTGAAAAGAATTAAAGGAAAAAGGATCCCATGCAAAAAGATGGCAGAAGGACAACCCCATGGAGTTGTATGACGCTGCCACTGAGATGAAGTAGCCTAATGACAAGGCTTGTATTTAAACAGCCTGAAAAGTGAAAAATATTAGTTTTGGTTTTGACCTAACCTCTAATAGCACCTATATCCTCTTACTGAGATTAGTGAGTTTTACAATCAGTTGGTGAAGGTCCTTGACCAGAGACCAAATTATTCTGTACAACAATCTGGAAATGTTCACATGAAAGCACTAGAAGATAGAGACAATTAACTGCTTATGCCTTCAAATTTAATGAAACAGCACCACTAAGCCAGAAGGCTTCCCAGAGAGACACCAACCACTGCAGTGACTCCCCACAGCAGCTTATTAATATAAGTGGTGATCTGCAAACATCTAGGTCCCACATATCCTACACTGGCTGCAGACAAAACAGTGGTCTTGTTGCTCTCCTAAGAGACTTCTCCCTTTACAGGCAACATGTAGCTCCGTGACTCATCACATTCCTGTCAATCAGCCTTAGTCAGGACTACATGGGCTGTGCTGGCAGCTGGCCTGTGACACAGGCACTGACTAGTTTCTGCAGTGGTGTCTTGCTGAAATAGTCCCCCACATCACCATGTAATTCTCAGTACAATAATTTCAAATTTCAGTTAAGTCACCCACCCACATTAATACATGAGATGTGGCTGATAAATGAAGATTGCAGAGGAAAAATACCACAAACACCCCAGGCCTTATGTTCAACATATCTCTGCTCTCTCAAAGTGTAGCCATGGAGTGGGAAATAACCCCCTTTCCCTTCTTCCCTGTTTTAAAAGCTCTGAACTGTCATGTTTCCAGAAACGTTACTACCAGCACTCTACAAACTGGCAGTACAAGACAGAAAAATTATGAACAGAGCAGAGAATTCCATTCAACTCTGCCAACAACACAAGAGTCTTACCCTGAGCTGTCTGAGTCTGGACAAAAGTTTTGATGAGAGTGTCTGTGGTCTGAGTGTAGAGAGAGAGAGCATATCGAAGTGACTGCAGGTCCGGGCTCTTCTCCAAGAAAGTTTTCTTCAGACCATTCCCACCAGCATGGAAATATTGCTGAGAGTAAAAAGAAACAGGAAAAATACTGAGCAAGAATTACAAACATCCACCATGCTATTGCATGCGTGGACAGGAAAGAGAAGGAAAAATTCTCAAAACAGCTTCTCTACAGGAAACTCAGCTCTTAGACCAACTGATACCAACTGCTCATGGCTTTCCTCTTCCAAAGCACTTAAATATAAAATATGCTGTCTCCCAGCATGCCAGTCACCCAAGCCTTTTCAGATTTACATAAACTCCTGCCATTTCCTGAACTGGGACTGGCACTTCCTCCCAAATAGGATTTGATGATTGAGTAAGAGAACAACCAGAGATAGAAATGGAATCACTTACTTTGATTGTATCTAGTGCCAGGTCCAGAACAGCACACTGCTTTGGAGTGAGACTCCTAGTTTCTTCTCTCACCATATGGTCCTGCAAACAACCATTATATTTGACATGAGCATGCTATCAGAGACTAAAGGAAAAGGAGTCCCCGTTATCACTGCTTTCTCTGGATTCATGCTGTAGTTACATGGCGACAGCATAAATTCTGTTTAAAGCTGTTTAAGGAATGCTTAATGAAATCTCTTAAGAGTTATTTATTACAACTTAACAATAAACTAATATTTTCTCTTTTTTGCAGGCACATAAGACATAAATAAGGAAAGGAAGTGGACAGAGACAAGTGACAATATAAATCACAGTTTGTCCCTCTAGAAAACTCAAACAGAAGTCTGCCTGCTACCAGTGTCATTCTAGAGCAGTCACCACAGAACTCTCAAAACACCACCTCAATCAAGGAAATTCCATCTATAAGTCAAAGTTTTTGTATGTTGTTTCTAGATTTTTTTAATTCTTCCAACTATAAAGATCGATAATTCATCCTATCATTGGTGTGCAGGAAGAAAAACAAAAACCTTCCTCTATAAAATATGTTTGCTACAAGAAGACATTGTTCTCATTAAGACCCAGCATCTCTCACAGCAAAGAGGCAGAAACCATTTGGGAAGGAATTCCTTTTCCTGCAGTGGGAGCACATTCCTGTTAGACTCCTGGCTGACAACAAAGATGTATCATCTTTTGATATTTCACTAAGCTCTTTCTCTCTGGTGCTTAATCTAGGTCTCAGGGGAAAACAGCACATTTTAGGAAGTCAGAACTTTGCACAAACCCAGATTTCTAACTAGAGGGTCAGACCAGCTGACTGCAGCTTGGGTGCTAAGGCATTCATGAAAAAGATGCAAGCAAATCACGCAAAGGCTATTTATGCCCACTTTACACATGTTACAGCCTCTGATGAGAGACACATTCCAGGACGCATATCTGCTAAATTGCCTTTGAGTAAAGCATGCCCAGTGCGTGGCATCATGCATGCATTTCAGCAGATAGACCTCTGGCTATCATGCAGCTTGGTGATCCTTCACACTGCCTGGTGCTGCTCCCATTCATTATCCACTATGACCCATGTCCTGTCTGAGGGAAATGGGGCTCACCACAGTTTAGGTGCAGCACAAGGCATTTGCCACGCTGCTCACAGACATCTATCTAGCTGGCAACTTCACACAGTGCTGCACTAAACTGCACAGAAGATGCCTTTCAAGTTGTCAGTACCTCAGACAACTTCACACCATGCTTTTTTGAGTAGTAGAAACGTGCCTCGACTTGCCTCTTCACCCAACACAGGATACTCTTGGTCTGGGGACCTGTGTGCAGTGGCACAGTACTCTGTAAGCTGCAGTGTATCTTCTGTTGTGACAAGCTGTCCTGAGGGGAGCAATAGCTCTCCTCCCTCTTCCTCATAAGCTAGGAGTAATTCAGTTGAAGATGATGTGGCTTCACACTTCAGTAGACAGAGGGTAAAGCATTCCTTTCTCTGTCTGGCAGTCAGATTAAGTGCAAAATCAGCCAGAGCCCAAAGCCACATTCATGGGAGAGGCCAGTTTAGTCAGGGTAGATGTGTTCTCAAGGCAGAGTAACTTTCATATCTGTTAAAGTGACTTTCTAGGCCTGCCTGTCAGGTTCCCCAAACTGTGACAGAATCCAGGCAGTCAGCATTTTTTTCTGAAACACCTAAAAAGCTCATTCAGTCCCATTCTGAGCAGCCATTCCCCTGGTGCTCATGCTGTCAATGCACAGCAACACATTACTGCTTTCTCTGAGTTTGCCAGTGTCATTTACTTCAACACATTATGTAAAAATAATTCAGTGACTGGACTGGTAATGCTTGCACCTACTCAGAGAGGAGACTATGATTGTCATTCCTCCGAATACCTGCTCTCTGCAAATCCCACACTGTTCCTATAAAGGACTGCACAGAGTGCTACCTTGCACTTCCCAGATTGCCAGCCAGGAGCACGACACAAATATTTACATCAAATAATTACACAACTTCAAGCAGAAGTTAAAAAAATGCCAAAACAACTCCAAAAACCTTTCCTCTGAGTCTCTCTCTCATCCTTGTATTCCCCACAGGTACTCTCGGAAGAAACTCTGTAGTCAGAGCCTGGCCGTTTATCCTGGGGGGCAGCACAAGGGAGAGAAGATGGCTGCTCCCTGCTCCAGCTGCTGGCTATTAAGCAAACTGAGCAGAAAGAGTTTGATAAAAAGTGGGAAACAGATATGTGGCAACAAGGGACCAGGTTTATAGCTGGCTTTCTGAGTATTTTAAGATACACTGTGAAATTGATTTGTCATCAGGATGAGAGCCTGTGCTTGTCAGGTCTGTCACTCTCAGTTTTCAGCTGAGTTATCTGATTCACTAGGACTCTGTTCTCCCTGTTCTATTTAAGACCAGTAAAGCTTAAAATCCATCCCATAATTTTCCCAAGCTTTTAGTGGAACTGCAAAATGCAGAGGAGAGGGACTCTGATGAACCATTTACTCAATCCTTCACTGTTAGCTTGAAAAAACAAAAGCACAAAAAAAAGTAATCTCCATGATGCTTACCTGGAACCCAAACAATTTACACTCTTGTAACACTCCTATTCTTCTAGAAATTTTTGGACACAATGTCAGTTTACATAAAGGTCTCCAAAATTCAGGTGGTAGAGTGCTTCCCACTTCTGCACGACTCTCTTGCCACACATAAAATCCTGCGTACCTGTGCTGCTGCAGTTCTATATGTGGATATGCAAATAAAGGCTTGAACTCACACCAGGGTTTGCTTGATTTGCATGATTATGTGCATTTCTAAAAATGCACCCCAGAATTAACAAAGTTAAGCTTTACAACGACTGAAGACAGGATGCTGATGAGAGATGGCCTTCATGTGACCAGTGCAAATGGAAACCAGCAAAGCTTCCAGCTCATTCCAAAAAGGCGCAAAAGGCGTCCTGTATATGCTTAGAAATTCCAGTAATGAGAAAATATGGAACAAGTAAAAGATAAGAGTGAGTGTCAGTGGCCATGTCCAAGAACATAAGCAAGCCACAGGAATTCAAAGACTGTTCTTACGACATGGGAGAAGGAACAGAGCAAATTTAGAGCTCTGTCCCTCAGACACCAGGAGTTCATGTAGAAGGCAGAGATGACTTCACTTCCCCCAAATGCTGGGCACTTGCTGATGTTTTTGAAAGGGGAAGGGGATACTCACAGAAAACAGGAATCACATTTGGATGCTGTGATTCAGCACCCACTCTCCTAGGCTGGCTGCAAAAGCTCCTTTCTCTCCATTTTTCTCATGGAAGTGACACACAGCATTGAGTGTGTGCAGGAAGCAGGGAAGTAAATGTAATCCTCAGGAGCTACCATGTCACCAGGGAGGACAGCCTGACCGTGGGAGTGCATGAGGACATCACTCAGAACAAGTGACAGCTATTTCCCTGGGGAGCCACACTTGAAAGTTTATGTTATGTTACTGTTAACTGCTACATAACAGCCTCAAAATGCAGCTGGAGAAAAGTGTGCACATCTAATGACACACTTGCATGTCTGGATCACTTACTACGATTGCTAATAAACACTACCTTAAACGAGTGGCCTGTTTCATAAATGTGTATGTAAAATGTGTCTTCTGGGTAAAGGAATATGAAGACAGCTGTATTAACTATGCAAGGCAAAAAAAACAAAATAGGAAGGGGCAGATGCATTTTGAAATTGCACTAATTAGTTAGGAAAATGCCCTTTGCTCTGGGAAGATTTCCCTGATCATGCTCCAATAGTTCATGTTCAGGTCCTTCTTCCTTGCAGCACAGTTTGTGTACTGTGACACTTCAGATTTAGACCTCCTCTTGCACAATACCTGTCTTGTAGCACAAGTCCAACCACAGCATAGTGCAATTTGAGAGTTGTAAGGCGTCACTATTTTCATACCACCCCTGTCGTGATCAGTGAATTAGTGCTTGATTCGCTTATGATGAGGTGGCGTGCACTTCATAATGCTCATGTCATGCACTGTCACGTCATGCACTGTCAAAACACATCAACACAGCCCTCATGCTAAATGCCAGCATGCCTATAAAGAGAGCCCACACAGAAGGAATTTACAGACACAGGCTTTCTTCCATAAGCAACAGTTATTTTTGTAACAGTCCATATAATTCACCCACAGCTAGCACAATCATCTTTCCAACCAGTATTTCACCAGGGACTCTCCCTTATACATGGGGATGCAGAGGAAGTGGCCAGATATAGAAAAATCTACTTTTTTCATTTTAAATCAATGTACCAAACTGTACAATAAAATTAACTGTTAAGCACTACACTAATGTAAGCAGAATGCATTTAAATGCACATGTAATGCATTTAAAAGCATTTCTCTACAACTGCATTCAGCAAGAAACCACTAGAAGCACAAGACATGCCATGCACTACTACACCTCCATGCTTACACACAGAGACGTTAACACAAGCCATGCAGGACAATACCTTTAACTTTGACAAGTGTCCCAGTTCCTTAGCAGCACTGAAAATCAACTGCGTGCCCTATGATTGTGAGAAGTTAGAAAAGAAAGGGGGAGGAGAAAAGGTTATAAATAAGCTTTGCATATTTTTCCTTTGAGCAAGTCAAGTCAGTTTACAGCTACAACTTCATGTAAGCACCCCAAGACCAGTCACAACAAGTGGAGTGAGTCCTTGACAGTTTATTACCCAGTGTAAAACTTGGCATTTCTCTGGATACCACATCAGAAGCTATTTCAGGGCACAGTAATTTTGCTAACTGGTTCACTTTTCCTTTCAGCAGCCACTCATTTACACAGGATGCACCTTTAAATGGATTGCACAGGCTCAGAATGAAGGGAGTGCAGTGAATTCATCTTCCTGTGCTCCTTTAGATTTCACATCTAAATAGTCACGAACACAACGTAAAACTGGCCAAAGCAAAAGATCACACAACTGATGAAAATCTCTCTGTAGAAGTAGGGCCCAATCATCAGGCTGGAGGCAAGCACACATAAGATCAGAAAATAAACTGGACCTGAGCTGTTTATGAGTCAGATTGCCAGAATCCAGTGAATACTGCAGCACCACCTTTAAATGTCAAGAGCCAATGGCTCTTCTTCACTGTGCCTTAATGAAGCTGTATAACCAATGAAGAAACATAAAGGGAAGAGAATTCTCAATGACAGGAAATCTTGCTTCAAGTCTCTTACACTTCTGTATAATGTATTTTTATATACTTTCTCAGCAGTGGTTGCAACAAAGACATTTTTCCTTTTTTTCCAACACAGCATTTCTCTGTGGTGTAATATTCCTTTTGCCTGGGGGGTGAAGTCCAAAACTTAATGAGAAAGCCAAAAGCAACCAAGACAATTCTCCAGTATCATCTCCCAAACATACTTAATGGAGCGTGCTATAATTTATTTTCTTCCACTTCATTCATCCTTTTCATTCACCTAATGTTGTCTTTTTCTTTAAAAAAACCACCACTGCCTATTATTCCACTCAGCCTGAAACCCAGCTTACTGTAATTCTGACTATGAATTTGCCTTGCACTTCAGCTGTCTCAGGTTAGTCAGATTTGGGCTTAACACAACTGCCATGACTACTTCCCACCCTAAAATACCTCAAACTGTAATGAAATATGTAAACCTAGCGCAATTATACTGCACTTTGCCCCTGCCTATGGCACTCAGTTTTTCTTTGCTGCAGCAGGGACTCTGACAGAACAAAAACAGGCAGTTCACAGCTGTAACATTGGAAAGATCAAAACCCACTTTAGGGAAACTGGATACCCTCTGCCCATTACAACAGTAGTCCAGAAAGGAATTTTTAAGATGAGAAGTTTCTCATCTTTAGTTTTTCCAGCTTCAGAAATTTCTTCAAGCTGAAAGACTCTCTGATCTGAAACCACAGATCATTTCTTGATTTGCTCTACTCGTAACAATCACCTAACCCCCACTGTTCCTTAGCCTTTTATGTTTGTTGAATACAAATCATCACAGAATGATCATTATTGATTTTGTAGCTAAACTGAAGCTCTTGATAAACGATTAAATTCACAACTTTTGGCAGAGGTGGCGGGGAAAGTACAGGCAAGGACAATGCATCCAGAAAGGAAAGCTTCTGAACTGAGACTGGGACCTTGACTTGCTGTCAGTATCCAGTGGATAGTGTTTAAGAGTACTACTCTATAATCTGAAAGAGCAGGAATTTCTCTGTATTTCCAGCATGAAAGGTTAAATATGACTGCACACCAGCAGCAACAAGATTTCACTGTAGGCCATGCCAAATAACCCACCAGAGAACAGGGCATCAGCCCTCACTGTGGTACCCAACAGATGTGCTTGCTGTTTTGTATGACTGGCCATGGATTTTTTTAACCTATGGGTCTTAAAATTTAAGGGTTTTGAGCCTGCTGACTAAGCAGGGGGACAAAAAAAAATATCAATATTCTTATATCCTGAATTCTAAAAAACTGAGGAGTCTCAAAACACACTAATATCAACATTTTTTAATTCAGTGTTTTCAACATTCACTGGGTGCTTTTCTTTATATACAGTTGAAAACATTAACCAGGCTTGGCACGTAGTGTCCCTGCTGCAGGCTTTAAGGAGGGCAGGTCAGTAACACTGAGCAATACCCAGTGACTGGATATGCTTCATGGAACAAAGCTGCTCTGATAACTATTCATTTCTTGCACGCTAAGAAAATCCTCATCAATCAGTGACAATCTCTGTCAATGCATCTGCAAGGAGAAGCTATTTTACCATTACACTGAGTTTGTCATCAATGCTGGTAACATCTAATGAAAATCTGAACAGCTCCTTCCTCTGCCAAATGGCATTTGTGTAAACAAGATACCATACTTCTCAAAAAAAGCTATTTATTCATGGAAACATACCACAAAGCTCTACAGACAGCACTTATTCCAGGTGTGCCAGGAAATGAAAGCAACTAACCTTAAACTATCATGCAGCTTTGACAATGGAATTGATTAAAAGGTCTAAGGATAGAACACGAAGAAAAATTAGGTCCAAATCATGAATCATGCCTAGCAAACACAGCTGGAAAGGGGACAGGCCTTTGTGCTGGTTTTTCTGGCTCTTCTCAAAATACTAGTCTTACTCTTCTGAACTTCTGAACAGAAACAATAAACACACTATAGTCCACAACACAAAGATTTTAAATTCCTTGTTAGCTGTCTGATGCTTTTTTCCCCCCTCAGGGAAAGCATTTAGAGAAGGATCATCAGCTGATTCAAGTCTAATTGTTAGAAGCCAACAGAACTACACTGATTTATATTCCAAGCAGCTCAAACCCTCAAAGCTTAACTGTCCTACTGCTCAGTTGACAAAGTTAGGAAACAAAAGCCTACTGCAAGTCTTTTGGATTCCAATCCTTTTTTGTAAAACATATTATTAGTGAGGCTTATTTTTCTGAGATATACCAGTGAAAGGGAGTTTCATCTGGTATTGTACATTCCTTTCCCATATATTTTTAATTCCTACATTCAGAAACAGCTGAGAGCTGATAATTGGTTAACAGCATTTAACTACTTTTAAAAAATCTATCATATCTGGCAATGTTCATTTGCACACATTAAAAGAAAGACTATTTTTTAGCTGTTGTGGTGTATTAAGCACTGACAAAATGGGCTTAAAAGTGGGGATGAAAAAGGGAAAATAATTACCTGTCAGCACAGAGATCTAAACACATGTGCAGTTCACAGACAATAATTTTGTTCAAGGCTAAGAAAGCTTCTTCTTCTCATCACAGAGGCAGCCTTGAACTCTTCTGCACCTAGCTGGCACAAGGGAGAGGCTTCATCCAAACTAACACAAGTTAAGAAAGGTTTCAGAAAACCTCTTAAAGCCATTCTTTTCTGCACCACAGAATAACTCAAGGGGCTCAGGCAGATGAGCCTAAAGATCAGACTGTCTGGAAGTCACATAGAAAGTTTGTCCTCAGCTTAAAGAAAATCTAGTTCTTATCCTGGACCCCATTCTCATTTAGTGAGGAGAAATCTGACAAGCAGAAAAAAGCACAACAGTAGCAAGCATAAATGGAGCCTTATGTGAATGGCTGCAGGGTACTCTGTGAAATAAATAAAGGAGAGGTTCCAGAGGAATCATCAGGATGTAAACTAAGCAACTCATCACTGACCTAACTAGTCACTGATGGCATGGTCTAGTTTCATCCTAAGCAGCTGAGAAAGAAATGTATAACTAATCCATTAATATCCCCAAGCATTGTGCACTGAACCCCGAAATAAGGACTCCCAGAGTGTATATCCACTCAACCAAGAAAGAAGGTGTTTAATTAAATGCTGATCTTAAAACTAGTGATGTGCGAATTACTTGGTGAATTACTGGAGATCATGTTGCTACTAATCTCACAAGCCATAGGCAGCCAATTCTCAGAGAGGTTGAACTCCTTCATCTGAAAGTCATGAAGGACCTGCAGCTCAGGTCATCAGAGTGGGAGGTTATAAAACTGCTCTGTCCCCACTGGATCCTTCACTCACAGTAGTTGACACTTTCCCACTTGGGCTCTACCCTACCCAAAATCTTCCAGAAGCTAATTTAAGTGCAATAGTTGGTCTGGAGACCAATTAAGCACTTTGCAATGCCAGGGTAATGAAAGTGACAGGAGAGACAAACTGCAGTATGATGGGAACCTCCTACCCCAGTATGCTTTCAATGATTCCCATCAAAAACACTTTTGCACCTCCAGCAATTTTACAGAAAGAAGAGAAAATATTCCATAAAAGAGATTACTTTCTACCATGACTATCCCCTACTTCTTAAGAGCTGCAGAGGAGTTGTAGAAGGGAAATCCTCATCAGTGGTCCTTCAAATGTGGAGAGGCACCACTAGGGCTTTCTTTTCCTGAGGGCTATGAGGAAAGTGTGTTGCAGTGCCTGAGGCTATTTGTGCCTGATGTGGTTTCAAAAGAAAAAAAAAATATAAGAAAGCAAAATTAAGCAAGATGTGCTTGGCAGAGAAATAGAATAGCAAAGAGAAAGTACTGTTTATGACAACCCTCAGTTTTGCCTTGCCTTGCCCTGCCAACCTTCACTACTGGGAATGATGAAAATATGGTGGTGACAGAACAAATTTCTATGACCCAGAGAATAGTGAAAGCAGCTCTTTGTCCTTGTAGCTCATCTAGCTTCACCACAGGTTCCCTGCTCAAGGACTGAAGCCAAGGCCATTTTAATCACTGCATTGTTCACAACTGTCTTTCTGAAACAGCATCTCCTTTCCAGTTTGGACAAGTTCAGCCTCCTCCTTACCATCCAGCCATGAGAATTTTGCATTATCTCAGACAACTGAGGATGTGCTTCAGTTTGCTTCTGAATTTGCAACTGAAGTGATGGCAACAAGAAACTCTTTGTGAAGGAAACTCAAAGTGACTTAGAGCAACATCCCGTAAGTTGGACGAACTGGCTGATCACAATTACTGCCTCCTTCATGATACAAGCACTGAATTACTTCCTATTCTGTCTTTGAAATCCAAACCCTGCAATTGTAAAGCTCAAGCAGCTCCTCCCTAGTTCTCTCTGAGGCTCTTGATCTCACTGATTCCATTCTAAATGGGTCATGTTAATGTTGCTCTTACATGATGATTTTAGCACCTGTCTCCAAAGATTCCTTTTTAAAAGTGATTCAACCTAGAGAAAGAAATTTCACCCTCCTAAATTAATTTTCATTTCCTTCTTTATAAATTAAAAAGGCAAGCAGAAATGAGTACTCCAAAGCTGAGCTCAGAAAAGTCAGTGTTTAGCTAATTATGCCTCATGCTAATTTTATGGTTGTATGTCTGACAGCACACTGCACCTCAACAGTTTTACTTAAAGTTGTCATCAAGACCAGAGAAATACCTATTGCAAGAGGCAGGTTTGTATCACTTCCCTAGACATTGCAAATATGTGAGGGAGCTGCTGAATAGTGAAAACTACTATTGTTCTACCCTCCATTGGGAAAAAAAAGAAATCTGTATGAATTAACCACAGACCACAAGTTTACTCTAACAGAGAGATGAAAAGAAGTTCTGGATCATCTGTAAATAATGAGGTTATAGCCCAAGTGAGTCTCATGCCCCAGAGCAGCTGGGCATGCATGATTGATATTGAAGCAGTTTCTGAGGTTTCTCAAAACTGGGGAAAAGTTAATCTTCCATTGTTAAAAACATCACTACATTCATGACACACATTCATCCAGCAAGTCCGCACAGCTGAACAATTATACAAAAGACTGCATTTGAAGGAAAACTATATGGATACGCTTCCAACTCCTCAACACCACAGACAGAGAAATCCTGCCAGCCCACACTGATTTTAAAGACTTCTGGGGGGGTAAAAAGCAGAGTGGCATAATTGAAAATCATGCCATCAAACTAACCACATCTACACTGAGAGACACTCAACTAATAGATGATTAGGCAAAAGTTAGTTTACGAGTGTTGACCTAATGCCATGAAGACAACACTGAATTGTTCAATAATCTCACATATACACACAGCTCTCCTTAGGGGATTGCAAATCCCTAGTCAATGAGAGTTGATATACTGGGTAGAAACTCCATTTGGGTCATGGATTTTTTTTTTCCTACAGCCTGCTGTGTACCTTGCAACCCTACTACAAAGAGAGCTGCTCTCTTTCTTTACTAGGTTACAGGTATGTTTTTCCAACCTCAAGCAGACAAATTTACCTGGACAGATGACTCATTAGGTCAGGGAGTTTTATTACACAGGCAACTCTTTCTGCTATGAGTCAGGAAGAAGAAAATGCTTTACCGTATGGTCTGTAAGAGGAGGTAGCACAATCAGCTTCTCCATGGTGTTCATTACCACCCTCCAGAGCTCTTTCAGCACCCGTTTCAACACTGTCTTTTCACACACAGTTGCAAACAGTGTCAGGCTGCAGGGAGAGAGCAAGTACTGAATAAGTTCAAACAGGGCAATAAGCAATGACAGAGATGTATATGAACGAATCAGTGCCCCATCCAAAGCAGTCATAATGACTGCTTTTGTAAAGTATAACCTGTGATCACCCTTGGAGTTCTAGCACTAAAGACAATGGCAAAAATGGATTATTGACATTTCTGATCTCAATGATTTCTACTTATTGATTTTGGGATTACAGAAGGTATCATTTAGTGATAGGTGATTGTGAATAATATATATAATCCAAATAAGAGCAGATACCACTGAACAAGTTCCCTTTGAGAAGATGTTTCAGGTTTACAAAGTTTATAGGAAAAAATTACAAATACAGAATAGGTTTTAAACCTCAAGACGTTATTATAACTTTTGCTGAATACCTAAATTAATGCTTCCAGAGTGTTATGCAAAAATTCCTGTACAGCTTCTGATAGCTGCTGAAGTTTTAATCTTTCACCTTTACAATCCCCCAGAAGTGTTTCTTGGAGTCCTCTGTATCTTATTGCAATTGCATTCACCACCAATCACCTGCCACATGTCTATCTGCTCTGCCATGTAGAAGTTCTGCATTATCGCTCTAGGCTTTGTTCCTTTATTATTGTACAAAACAAGGGCTGCCAAAAAGGCCAAGAAGTGTTAGAATCTCCTTCAAAAAGTTAGTTGGACTTTGGCATTTACTGATCACACAGGGGGAGCTACAGAGTACCAGGGCACAGGTGACAGCTGATTCTTCAACACTGCATAACATCTTCTGATTTCCCTTCTTCCCACGGCTGGTTAAACAGTAAATGAAGAAAAACAAACAGGGACAAGACTGATGTGGCTGGGATGCAGGAACTATCAAAAAAACCCTCTCCTCCTGCAAAGGAGGAAAGAAAATGATCCAGGCTTGGATTTTCATGATCAAAATTACTTGCTCCACAGCTGGACAACAAGCCCATAGCACACCAAGTTCCCAGTGATACAAAGGAATCTGGCTTCTCAAGATTCATGAAGGCATGCATGGAGAAGGCTCATAGATGTAATGACTGCTGCAGAGTCACCAGGACTAGGAGTGACCAAACCCCCTCGCTTTTAAACTTGTAAAGCTTCACATTTCTTATAGCAAAAAAATAAAGAACTGCTGTACATCACCAAGAAATCTAATTTCTATAGTGATTAAAAATTATTTCTCTTTGTAGTTGAAGCCTTGGCTGATGAAAATTATTTCCAGTTAGCCACATTTACTTGTCCCTGTAGAGTTGAATCATGCTGCGTGGTATTAATGGCAACAGTTAATGAAAACAATAGATCAGGCTTATGTACATCACATAGTTCAGAAGCTTATTTCTGAGCTAGTCAGAACAGCACCAGGTTTGATTAGAACACACATGCTTAACACAACTGGGATATAGTGTATGTATCAAGTACATAAGCACTGTTTGCAAACATTTAATAATTGGCTACAGTGCAATTTCTATAGGAAAAAAAAAAACATAGCTGGAAAACTCAGAATTTCAGTCTTTTCCGACAGCTAATCAGCAGTGTGCCTTGCTGATTGCTATGATTGCCACAAGTAGAAAAAAGAACAGAGGGTGTGTTCTGGCACTGAATGAAGAGAGAAGAGGCTATCCATGGCTTGTGAGAGGCAGATACGGGAAGAAAAGCTATTCATTCTTCTTGAAAATTTGGAGACCGGACACCTCAAGAAAATCCAAGAACAAGCAGTTATATTCCCCTCCGCTCCACTCCTGTTCAAATCCAATGAACTGTATGTGTAGCATATATTTGAACACTCCCTTACTTTCCATCCAGGAAATCCATCAACGGCCTCAGGACATTATCTGCATCTTGTGCAACAGTGTTTCTGGCATTTGCAGCCGAATTTGCTGTCCCTTTTACTTGGCAGAGGATATCAGACATTTGTTTGACACACTCATCAATACGAGTCTGAAAGCTGAACAGAGAGGAGAGAGGCAAAACCAAGATTATCAGTCACAGAAATATAAGGTAAAATATTGCAAGTTCATAAACTATGCACTCAGTTACACACTCTTCCCTCATGAGACTTGCTGCTCTTATGTTTACTGTTGCCAAGGGGGGTGTTCTCCTATTCTTTCTGCCCCCCACTCACACACAGCCAACAACCTCTGAATACGAGGTACGATCACATTTCAGAGGAGTTTGTTCATTCATCTTGCAGAAAGAAACAACCCTTTCCTTATGTCAAGAAACACTGTTATTCTTAACTCAAAGCACCCTGCTGTATTCTTTGGATTGTCCATTTTTATGCAATGACGAAATGCATGCACAACTCTGAGTACCCAGGAGTCTATCAGCAGAAATCTGGTTATGATCCATCATAGGCTAAGTCTAACAGACACAACCTAAAGGTAGGCACCAACTCAAATGAGTTTACTGCCATACAGTCCATGCCAAGTGTCAAACTGGGATGTGGGGCTCAACTGTGTAATAAGCAGTGTCCCTGGAATGAGGTGACACACAAGGCATTAAAGCACTGTTACTTTTTCATCTCTTCCTGCTAAGAGAAGGTTCAAAATTAAATAATGCAATGATTAAAAATTATGAATAGATCAGCAGAGCTGACAACAAATCAATTCAGCAAATAAAGGAAAAATGCTTTGACATTTAAAACAACAGTTGCTAACAACAGGCACTAGAAGTGACATTTAACTGTTCACTAATGGCACAGAAGTTTGGAACCAGGAAGAGAAACCAGTGTTAGGAGCTAGGGCAAAGTTTTCAGAGCAGGCACAAAAATTTGAAAGTCAGCTCAACAGGTGCATAAACAACCTGAACTTCTGATGTGTCAGCCACCTGAAACACCTGTAGAGTGGGGGCTAATGTACAACCCCTCTGCTCCATGGCTCTAATCTTCCTTCTCCACCTGGCCACCTTTCCTGCACTGCCACCTC
The DNA here is from genome assembly GCA_013399895.1 of Serilophus lunatus. Classification (NCBI taxonomy): domain Eukaryota; kingdom Metazoa; phylum Chordata; class Aves; order Passeriformes; family Eurylaimidae; genus Serilophus; species Serilophus lunatus. The sequence continues at coordinate 1,021,418 of VXBA01003015.1, read as the reverse complement.
CAGTTTCACAGACCCTTTTGCTCAACTTCCACATTGCCTCTAACTGGAAAAATTCCAGAGCTATCTCTCCATTCAGCCTCCCACCTTCCCCACTTCTAGCAGAGAGAGGCTTGCAGCAGTCAGTTGTGGCTACAATGTCAGCTTAACCAGAGATCTAAGTCACATAAAACAGAAGAGCATACTTTCCTACACTGCTGACAGTCCCTGTTCTGCCACAGGCTAATCTCACCCCACAGTTCTCCCAAATGGGGACCTGATGCAAGATGTTTTAAACCCCGCATCCAGGGATGGAAAGTTAACATTGCCTTAAAAGATGAAAAACAGTATGAGGCAAAATTTGATGAAAAGCAATAAATCAGTTACTGTACCAACAGGGTCACGGGGAAGTGAAGTTTATGTAGATGTACAGCTTAACAGGAGCCCTTGACAGCAGCAAGCTAAAAAATTAACTCACCTATGCTGTCAGGTGGGGCCTGCTGCTCCCTTATTTCTGAAGGAATTGCTTTCTTCAATCCTTCAGCCTTCAAGAATAAAAGAGCAGCTAACCTTGCATGAGGGATAAACCCTTCCAAGATTCCTACTTTCTGATATTCTAAAATGTCCGGACAAAATCAGCGCAAAGGTGGTGAGGTTCTCTGTACATGTGCTGCTTTCTCAGGAAATGCAGTTATGTCACAAAGATGAAGAAGAGTTAAGATCTGCAGCATCAAGTGTGCACAGTGTTGTAGGAGCAATTGTTTTCAGAGTCTGCACAGAATATCGTGGATATCTGTCTTATCTCGTAAGTCCACACCCTTTAGAAGATTCTGCTTATACAGTAAACTGCAGCTCTGCTTTTCTCTTCCTATTACTGTTAAGGAATGAACAAAGCACCTGGGCCATGTCACTGGCTAAATCTCTTGCTGACTCATCTCTCTAAAACACTCTTCAGCATGTATGCTGATACTGGATAATCTCTTTAAATCATATTTGCAAATGTCAAGACTGTACCTTAATTGTTTTGTAGCAGTGACACCATTGAGACAATATTCAGATTAAAAAAAAATTCAGTCCCCTAATTATGATATCTCACTCTCCATCTTATTATGAACCTTATCAATTCCATTGTTACAGTTTGAGTCTCTCCATTTCCTGCTACAACATCTATTACTGGTGCTGGGAACTCCTCACTTATTTCTCAGCTTAGCTCTGTGTGCTGAAATCCAGTCATTGATAAATCCCACTATGATTTTTTAGTCATAAGTACAGTAGACCCCAGGAGGCAAAGTTGGTACAATATGTTTTGCATTGCCCATATTCAAGCTACACTATGGTTCATTCCTGCATTAATCCTGTTATGAAGCACAACAAGAAATGAATGGTGTTTGTAATGAGAAGTGTTGTTTTTGAAGATCAGTTAAGAGTTCTGCATTTTTATATTTTCCTTAATTGACATCTTTTATGGTTCACTACAAAATTATTATAAAGTTGAGCATATTTTTATCCTCAGGTAAATGGCAACATGATTTGCAATAAAACTTAATTGCCATCCATTACTCTAGCAATACTTTAAAGATCTCCTCAAAACATTAGAAAACACCATTTGCTGCAGCATTAGAACAAGTCAGTCTCAAATTTCAAACCTGTTTCCTTCTTATTCCTATATTCATTTAACAATCAGAAATCAGTCAGCTGTTTCCTACGTTTAGAGCAGAATGTTTAAACATGAATGTTGTTTCATAAAAGCTAAGCTGAAAACCGGTTTCTGAGCAGTAAAGGAGCAGGCAATTCTGTTACTGACAAGCACTACTTACAGAAAAAAAAATCACTCTATATAATTCAAATACATTTCACAGTTGAGAGATCTCCATGTTACATTACCAAGCAGAGCAATACAGAAGAGAAAGACTTTAAAAATATTTCTCACTTCTTTAGATGGTCTCAATATTTGAAAGGCCATGAATTTAGGACAAAAAGAAAAATATAATGCAATTCACAGGAGTTTCTTTTCTCTTCTTAACCTGACTGAATGAGATTAGACAAAAGAAAGGAATGCTTCAAGGACCTCATAATACTTACCTGTTACCAAACACTGCACTCAGCTCATCCAGAACATTGTTCAGCTTCACCTGGAGCTCTTTGAGATGGTCACTTGCTTCTGCATCCAACTGTGGATGAAAAGGAGCATTTAGTTTGAACCCAGAGGGCAGTGCTTCTCTTCACTGTTGTGGCTACACTTAATAAGCAGGTGAACTATCCCCACTGGACTCTGCCACCTAGGATGCACTTTTCCACTGCCTGCTGCTGCTACTTAAGCTGTGAAGTCATCTACAGGTATTTGCCTAAAAAGCAGCAAGTGACTTCCCCAGGCTCCAATATCCTTCAATGCCCTTCCTGATGTTTGTGAAGTTGAGGAAGAAAATGCTTGTGAACTCCCTGTGGCCAAAAGTGTAACAAGGCTGAGAAATCAAGTACTGTGCAATATCTTAAGGTCATGGGTCATTTCAACCCCCAAAGTCTAGAATGAGACAGGACTTTTCAGACTAGTTATTTACTTGTCCATTTCACTATGTGTGATCCTGAAAGAAACTATTTCACTTTCCACCCTGCTGTCAAGTATTCCAACTGAAGACTGACCCTCCAACCTCTGCTCTCAGATGGTTGGACCCCAGTGATTTTGAAGATCTGGCCACAGTATCATGGCAGGAGCTGTTGTGCACTGATCACTTCTGGAAAGTCCAATCTCAGCTGTGGGTGTTGAGCAAATGTAGCTATACTCTCACATGGAGCCAGACAGTTTTTTACATTCAAGTGTTCAGAGGAGACTTCAGAAAACAATAAAAAAAGTGCCCTAAGCACTTCATGAATGCTGTTGACACCTTGGTAGGTTCTGTAAGAAAATGCTTCCTCCATTATTATCAGCCCAAGGCCACCTCTTTTTACATGGAACAGTGCCCTGTATTTTAGCTGTAGTCATTCCTCCAGCATCAAAAGAGACACTTCCGAGCAACCTATCTGTGTGTACACTTAACAATACATGACGAAGCTTTGAGATCCTTTGCCCTGAAAAAGTAACTTCTAAAACAGATTTGCCTTTGTATGCAGACAGCAAGACATTTGTAAAACAAAAAGCTCACAGATGCGTTTGCATTTGGCATTAAGAGCTCCAGCTCTTACCTCTAAGGTAGGGCATCTAATTAGAGATGTAATGAGCCAGGTACCAGTACAGTGGCTTAAAATCAGTTTGGATTTTTATAGCATATACATCTATATAGGATTTGAACACAACAGGAGTTCCTACTTCTGAATTCAGTGCTGAAGCCCTCTTCATATTCCTCAGCATCTGTCAGAGAAAGCCAAGCCTTAGGGGATTTGGAATCTGATCCGTTCACTTTCCTGTTGTAAGCTAGCATGGAAAATTGACTCTATTATGCATTTGAACCTGTGCTAATGAAACTCCTGGATCAGAATTTTAGAAGTAATTAAAATAAGAACCAACAACCAAGCAAATGATGATTACTTAGGCCATATAATTTTAGGCATTGCTACTTCTGATTATTTTTTCTTTATTAAAATGAATTTCTTTTCCTATTATCTTTGTAATACCCTTGCTCTGTGATGGCAGAAGGAAGCTAATGTCATGCCAATCAGTATTCATTCTAGCCAAGCTTGCAGGTAACAAACAAAAACAGCATCTGGTGGTGGTGGTTTCTCTTGCCCCCTCATTAATCCCTCCCTCCCACTGCAAAAAGGCACAATGAGTCACAAGCTGTCTGGTTTTCTATCTACAATTAATGGCACAGAACCATCCTCTGGTTTTGGCCATTTCTGACAGACTTGAGGTAGGACCAGTTCATGATTCATCAAAACATTTTAACTAATTGCTCAGCCAGTCAAAAAAACCCAACAAACCACGAATCAACAACAAAAAAACCCAGAAGGATTTGGCACAAGATACCTATTCTTTAGAATTTACTTCTACTTTTTGTAAGCCACTAGATGCATGGTCTAGAGGATGTTTGAGGTCAGGATCAACAACTTATTGCCCTGGTTCATGAACCAGAGCAATCATTCATTTTACTGTGAGGTGACATGGAGAGCTCACCAGTTACCTCTAAGCTTCCCCTTGCTATTTTACTTGTTGACTGCAAACTGATCTTCCTCAGAGCAGAAGAACAGCTGATTGCGATCCCAGTACTGCAAGAAGAGACATCTGGAACAACGCTTTGCCAAGGAGATGAGGTCCATTAAGTGTGGCAAGGAACTCTCACTCTTGCAGAACATCAACTCACAGCTCTCTGGGTGTAAGACAGCTGCCCAGATCTAACTTAGAAGTGACCAGCCACACCCTCAGGAAGCCAAACACTGATGGTAATAAGCATTCTGGTTCAGTATCCATCAAGTCCTCTGTTATTCTAGAAAAGCTGTTGCCTTCTGAGCAACTGCTACCATGGAAGAAGGAGTCCACATACTACACATCATGTCATTGCTTAGGCATTGGAATGCTTTGGCTTTGAAAAGGAAATTTTGGAGAATTATCTGAATGATTTAAGTCCATTAGGAAGGTGCTGGTAGGTGTGCACAACTGTTCCCCACACATAAATTACATGTCAGTTACAGATTTCTGTAGCATGTGGTATAACTGGAAACTATTCTTCCCCCATGTGGTGAAGCACTGATAACAGCACTCAAATGAACCAGAATCAGTACGGCTGCTGCTTCTCATTCAGTGAATTCTAGGCATATAATCTATCACTGATAGCAGGAAATGCTGTTTGGCCTGCATGAGAAATCCAGCTGGTAAAGCAGAAAGCAGTGTTAGGCAGCTGGGTCAGTGCCACATGTCACATCCACCCATTTCTGTCAGAAGCTGAGGCGCAGCAGGCTTACGATCTCCATTCTGTGTGTGTATCAGAGATAACTCAGAGAAAGAATGAAAAGTTCTCTGTGCAAAACACAGGGCAGTACCCACACTGAGGTGGTTTCTGACCTCTGAGCAAGTGGTTCAATTCCACTGGAAATAATGGCTGCTGCAGCCACAGTTCTGCATTTGAGACTAAATGGGTGATACTGGGTAAACTGAGGTGAAAAGATGGAAAAGCTAACACTATATTAAAATTTCAGAGAGGAAATCGAGACTCTGGTAATTTTCTGTAAAGATTTGGGACTTGGAACTTTAGAGAATCTGGGCCTCAAAGTCTCATCCAACCAACTGCATTTAGGGCTGAAACTTCAAGTTTTATGCTAATCTGAATTGGTGGCATTTACAGCATAGGGATATCAACTTGAGTTTAGGTTGAACTCCTGCTTCTCTCACCCATGAAACAGAACCCCTGAGTCTAAGAAATTGCTGTGATGGACTTCCAAGCTTTTCCAAGGGATGTCATTAGTTCTTTTTTGGTTTCTACACACCTCGGTAAACCACGAGTGACTGGACCTGAAAGACTTCTCAGTAGATGATGTAGGTGGAGAGACAAGGCCTTGACTTCTAGAAGGCTAAAGATGCTAAATTCTAGCTTTATGCGAGTTATAGAGTTCCTCTGACTCCAGTTTGAAACTGCTGATTTTTGTTCTGCCTCCCTCCACCAGCCCCCAGGAGTTTCTCTCTGCAGAGGTGACTGAGACAGGGAGCTCAGCAAATCCAACCCTCTTCTGGAGACTGCCAACTTCTCAAATACTAGGGTGGCCTTAGCTATGGCATGTGGGATGCTAAAGAGGAGCAAAGAGTAGATACTGCAAATCCTTTGAGAACATTGCTATCAAGTCTTGGCTGTTTCTAAGCTGTCCTGCAATTTGTTATTCATGTGGCTAACTTAGGATTTAAAATATGGGCTAGCCCTGCCTAAGCATTAAGAGTAGAGTTTCCTGAAGCTTTAATTGTGCAGATTAGCTTGAAACCTAAGGCATGAAAATTGTGTGATGACAATATGCGGCTACTCAGCAGCTAATTCCTTGGATTCCCCAGGCAGTGCTTGTCTCTGATACTCACCTCACATGCTTGACTTTGGGAAAAAGCATGTAGAAATGTTTAAACTAGTCTTTCACAGTGCCGCTAGACTCCAGCACTGTGCAATGCAGTACAGCACCTTTTAATTTCAGTGCCATGAATTCACTGCTCATCAAAAGCTAAGCAAAATAATGGGCTGCAAGCTAAAGTCTGCAGGAAAACTGCAGAGGTGTGTGAAAAATGCAGGTCACATTAGATTTTAGTAGCTAATATATGAATAAATGAATAAATGGGGCCAGGTTCAGGCAAACACTAGCACTGAATGTATGTAGCCCACATTACCACAGAGCTAAACTATAATCTCCATTCTGTGGGTGTGTTGGAGATGATTCAGAGGAATCAAAGGTTTCAAAAGGTATTGATGTACTCAGTTTTTTTCCAGGACTCATTCCCAAATTCCACTGTTCATTATGCTTTTAATGCTATCTGACACTCCTTAAACACTTTATGAAACATGCTTTAGGGATGTCTGAGAATGCTCCTGAGTCACGGTAAAGCTGCTTTGATCTCATGAGATCAACACAGAACAGAAAGGAAATAAAAGTATTAATTATAATTCTTAAAAATCATTTAAGATACTTTTCTCTGTGTATGCACATATGCATGTGTGTGTATAAATATATTTGCCTTGAGTTCTCAAGCACAGGCCCAAGGGAATCCCTCCACAAAAAGCTCTCTAAAGGTCTGCTGTTGTCCTGTTGTTTCTGTCTAGTAATGTTCACAGATCCCACAATGTTAACACATTAAATGAGAGATGATGGGCAATTTTTGCTGTTTTGCACCTTCTGAGAACTGCAATTGAAAAACAGAGTAAGAGATGTGAGGGGAAAATGTTATCATAACTTATTGGGGGGCACAGGGTGGAGGAGGGAGTAAAAGAAAGCACTATATCAAGGAGCCCAATCTCAATAAACAGTACTGGGCAAGTACTTCTGTTCCATATGAAGCATATCACTGCAGGATGACTGTGGGTGAGCCCTGTCCCTTCATTTCCATTGCTGCAGAAAGGAGTAAGTGATACGGATTTAGGTAAGGTTGTGGTTTGGACCCACTGGAAAAGAGCACTAGATAGCAGCAATATTTAAAAGCTTTCCAGAGTTGTGCCGTGCTACAGCTACAGCTGCAGACAGAGATGGATCTCCAAATCAGAAGCACATGAAGCCACAAATTAACTGAAACCAGTCCCCAAGGTCTGGCTGCACATGTGGTACATCTGACATGCCTGTCGCAGGAACAGTGGAATATCTGGTACCTAGTTCTTGAAAACGCTTTTGAGAATACAAAAAGCTGAACAGTTCAAGACCAGAACAAAAAACTACACTGCATTCGTACTCCCCCAAGAGAGCAGATCCTTTTTGGGTAGAGAAGTCAGGGCAATGCTTACTTTTGTGCAAACTATTGTGATGTATAGATGAATGTAAAACAAATCTTGTCATAGAAAATCAGAACTGTCCTTCCTGAAGGAGGATAAAACTCCTAGATACATCTCCAGAACATTCTGTTTTCAAAGCTGTTGCCTCACCAATTGTTACCCAATAGTCAGGTTCAATCTGCACCAGAAAGACTACTCAGACTAGGACAAGACCTTGTTTACTCTAGCAAAACAGAGAACCTGGCAGGTTTCAAGTCAAGAAGCAATGCACTACATAGTCATCAAGCAGGAAACCCCTGGGAACAGCAAACAATGCAGGCACCTAACACAACACAATTTATTTCTGGTGATCAGCAGCAGCCCTATGAAGTGCAGTAAGGATCATTTGAAAAGAAAAAAAAAAAATCACTTCCAAAAACCAGCTTCCTAATGTGTTTGTCATATTTCTCCCTGTGTGTTTTATTTTTCACTGTCTGAGTTCGTCTTCCCTTTTTTTTCTTTTGATTCCACAGTACAGGGGAAACAGTGGATTCATTATCTCTGTTCTACTTTACCTACACCTCCTGAGAAACGTTTTAAAGGGCAGAATGCAGAGAAGAGGTCTAGGTTAGGGCAAGTAGCCAACAGTCTCAAGAAACACCATTTTTCTCCACTTACTTAATACAGTACCAGGGGATATTTTCAATTTGAAATATAGGGAAACCCTACTTAATGGCTACCACTAAGAAAAATTGTAGCAAATTGCTTCCTTAAGGGAAATTAAATGCACAGGCATTAAAATTTTACAAGCCACTTCACAAATGTTTCATTTCAAGTTTATTTTTTTTCCCAAAAATGAGCATTGAGCTACTGCTTCTATTACAGCTGGGATTATATAATGCTAGTTCCTGATGTAGGGCTCAAAAATTGGTATTGTTGAGGTGATGTGTGAAAAAATGACAGCAGTTTTCTTTGCCTCATGGGGCAAATCTATTTGTTGAGATTTTTGCCACTTCATAGAATTCTGCCATTGAGCACAAGAAAGATTTGGAAAAGCAATACAGGCAAAAACTGAGCTGTCCATCAGCAAAGCTGACTTTCCTCTTGGCATATAGGCCATAGCACAGGCTCTATCACAACACAACCAAAAAAAATGCACTTGAAAATAATTTTTTCCTAACATCAGCATCAGCAGGCTTTTCTTCATCTTCCTGAATCTTGAAAAGCAATGAAAAAAGAAGAGGAAAAAAAAAAGATACATAGATTATATCAGAACAGAATACCTGGGGGAATAAAACATTTCTGTAAAAATGACCATTTCATAAAAAATAAACACATCTGAGTAGAGAACTCTTATTTGCATGTCTGTAATATATTAGATATTGGACATTTCAGGCTAAAGGTACTGTCCCACATTTATATGCCATATAAAATGATTCAATGTCAGCAGTTCTCAGACCTCCACCAGCCAGGCCCACATGAGCATGACATGCAACCTTTTCTTTCCTTCTGCTATTCCATGCTTCAAAACATTTGCTCCTGCATTTTATGACAGAGCTAGTTGAAAAGTCTCCAGCCATGCTGTCCTTCTCACACTTATGGTGCCAGGTGTCACAAAGCTCTCCTCATGACCACAGTCCTTGAGAACCATTACGATTCAAATAACCCAGCGACAATGGTGCAATAGGAATGAGCAAAACACTGTCTCTGAGCTCTCTTACCTCTTTACCACCCATGGCTTCAAACATCTTCTCTAGCTGCACCCGAAGCTGTTGGATGTTATTCATCAGGATGCAGGGCTGAAGGGAAAAAAGCAGGTGCCCGTTACTGCTCAGGATGCCAACACATTGTTACGAGTGGGAAACCTCGTGCCTCAACGCCCTTCCCCAAGTTCCACCCGAACTGAGAGTCAACCAGAAGGTAAGGCATGCACAGATTTCAGCACCCAAACATCAAAAAAAAACCCCCAACCAAAAAACAAGTAATTTTTAATTCAGCTTGAAATGCGATGATCGGTTCCAGAACACCAAGATCAGATCTCTGAAAAGTACCAGATCTACATTCCTGTAACACACAACTCAGGTAGTGTGGAAGTTAATTTCAAGGGGACCTGACAGCCTCCAAAGCCTGTAGATCTCCTTCAGGACCTATTTTTATTTTAAGCCCAAGCCAGAATTCAATGTGCAAAAGCATACAAATTATGATAAAAACAATACTGAAAATATTTACACCATCAACGCAGTCAGGTGCAACATGAGATTGGTTTCATCAGGACAACTACGTGATTCTTCAGAGCAAAAGAGAAGGTCAGCACAACTCACCAGTTTCTCCTTGGAACAGTAGGACTGGAAGCTTTTGGAGAGTATGTCAGCATACTGCATCAGCACTTTTCCAATAGTCTGTGAAGACAAGATGTGAGCACTGTTACTTGTCCTCTATCACTGCAGAAGAACTCCAGGGAATAAAATGAAAAAAACCCATTATACTGTTTTACATCCCACTCAGGAAGGAAAAAACAGCTGAATGTTGAGGGTATTACCTTAGCAAACCTCCTATTATAATGAGCAACAATGACAGGGTCTGGGCACTCCAGCTTCTTAATGATCTCAAAGCTCTGATTGAGCTGGGTGAAGACATCCACCACTGAGCAAGAGAACAGAGCATGCTCGGATGTTTGCTGGAACTAAAACAGAAGTACAAAGAGTCATTGTCAAGTGGGAAGATCTGAAATGCACCCATTTTGTGGGTGCTTCCATTATCTGTCACGTTGAAGAAAGGACAATTTACCAAAACATACAGCTTCATCAGAATGAGTCAAAAACTCTCCAAAAGGCCTAGAGATACTAAATAGCCAATTCAGTTGGGTTGTAAGTTTACAGTCCTTTACCACCAATGACATGACAAGCACCAGGGAAGTACAGCAGGATGAGGAGACCCTTAATGAAACACATGGTTTGCCTGTCAGTTAATAAGGAAAGAAGGAGAGAGTAAAGAGCTCTTTTTATTATTTTTTTTAAAATTTATATAGTAAAGAGAATATTTCCATTAGTATCACAGACTGCAGTGCCAATGGTCACTGAATAAATGGGAAAGCTCTCCTCTCCGTTGGGAATGATCAGCAAATTAAGAATAAGATTGGTCTGTCAGTGGATTAAGGTCACATTCTCACTGCATGACTAAGTACATGCAAAATACCTCAGTTTTCAATTTCAATTACCTCTCCCAAACAGAGACAGCACCAAGCCACTGGCTGAGAGATTAACAGCAGCAGAACAGACATAAATGAATGATATGCACCTTGCTATTAAAAAACTCTCTGTGACCTGTGAAGTCCTAAAATAAATGAATTTCCCAGTTGTTTATCAAGCAAAAAGGGCTACATCCTCCATTTGTATGACAGGTGAATTTACAGGGGTTTATTTAGTTATGTGCACTGAATGATGTAGCACCAAGTGTTGCATTCAAAGTAACCTACATACCCCATCTTTTTTATCTCTCTCTAGAGCACCGTGCAGGAATTCTAAGGAAACATCTTCATTTTCATCCAGCCACTGCATCACAAACTGCTCAAACCACCTGCAGGAGGGGAAGGAAAGAGAGCAAGTTACAGCAGGAAATGGGGCACTCCAGCCAGACTCAGACAGTGCTGCTGTTCTAGCAAGCCTTGTGAAAGCTTGCCACTGTTGGATGTCTGAACACTGCTGTCTGTGCATGCAGTCGAAATTCCCAAATATACTTGCACCTGTACACAAGCTATGGTCATCAGGGTCTGTACCATCACTTGGGCTAGACCAGCAGGACACAACAGAGCTCAGCCTCTGCAGAATGCTGATCCTGAGCTGGTTTTGCCTTTTCCCTGCCTTTTCTCTTCTTGGTACCTTCCCCCTTTCTCCCCCTTGAGAATCACCTTTAATTTTGTATCATCTCAAAGCACTTTGTTCCTTCTTCCCCTTTCAGCCAAATGCATGACAGCACAAGGAAGACTCCATGGCCACTATCTCTGCGTGTCAACACGCACCTGTCCTGCTGCCCACTTGGGTGTACGAGCTTTCACGTGAGACTTGCAAACAAGTATGAAGGGAGGAAAAGAAACACCTTTTTCCCAGGGCCCTTCGGTCACTTTATCTGGAGATAGAGACATCTTTCTGGAACACCAGGAAGAAGAATCAAAGCTAGACATTTACATTTTCTCCACTTTAATCCTGCTCTCCCTTTCCCCACGGCTTCCTTAGAACATCTTCCACTCCTATGGGCTTCCGATCCCACTGTAAAGATGCCCATGTAAAATCAACCTCTTATGACAGAACAGCACATCCATTAGGGTTTGCCAGCCTGTTACCAGCTCTTTGTTGTTTTCTTTTGAAGAAGCACAAACTTAGTTCATTTTAAATACTGGACCAACAGCATTGGTACATGGTCAAGAATCCCAGAACAGGGAGGCCCCAAGAAGCAGGACAGCAAAGTTTGGCTCTGTTGTTCCTCTTCACTTTGGAGAACAAGCTAAATGTAGAGCAGAACTTAAGAAGCTGCTGAAACAGCCTCCGCTGAATCTGACAGAGATGCCTCACATGAGCTGGTGTCTGGAGTTACCTGCTGCACTGAACAAAAGGCTTCCACATGATCCCACCTTGCCCAAATAGGCAAAGTAAGCAGTAGCTTCAGTGATGGGATTTTGCACCTGGTCCCTCTGATCTCTGCTCTGTGGGACATATTCATATAATACAAAAGAGTGTGTGTGTTTTTGTTGCCTGTGTTTAAGCAATAACACAGCACTTACAGCCTTATTTAAATGTCTGTCTAGAATTTGTTGTACGCAAGTGCCAACATAGCACAGCTGAAGCAAATCTTAATTTCAAATATTACTAAACAGCATTCACAAATAACAGCAAAAAGTGCCCATGTGTGATTTAGTCCACACAAAAGATTATTATATGAGCTTCACAGAGTATAGTCTCCTCTAAACAGGCAGCTGTGTTCATAGTGATTGTGCTAATTATGGGCTGAGTTTGCAAAGAACATGAAAGCATGTGCCAGACATGAGAGGGAGATCAAGAGCAAATTCACAGGCAGAGCACACTAGATAGCCTTAAATACTCTCTACACTTTGAAATATAAAGCACATGAATGCTAATATTGGAAATTGCAACTGACACAGTGTTAAAATGCCAACAGCAACCTGTCTATGCAGCCCTATTTATTATAGACAGCAACAGTGGAACACTGTCACAGACATATGGACTTCCTATATTCTGGAAAAATTCCTTTTGAATGGCACTTCAGGCTCCTAAATTCAGCATATGTTGAAGCCTGCTGCAAGTTTCTCAAGCTTTCAACATTTTCTTTTAAGCTGCAATAGTGTATTTTAAACAGCTTAAGCCTTAGAAAGGAACTCAAGCATTTTACAAGGAAGCAACTAACTATACCTCTTCCACCTGTTTCACAGTTCTCAGGCTGTGAGTTGCTGACTGGTTCTCATGTCTTAGGTCAATGTGCAGGGAGGATTACTTGTTTGTGCCAGAAGCCACAGTTTTCACTCTGAGAAGCAGAGCAACTTCCTGATTATCATTCATCCTTCATTACTGCACCACATTCACAAGAAAGGGCCATTTGCTGTTGAGAACAGCCACTGCCCATTTTTATGGCTACCATATGTTGATATACAAAATCAAGTGCATAGGTATTTTACTGTCTTGCCAAACTCTCTAATCAAAGGCGGCATCAAAGAAAGTACTACTGAGTAGGTAGGGGTGGTATATTTGCTCCTACTCTCATTAAAAAAAGCATTACCTTCAGGAGGAGGTTATGCTAAGAAAATCACTTAGGTCAGGGCAGGAAATTCTGTAACTATATTTGCAAAGCTAGCCTCCACTTTGTCCTTTATTGACTGGCAGGAAAACACAAAAGATGCAAATAATTTATAAATATGTCCAGTCCATGTGACCATTCAGGACTAAAATATGCTTTGAACTGTAACACAAAGCTAGAGCTATCTTAGACCAAAAACTCTTCACAGTGTTGTACTATCAGGTCTTGAGCTGCTGAGCAAGTGAGGGGAGACTCTGAGGGTAACATATTCAGGACACTATTAAAAAATATAGAAACTAATAAAAATAATCTGATTTCACGCAGAAATAACTTCAAAATGTTGTTATATGGCAAATGTCTTCTCCCTCGTCTGCTTCAATTATTGATCCAGAAGCAAACACTATAAATGACTCACACACCAGCACACAGGGCAGCGGCTCACGGTGCTGCTTCACAGACACCCTGTGTTCACTGGGGTCAGCACTGACTCCAGACAGCACAGCCAACCTCTCCAAACAAGGGCTGCAGGGAACACGCCTCAGTCCTGCCTGCTGGGAAAGGGAGCGGAGCTTTGGGACTAGATGGAAGTTTACCTCTGTTGGCTGCACAACAGTGAGGCAACACAAAAGGCTACCATTTCAGTTGGCCATGAGCATGGCTCCTGCAGTGTCACATTTTACTGGTGAATTAATCTTGTTTGTTTGCTGTGCGTATCCAATGAACAACCTCTGGGCCTTGGCAAGTGCTGAGGCAAGAAGGCAGGCAGGATTCCAAAGAGTAAAAGAGTAACTACTGTGTTTGATGAAGACAGCCAGGATAAGTCAACAAGATCTCAAAGAAGGAATAACTTCCCCCACTAGAAATGAGGTAGTCTCCAATACAGCCACAATACCAGCTGCATGCTAACGTCAGTATTAAAACAAAACACAGAACACTCGTTTGCACATCTAAAAAGCTAAGTTAGCTGGCAGCCAAAAACTGAAGAGAGGAAGTTTTGAAGACTGACTCCCAGCTACATAGCTAGTTCTGTTTCAGAAACTGCTGCTTAATTTCAGAAAATAAAGGGAGTATAAAAGCTTCAGTTTCAATACTTTGGAGCCTTCACTTTGTTCAATCATTATATCAAGGCTATCGGAAACATGGTTTCTCAGTCTCAAGATGAAAAGCAAGTTTGTGGATAAACTCTTGTCTGAGGAGTAGACAGAAAACCCAACTGTTGTCTGGACAGCGGCAATTTAGTATCATCTAAAGAGTTTACTGATGTGCAAACCTGATGTGCGGACCCCTTTGTTTAAGCAAGTTTCAAGACTAGAAGTATTTGTGATGAAGCAAATCAAAGGACAAGAGCACATAGCTGTAATGGATACCAAGGGGATATTTCGTGGCAGGTGAAGGTTATGGTTGAAGTAAACATCACCTATGTGCAACAATGTGGTTATTGTACTAAAATAAAAGAGTGAAGTAACAAAGCCAGTGGCTGCAAATGCACATGAGCACTGAAGCTCTATCACAAAGGCCAGCAGAGCAGAACAGTCTGCAGAAGTCTGTAGAACAAAACTGAGCATCATTATTCTGATTACACAGGAGAAAATGTGAGATTAAGAATGTCTGATGGCTTGCCTGAGACTGCCCCGACTCAGAGGCACAGCAAAGAGAAGAGGGCTTCTGAGACTGCCACTCCAGCACCCTGTTCACTGAGTTTATGCCTCTTGCTGACCTGATTTGTTAATCAGGGCCCACAGCCCACGCCAAGCAATTATGCCAACTGCCTCACATCTTATTAGTATGCAGCTAGCACCAGGCTTGAGGGACTGCATGCACAATAGGATGGGAAGAGAATTCAAAGTGCCAAACTGGAAACACAATCCAGGAAAGATGTGTTTTCTGAGGGGTACATGTGCAAAGTGCTGCATTTAGACAGAAGTGAACAGTCATGTACAGGATGGGAATAGCAGTGTGGTGGGACACAAAGCTGAGTGTGCCTGTGGGCTGGCCTGTGGCTCACTGGAAGCACCACTAGCCCGCAATATCACTGAATTAAAGAGAAAGAAGGTCAACTCAGCATGTGAGGGCAGTAGGACTCTCTGCAAGACAATGCGAGGCAAGGTCTACATGAAACATCGAGATTTAAGGCTAGGTATTGTTCAGACAGAGATCAGCTGGAAAGAGGCAAGTAAACCTCACTTACAGGGAAAGCTGGGAACGAACAACAAGTAGAAGACTGGGAAGAGACACGAGCAAAGCATTTTACCCTTGTAAATGCAGGAACAATTTCTTCTCCATGCCCAGACTATAACAAGCTCAAATCAAAGCAAGAAAGATTTGTGGAGGGTAAAGAGGAAAGTATGTTAAACCCCCAAAACCCAATCAAGGGGTAATAGTGAAGCACAGGAAAAAAGGAGATGTGGCACAAACATCACTGAAAGCCTCTGAAAACCAGCTAAAATACTGGTCAGACCCAGGATACCTGCTCTTGCCTTAGGCAACTCTGGAACTCGAGATACAGCATTATCTACATTATGCTCCCTGTTGGGCTCATACACCTTCTCCTGGTCTGAAATCTATTGCTTCTCTTTTAAAGCTAAATAAAAGTTGTAAAAATGGCTTAGAGCTCAAGAGTGACAGCTTATCTGATGTTTCCAACTGAACCACCCAGTCTTATTAAAAAAGAGAAAACATTATCTTTACTCGCAAATCCTGTTGTGTGTGTGTACAGATGACATTCATACACAGAGAAATACTGTATATACGCATACACCTGTACCATAAGCCTGTACATAAAGAGGGACTTGTACATCTGCTGTTCAAGAACTGACCAAAGTCCACGCTGCGGACACAGATTGGCTTAAAGACTGTTCATGCCACCACTAGTGCTTTTGAAATGTTGGAAGATATTATGCAGTAACACACTGAGTTGGGTCAGGGGCAGTGGCACAGAACACCACGGGGGACAAATATGCCCATAAAACCAGAAAATCAGAAGTGAAAAAATGCTGCACCATGAAGGCAGCCGCAGGAGAACCAAATGATCCCTCTACCCTCAAAGTAACACAAGGAGACAGATAGTGGGGACTTCCTACAGGAGACAAAATGCACTCACGCTGGATATTCAGGCACTTTTCCCTTGAAGGCAGGCAGCTCACGAACATATTCATTGTACAGCCACTTCACTTTGAAATGTAAATTCATATAGTCCGCACTTTTACACAGTCTGTGTTTCTCATGCTCTGTAAGGAAGGAAAAATAAGCAGTTAGGTCTGAATTTACCACTACCACTGCATCAGGCACATGAAGATTTTTTTAAAGCATATCTGCAGTATGCAATGGTTTTGAAAATGAAGCATCTGTAGAACCATAAAATCTTCACAACACATGATTTTGGCAGCAGGCAGGGGTCCTTGGAGGTTGGCCATTGGAGCTCCGGAGTTTATTTCTGTAGCTCAAAATAATAACAATTCCATTTGCTGAAGATTTTTTGGTTGTCAAAACAATAAAAACAAAGCAATCTCTGGCCTTTTCATTGAACATATCACAGTTGAGATCCCATCTTTACAGAGGACAAATTAAGGCAAACGAATCTGTTCATTCCTGGCTACAAACAAAGGCGACACTACGTCCCCTAGGAGACAAGAGTAGAAAAGTACCAAGAGTCTGACAATGTCAATCATAAGCAAGTTCGAATGAACTACACAGGAGCTGGAGCCTTCCCTAATCTCCAGTTTGGAGAAATTAGTGATACTTCTTTTCTAGAAGGCAGTGACTGCTGCTGGGCATCTTTCTCCTGCCAGGTTTCCTTATGTGTTTTGTACCTAGACAACACTGGGACAATGCAGCTCCTCCCTGTGTAATGCACATACTTTCACAACACAACTCTTCCTACACACCTGCACTGCTGAAGCACTGGCCATACTCAGACCTATGTTTCAACTCCCTAGATCATCATTCTCCTTCCTTAAGATGAGAAATGCATGATCCGTGTCTTCACTCTCAAGGCCCTTCACAGCCTACATCCATCTTTCAGTAATTGACTCCCACCACTGATCAGCCCACAATCCTTGTTTTTAAGATACTTGTTAAGTTCTCTCAAACACTTTCTCCCAAGCCACCCCTCATGTGCTTACACGCAGCTCCTTCTACTGCACTGCATTTCTTCAAGATCCTCTGTGAAAAGATTAAAATTAATTCCTGTTTCACGACTATGAGGACTCAGCAGCCAGCTTTTGTCTGCACTGTGACTCTGAGTTATCACGTGATCAACTCCCCAGTGCTCCTAGTCCATACCCATCTTCTTCTGCTGCCAGGCTTCATAGCAGGAATACACTTTGTGTCCAGCTTCTTTGCCCTCTCTAGCACCCCAACAAGCTGCTAGTCTGTGACTACAGTGTGAGATATTACATTAAAACATACATGATTTTGGCTCAGACTCAGATTCGTATCCTCAGAATCTGACTTCAGACTCATCTTCTTAATTTCCATGTGGATACCTCATTACTGACATAATTTTCCAAGGGCATCGCTGCTGATGTGCAGAATAGATTCAGCCATATTAAAAAGAAAAAGACTTTTTCTTAACTTTGAATGGCTTTAATCTAGGACTTCAGGTATCTACAGGTATCCAGTAACTGGGCAGATCTGTGCACATGAGAGCAATACATGGTACAGATATTCATAAGCGGAAGATGCATCCTAATGAAGAAAAATTACCTCAGCTTCTAATCAGTTACCAGATAGACAAGTTTATCTTACAACATCTTCTATTTTCATGTAAATATGAATTCTTGCTACTAATTCGAAACATCTCTCTTGAAGTTTCAACAACGTGCACAAGAAGGTCCACATTAAGTATGAATTATCCAACTAAAAATACAACATCCAGAGAAATTGTCACTTAAAGTTTTTCCCCGAGCCTTGGCAACTGCCAAGCAGTGGAATGGCCAGTATCTGAGAGATATAGTCCCCAGGGGTGATGGTTCAATGGACAAATTACATGTACTATGGTCCATCTCACACCACAAGTGAATTTTCTGGTACTGGAGCTGTGCAAAGTGCATTCCTGTTTTACATAAATAACCTTGTATCTTTCTTGAGCACTAAAGAGTATACTCAGTGTCTAAAGAGCTGGTATCTATCAAGCACCTATGCAAAAAAAAATGCAAACTCTCTTCACAGATCTAAAACTGGAAACAAACAGAGCAATAACTGTTCCTGCTTTACTCCCTGTGAGTGGAAAAACTGAGAGGCAATGATGACTTCATTAACTTGGACATGCGCTGCCACCAGCTGCTGTTCCCACATGGGGAAAGTGCTGTTTTCCAAAGGGAAGGTCTAACTTGGACATAAAAAAGACTTAAATCAGACTTGGTTCCTCAAAATTAAGCAATGCACTAAAAGCAAGCAATTCAAGCTCTTTCCTGTTTTTAGGACATCTAAAATACTTCTAATTTGCAGAAGAGGAAGATGCAAGGCAGCCACAGAAGCATAAGCTCAAGGACTGCTACTAGGAGTACCTGGCCATCTAAGCACTAAAGGAGACACTTGACACTAAGGGGATAAACTACAGGAAAGCAAAAGAAAGAAGGAGAAGTCTTACCACCATAGAAGAGAACTTTACGTATGCGAAAGAAAGGTGGGGCTTGTGGCAGAGAAAAGACAAAAATGAACTCTAACAGATCAAACATTCTGGAGGACAAAGAAAGCCAACAAAGATCCAAATCCCTCTCATCCCCAACAGCTCACACCATCTGCCTTCTCCCCTTCAGTGGAGCCCACACAGTTTTGATCAGCTGCTTCCTTTGTAAGGGGAAATGTTTAAGACCACCTGAAGGTGACATGGAAACACATCAGTTGGAGGCATACATTGAAAGTCCACTTTAGAAGAAGTAAAGTGAAGATCCTGGGAGCCACCAGTCTTAGCACATTTCTTTTCTGCTTTACAACCTGCTGACTTTTAAAGAGCTCAGTGCAGCAGAACAGCACACAGATATTGTGCAGCAACTGCTGTGTCTTATCCTGAAAAGACCACAGAGTTCTTTAAGTTTCACACACTTTCTCAGCAGATTTCATCTGCAAATAGCCTCCTACAGAGAAAAGCTTTTAAGGCCACCAAGGCCATATTATTAAGGCATTAATAGGGACCTGCTTCCTAGCAGCACACTTTCTAGTGTCACATCCAGTTCTATTTTTTCAGGCAGAGAACAGGGCTTCCACCACATCCTTTGGTCCACAGATTATTTTTCTTGATTGCTGTCCTACTTTTCATGGGTTAATTTCAAGTAAATAATGTCAAATTTCTCCAAAGAAACTCTAATAGGTGCTGAGACTGTGGAAACATCAACACTTTAGACAGATGGCATCTGTGTGTGCCTCTGATCCCCTTCTCTTTATTAGTAGTGAGAAAGTGGCAGAAAGTGATTTATTTCAATGCTGCCTGCCAAGTCTACTCAGTCTCTCTTCCTATCAGAGACGCTTCCAATTTGCAACTCTCCTAATGCTGATGTGTCCAAACTAAGATAAAACACTGCTGTCAAGGAGGATGTTGATTTTCTATTACTGTCTTTTAAGGCCTTCCTAGCAAAGGAAGAGCAGAATTCTCTTTGTGTGTTTGTGCCTTCTGGGTTACAGAGGTTTCACAGAGGGCAGTGAGGAAACTATTAACTCCAATTACCAGTGTGCTCACAGGGAGGCTATCATGCTGCTGAGCACCAGTCAGTGTCCAAAGGTAGAGCCAACTGTATGACTTGGAAAATCATCCTCAATGTTACCATGACTCCAGGATATCATGAGCCTGCCAGCCAAGTCTAGGACACATGTATCTGATCTGGTTTACTCTTAGGTTGGTGTGGAACACGGAACACTTTTCAAAGGATTGTCCCATACTGCCTTTGCCAACAAGCAGGGAAGTGCCAGGTCTGATATGTGTAGTGCATTGACCTGTCACTGCTTTGTAGGAGAGAAAATAAGTGGGGTAGATCATGGAGCTTCTGCAGTGTCTCAGATGCTGAGTCTCCGTAGGAGAGCTGAAGGCCTAAGATCCATGTAAAATGTGCAGTGCACTTTCCCTCCAGCAGTCAAACACACTGCTGCCATGACTACTGCTACCAGTTACAGAACATATTTTAAACAGATGTATTGGTTTCTCTGTGGCCAGGTTTTGGTTGCAGTGGTGTGGGCTGAGGGGGAGGCCTCTTCGAGAAGCTGCTGGAAGTTTCCCCCATGCCCAGCAGAGCCAATGCCAGCCAGCTCCAGGCTGGGCTCACTGCTGACCAAGGCCAGGCCAACCAGCAGTTAAAGAAAATGCCTCTGTGATAACATATTTAAGAAAGAAGAAAAAAAAAAAAGGTTAGACGAAGATGGCTGCTGGAGAGGAGCAGGGTGAGAAGGAGGGGCAGGAGGTGCTCCAGACACCAGAGCTGAGATCCANGTGGAACCCACGCTGGAGCAGCTGCACCTGAAGGACTGCGCCCTGTGGGATGTGACCCATGTGGCAGCAGTGTCTGAAGGGCTGCTGCCTGTGGGATGGATTCTCACTGGAGCCATTTGTGAGAAGAACTGTGTCCTGTGAGAGAGACACACGCTGGAGCAGTTTGTGAAGAGCTGTCTCCTGTGGGATGGGACCCCATGGAATGTGGTTGGAAGGACTCTTCTCCCCAAGCAGTGGCTGAAAACAGCAGCTGACCATAACAACCCCCTCCTCCACCTCACCTTTTCCTTGGACCGCTGCATGAGAGAAGGTTGTTCTCTCTACCCCATAAGAAGGAGGAGTTGGGAGAAAAAGGTGTCTCTTATTGTCTCTTACTCTTAAGCTCTGATCTTGCTAGTAAAAAATTTAACTATTACTCCCACATGGAGTCTTGTTTTGCCTGTGACAGTGATTAGAAAAGAATCTGTTATAGTCCTTATCTCAATTAACGAAACCTCTCGTTATATTCTCTCTCCTCTATTGCTGGGTGAGGGGGAGTGAGAGAGTGGCTGGAGTGAGCCCCTGGCATCCAGCCAGGGTTAAACCACTACAGCAGAGAATAGGTGTTTAATTTTTATGACTAGAACATTTTTCACATTAGCAATCTAACTCTTCAGAAGATTCCCAAAGGACACATGCTGCTGCATCCACAAGCTGGCATGAATTCTAGATCTGAAGCCCTTAAGCACTGTGTTCAACTTATAAACTAGGACTTATACGTTGTCTTGTGCAGGCTGCATGGTGTACATAACATGGGGCATGATGGGGAAAGATGAAAACAACTCCCACAGCCAGGCAAGGCTCTCCAAGTCAGAGAAGCCATCTCTCACTTGAGCCTCACAACTCTGTTCCACACTGTATTCCTGGAGAACAATGTGGAAGCATGAGGCTGGCAGGAGGGAGGGCGAATTTCAGGCCCCCACTTTTTCTACTCCAAAACCATTGCATGGCCTTTGTGCAAGAAGAAAATGTACTGTCACTGCAGAGTGAAAAGGCCAGAGATCCTCAAGCATCACCTGTACCAGTAAGGAAGTAATATAGCCACATGTGAACAGAAGCTCTGATCTCAGCAGTTACTCTTGAGGAGACATTATCCACCTCTTAATTCCTGAGACCCAGTAAAGGGGCTATTGCCTAGAACTGCTCAGGGTACTGTCCAAAAACAACTGGAGTGACTAGTCAGAACAGGAGTCTCCTTACAGCACATATCCTACATTTCTGCAGCTGCAGTACAGCCTTTTAAGTCTTCTTTGCAGATCAGTTTAATGCTGGTATAAAGCTACAGAACACTAAAGCTAGTGTTAGAAACTAAATCCAAAGTGCTAAAACTATGGGTAACAGATGACAGTCTTTGTCTACTCACAACTACAAGCTCAAACAAGGAGTGTGAACTTACCACTTGGAGACGTGAATGAGCTCATGTTATCCAGAACTTAGGAACAGAACATAGGGGAAAACATCATGAAGAAAGTTAGGAGCAAGTGTTATACCCTGGGTTAATGTGCAGATATCAACACAAAACAATACAGATTAGCTTTTGTGGCAGAGGGCTCCTGATGCATACAGATCTTGGAGCAGACTAGAATTATACCAAAAAAATATGTCACAAACTGGCTAAGGGAATATGAAACTCTTGGTGCAGTTCAACTGGTAGAAAAACCCACAACTGAACCTGACAAATGTCAAAGCCAAGAGCTAAGGACAGCAAAATCTAATTGTCTTACTTCACATCATTTAATCAACTTCCTTTAATCTCTTTTTCCCTAGTTTAAAAAAAAAATTGCAGTGAGCTAATCCAATCATCTGTATTTAAAATATATGTAGTAAGGTCCGTAATTGAATTATTGTAGAGCTTGTTCTAAAGGTTATCTTCACAAGTTTCTGGAGAGCAAAGCAGTGAGGACTCACACTTGCCTCAAATAGAATTCTGCACCCTGAGGACATCTTGAATATATATTTGGAAGAGGCACGCCCCAACACTGACTCTGTTCAACCCTCCTGCAGAACTTGCACAGCTAGAGTACAAATACATTACCATGCAGTTTTTCAACTTTTGCTCAAAATGCACACCCTTCCCTGTCCATCAGCCACCTTTGTGTCAACTTTTGTCATCAATAAATACTTTAAAGAGGGATGCACTTTTCAGCAAGTATTTGCACTGAGGAACTCATGTGTGGAAACATGATACCAATCCCTGTCTTATGAAGCTCACAAGTGACCAGAAGGATGTCAGGAAAAGGTAAAATAAGCCCAGATTGATCAGTAGGGAGTACAGAGTTAAAGGGGACATGTTACGAGATGTGAACAGTGAAAGTTTCGAAGGCCAAGCTAACCTAGGCACTGGCAATTAAATAAAGACATTAAAAAGACCAAAAAAAAAATCACTCAAACTCATGTCCCGTTTGACAATCAAATTCACACATGTAATCTTTTCACATCTGCATTTTTGCTGCAACAGGAAAAGGGAATCTTAGGAAGTTGATCAACTAGATATGGAGATCTTACTGCTGCAGATGAAGGAGGAAGATAGAGCCCTTCCAACATTTAGAAAGGCAAACTGCATTATAAATTCCTGAAGGTGAGCACACACAGATTGGCTTGCGTGGGAATGGACATTAATGATCAGCTCATTCCACAACTTTGCCATAGGCAGGAACATCTTCCCCTAAACAAAACTGCTAAAAGCCCCATCCAATCTGGCCTTAAACACTTTTAGGGATGGGACATCCACAACTTCTCTGGTCAACCTGTTCCTGTGCACCACTCTCACAGGGAAGAATTTTTTCCTAATATCCAATTTAAGCCTACTTTCTTTCAATTTGAAGCAATTCTTCCTTGGCCTGTCACTACATGCTCTTGTAAAAAGCCCCTCTCTATCTTTATCTAGGCTTCCTTCAAATACTAGGAGGCTGCAATTAGGTCACCCCAAAGCCTTCTCTTTTCCAGGCTGAACAATTCCAATTCTCACAGCCTTTCTTCATAGGAGAGGTGCTCCATCCCTATAAGGACAAAATTGAATGGGGAGCTAAAATAGTTTGCAGGAGCAAACAGCTTCTAGAGAAAGAGAACATGAAATTATCACCATTGCCTCATCACTAACACATGAGAGTAGTGATAGTCACTATAAAAGAGACCCTTCAACATAGTAGGTCTTAGCTCTTCTTCCCAGCATCTGTTCTTACATCAGCATGACCTCACAAGACAAAGGCACTGTGGTATACAAGCGCATATAAAAAGTTCCTAACATAGAATTAAGAACATTTCATCCAGCACTGCAGCCTGCTGAATTCAAGCCTATAGCTGGCAAACAGTACCCTCTCACAGAACAGTCCCTACATCTGTTGCACTGACAGAGATTAATAAAATAAATTGAGTCAATCTTCTTGTCTTTCAGAGCAAACCCACAGACTGTTTCTAAAAAACAAAATGCAGGAAACTGTCTTACTGGCAGCATTTTTTCCCTAGCAATCTGAAGTAACAGTCTAATAGGCTGTCATTCCTATAAGCGAGCTCAGATCAAACTGGAAACAAGTGGATTAAGGAAAATTTTCTGTGTGATCAAAAGTAGTAGCTTGATCTGGCTTTTGACTAAGAATACAGATAGTAGCATCCCATAGACAACATTGGCACTATTTTGTCACAATAGCACCTTATAGATGATCATAAAGCTCAACCCTGCAATATGCTGGGAAAACAACTCCTACCACATCTGCAGAGCAGGTGGGAGCTGGATGCTCTCTGAACCTTGTGAAAAGGAGGTTAGATTGTGCAAATCAATGTATAGAACTAAAATCAAGTTCAGAAACTATAATCAACCATCAGAGTACCACAAAGTAGCAGAATCCCTTTTTGAAAGTTTGCTGGGCTTTGCATGCCTAACTCATTTCCAGAAATAGTAAAATTTCTTTCTCAATTCAAAATGAGGATGTCTGCATCAGGAATCACTCTAAAGCATCTTTCTGACAATGGCTTAGACTGTCAGTGCTGTACTATCCAGAGAACTACATCCATGACACAACTCAAGAGTCCATTAGCTTCTTCAACCCTTTCTACTATGGTACACTGCAAAATGAAGCTGCTCTTGACGGCTGATCTTAGCAATCATATCTTCAGGCCAAGTTGTTCACTTCTGATTTCAAACCAGCTGGGATGACAAACAGCTTGCAACACAGCCTGACACAGAGGTCTAGAGCTCACGCAGATCTCAGCCTCAATTCCCAACCATAAAGCAGCTGTGCACAGGAAATCCTTATTCCAAACAGTGGTGCTGCTAATGTGCTTATTCCTCATTTTCACCGAAAGGATGGAAAACAAGAGGTCAGCAATAAGTCAGCTTGCAGTAGCGAGACATTCTCTTACCTTCCACAGCGTATTTCATATCCTGGGCAAAAAGACTCCACATAACCTCTGCGCTGATCTTTCCAACTGCAAGCTCCTGAGGAAACCTGAGGGGACATTTGGAGAAGGCTTTGGCATATGTCAAAGCAAAGGGCTCTTCTTTATGCAGTTCTGAGCTACACTACAGGCTGAAAAGCTCAACTTTACAGATGCTTCCTTCACCCTAGATAAAAGTACCAGGTGAAAACTGGAGATCATGGATTGGACTCCGTGGCATAGATTAAGTAACCTGAAAACAACACTGCTTTTAACTCAAAAACCCAAGCCCTTAATGTCTTTCCTAGTTGAGGTGCATACAATAACTCCGGGAATGTGATCTCTGTAACACCCTTGTACCTTTTTCCCCTTCTTTGTCCATTTATTTTTTTATTCTCTTTTTCAAGGGTTACTAAGCTGATAGATGAATGATAATCACATTAAATCAATGATCTCTTGGGCGTAATCCAGCTGGTTTTATATAATACCATGTCAGATATAATTCTATCCTACCATGTGGGGCCATTGGAGGAGTAACAACTGATTAAACAGAACCATTTCGGGTTCATTTCGAATGCTGTGCCAACTCCACTCAATGCAATCTCCCAGCACTGCACTGAACACCATGTTCCTAAATGACAGTGGTAAGGCACCACAGCACGCATTTATGTGCACACCAGAACTGCTCAACATCAGAAAAAACCAAAAGAACTCTCACCCCATTTTCAGGTGCCTCCCTGAGTTCAGGATTGTAATAATCAGGGTGTTTGTGCTCGAACGCCATCGTAACTGAACCTTTTGAAACTCTTCCATCCCAATCAAAAAGAGTTATTTATACAGACAGAGACAGATAAGACAGAAAGACAGACAGACAAGATAAGTACTTCTATAATTGCACAAGTGACAGAAGAGATAGAAAGCAGTTTAACAAAAAAAGCAGAGCACACACAGATTAGCATTAGCCATACAGGACATGGGAGATTCTTACTGATTCAGGACTGGGGTATAGGAATTCTTGTCCTCTTCTATGATGGAAACTATCAAAGTGATGAGCTTGGGCCAGAAATCAAGGTTTCTGATGCTGGGGCCCTGTTCCTCAGGAGGAAGATCTTGATTTTTGTTCTGGGAAGGAAGCCATTGGAAAACCAGCATAAATTTCGAGGGGAAAGAAAAAGCTGGCAAATGTAGATGACCATGAAAATTCCAAACACTAATTACCTGTGGACTCTTTCTTCTGAAGAGCTTAAAATTAATAATGACTGCTGGCAACTGGCCTGATCTAATGCAAAACATGCCAAACCATTTTGCTTACTGATGGCCTCAAACTCAACTAATCCCTGTTTTTTCATTTACCATGTCAGAAGCAGGTCACACTCCAGGAGACCTGCTGAGACATTACTTCCCCTAAGTTTATCTCAAATAACTGATTTTTAGGTATCTGGTTGATGACTATATCTATGCTGATACACTGTGTGTGCATTACCAGAGAGCGGCCAGTGGAGCTTTCATGGATTTGTAAACAGTTTGTGTCCAGAAGCACCTTCTAAACCCATTGCAAGACATTGGGTTCTAGAAAACAAAGCAAAATTTCACTGCTAAAGACAGTTTCCTTGACCAGTCTACATTTTCTCTAATCAGCTTTTGCTCACTCAAAGCTACATCAAACCTTTCCTTCACAAATAACTGCTGAGGCTGGCAAAAAGCATCGTAATTAGTTTAAAACAATTATCATCTCCCACTTACTAATTAGTGCTCATTATTTGATTACAAATTTTGTGTATTCAGAAGATAACAAGTCATGTAATTTCGTTTGTGTTGGCTTTTTGTTTCAATTAGTATTCTTGTTTTCTTTCTTAAGGAAATCAGAAACTTGGACTTTTGCCTGCTTATCAGCTACTCACAGGATCTGTCTGGTACTCGCGACTGTACAGCTCATGACAGTTGTTGAAAATGTACTCGTAGGTGGAGTTGAGACAAGCTTTTACACAGTCCTTCACTACCTGGCTGGCTCGGGGTGGACTCTGCAGCTCTTGGACCTGGCAACAAGACAAGAAAGAGAGTTCATAAATCCAGCAGGGAAAGAACACACCATCGGCTTGGGAACTACCCAGGGCTTGGTGGACCTGCTTTCAGCAGTGTGCTTCTGGTAACCACAAATGGATCACTCTACTGGTGCATAAAAAAAGCAGTGACAACACTTGTCCCTGCAGGATCATTTCTAGCATAAAAGAGATTTTGGAGCATCAGGGAAGATTCCTCAGAATGGACAGGTCACATGGCTTGATATGTGTATAATCTGAGGCAAACACACAATTTCTGCTGAATTCATAGGATTTTGTTACAAAGCCAGCAAGCAATCTTTCCCAACATTGGAAGAATGTGCAACAGACCAGGAAAGCAGGTAACATCTGATGCAGAAAGTCTTTCTGAAGACCACTCATATGCCTTCATATACAAAAGCTTATATTAAGGACATCTTTCATCACAAGCTTTATTGAATTTTAAAGCACACCAGAATCCCTACGGTCACGCAAACTGATATGCCTTCTCCTCTTGCAACAGCAGCAGTTTTCATTGTTTCATAGTTATGTGGTTTCAGAAAAATGCTGCAGGGTTACTTGAAATTAAAGAGATAAGCAGGCATCACCCTGCAAATACAATAACAACCCAACAATTTTGATGTTGTCGGTACCCCTCAACTTTTCAGAGTATTTCTATAAAGCAAAGTCTCAATACAGACAGGTTGTTTGAATGAACACTCTTAAAATAAAGTTCTAAAACATGATTTTCCCTAGGTCTTAGAGTAAAATTTTAATCACTTCCTGAAATAGCTCAAATTAAACATTTGCTTTGTTTTTGTAAGACAAAAGTTTCTAAGTGGCATGCACTAATGATAACAGTAGGTTATCAACTTTTTAAAAAAGTTTAGAAATGAATAATCAGCAATTAAAAATATCCTCATTACACACTGCTAGAACAATAAACTTAACTATGGAACCAGCACATTAGCATTTTTAATAACTCTCCTGAGTTATCTCTACTATGAGATATTATCCCACTTCAGTATTTTACCCTCCATGAAATAAACACTAATATATTTACTGGATAAAAGATAGGGAATAGATGGTAGTGATTGATGTTACAGACAGTTTTACAGGAAAAGCTTCCTAATGATGTTAACAGAAGCAAATTATCTACCTAAAACTAGACAATTTTCTTTATTCCTCCTCCTTCCTTTTTTTTTTTTTTTGTATTTATGACAGAAGAACCCTAAAGAAAAAACAATTTACATCTCTGTAGTGCAAAATACAGTAGCAAAAAGACAAAATGTGGGTGTTTATACGTGGTCAGCAGATGATCTCCATTTTCCTTAAGTGGCAAAAGCACAACAACATGAAACAATAGTTTGAAAAGGGGAAATCAGCTCCAGGGGAGGAACTGCAGAGATGCCATTCCCATCCCCACCCATGTTACTACCTTCATCCTGAAAAAAGTGATGCTGGTCAGCAAATCCACTGTAGACTTCAGGTCCTGCAGCCGTTCCCGGCTGCTGGCTGGGAAGTTATTCTGTTGACAGAAAAGGGAAATCCTGTTGGAAAGCACAGTCAGATCCATGCAAGGCTTCAAGCATGTGCTAAATAAGGAAAGTGTCTTGGAAACATTTCCTGCTCAAGAAGCTTGTACCAGTCAAAACAATGCTCAATAAATAAGGCCTTTTTGCTGCAGGAGCTTATCTGTTTGCTTAATTAAATAGCTTCTCATACAAGTGTAGAGTCTGTGGATGCCAGGAGACTGACAGCCCTCCGAGGCAGGAAATCTCCCTTGGCTGTAGAAGGATCAGGCTGTGAACAGCCTCACCACTGGCAGCCCTGGCCTCTTGCCTGAGGTTGCTTGTGTGGGCCCTTTGCTTTCTGGACTCACTGCTTGGTATTTTGGCTTCTCTTCTGAGATGTTGAGAGGGTGTGGTGTACTAAAACCCTCTCCAGAGAAATAAACTGGACTGAGAGGGAAAAATGAGCACTGTTCCTGTGCGAAGGTTTTGTAACCACTCAGCCCTGCTATGATCTCATCTGGCGAGATAACCATATATCCTTCAGTGCCTCCTTCCCTCTAATGCATTTATTTTACATACTCTGCACATCACTCTGCTGTCCACAGCCATACTTCACACTTTCTGGGTCCCACTGAAGTCTTTTCCCTTCCAGATATGATACATATCTGTGTATGTACACTGTAAGTGCATGTAAATACATGTGCTGAATGCAGCAAGCTTCGCTTCTTGCACGAAACTCTTCCCTTTCAGATGTCAGGCACTGCATCCTTTCTTACATTCCCAGTCTCTCTGACCTGTGTCCTGTAACAGCATTCATGTTCCTCAGAATGTTCTTACATTCAAGCTGATGTGATTGGTTTAATGCAAGTACAATGCCAAAGGCAACCTTCACTGGGGTAGTGTCTTCATATATGCACGTTGAGGTGTTATAAGGCATAAAGGTATAAAAGGGCAGAGGTGAACAAGTTTTCATTTTTTATTGAAGACTTGCAGAAAAATATACTGTCTCTTGACAGTAGTAATTGAGTATTAGTGCAGTTCAACTAACCACTGCAAGTAATTTAATGCTCTTTGCAATTATTTATAGACACTCATTCCTAGACAACTCTCCTTTTAAAGTTAAGTTAGCCACACATGGACTCTCTGCAGCATAGGGTATTTATCAAAATCAAAGACTTCTGAGGGTCAAGATCGAAGCACCAACCACTGGATGAACGTAAATTGCCACCTCCTGTCTTGAAAGGTCCAAACTTACATCTTTTCTTCCAGAACTTAACATGCCCTTCAGGGGTCTTAAAATAATTACTAAGTGCTCTCAAATTGCTTCAGCCATTTCGATAAATATAATGCCAATTAGATAACACCTGAATTACTAAAACAACACCAACCTTTTCTGGCCCTTTATGTAAGATCTTACTCCTTTGTGCATAGTTCAGCTGCCACTGAAAAGCAGCTTTTAATGAACACCAAGCAAACAAAAACAGGTATCACTGCTACAGATTCCTATTGCTAACATTGATAATTTTTCCTCTGCTACTTGGTGGACCAGTGCTCTATTTAGACCTTCTCTTACTAGTAATGTAGCTCTAGAATATCTCTTCACACAATAATCCTTTTATCTTCTTTTGCACTTTGCCCCTTTTCCTTTCTGTTTTGTCTTCCTAGTGCATTTTTCTTAATTCACTCGTGTTTTTCTCCTCTGTATGTTTTTCTGTGTTTCAGAAGAGGTTCTAGTTTAAAATAAATAAATAAAACCAAAGCTCATATTTTGCCATGATTTTTAAATTTCTAAATGAATTAGTCACCAATAATAGTGCAAGGAATTTAAGGGGAAAAAAGTCACATGATAAGACTATATTGACACTGGAGTAGCCAAGAGAGAGAGTAGAAGATTTATAAAGCCTGTTGGACTAATGCCAACATTTGAAACCCATCTCTTCACAATGTGCTTGACCACACATCTTGTAGATCCAGAGTCAGGACAGTGATTTGAGTTTGCCAGATCTAAAACAAATGACAACTGGGCTGCAGGTCCTCTAAAATATTTTGGTCATACTAGGAGGGAATAAGTCTCTTTTCCCCTTTTAGATGATACCAGAAGTAGCTGATAAGAGTAATTAAATCATTTAATCCAATCTAACTTGCATTTCTGGAAGAGTATCAGAGATAAGCACAGTTCACAATCCTCAAATTATTTCAGAAGTTTTGAGGAAGCTATAATAGAAGAAAAAAATATGGTCTAAGTTCTATTTGTGAGGAAAACAAAATGGTATATTCAAGCAACCAGCTTGTCATGACAAGTTCTTAAGACACAAACTGTGAAAAAGGTTACAAATCTAAAAGAAATCCAAATGCCCACCAGAACAGCTGAGAGGATGCTGTTTATTCCCACTCACCCTATACATTGAGAGATCAATCCGAAGTGAATTATGAAGCTGGTCCAGAAGCTTCACAAATCGTTCTTTCTGTTGAGCAGAAAACACCGATAAACACCACATACCATCACTGTCCAATCAATGTTCAGAGTAAGCAGCAGGGTATCAAGTAATTAGTGTCAGATCTTATGAGAACAGAAGGAAGCAATATGGATACATGGCACTGTGTAAACATTGTTTTCTTTCAATTCTTGAATTTACTTTTAAATTGTAATTCTTTCTGAAGTCTGTGTAATGTTAACATTGTCAGAAGAACACTCTATTATCACTCTGAAGTAGAGATAGAACAGAAACCCCTATGATTTCTATCCTGCAATTTACACCAAACTTGTATTTAAAAGAAAATATTTATTCAGAGATTAATAAAGTACCAGCAGAAAAATGTCTAATTCAGAGCAATGACACAGCTCCAAGGTCTTATCTATTAGTTCTGTGACAAATACCACAGGCTTTTTGTGACATATCTTCTTGAGATCAGGTCTCTCCCTTGGATTCTGATTTGGCACTGTGAAAACCTCCTCCATCTATTTATAAATTCTGAATCTGATGGGAAGCATGAGCTTTTCCATGTATTTTTCCAGCATACTTAATTCCACCACGAGTTAAATAAAAATATTTTAACCATTAGGAAGACAGACATTTCTTGTGGTTTTGTAGTTTGTTTTTTAATTTAAAAAAATTGCTGTTTTTAAAAAACAAAGTCCTGAAATTACCAGATTGCATGGTAGATTTTACCAACAGCATCAACATGCAGAGTTTAGTATTGTTTGAACATTCCATACCATCTGTGCTCTAGTGTAATGTGAACATAAAGAATAAACATCACAATGCAGTGCACTGATTGGTATTGAAAATGTGCGATGATGATGGCAATAAACCCATGCTCTTTGTCTAGTCTAAAAAAGTTTCACTGCTTCCAGCTCCTCACGGATTCAATGTCCCTTAAATGGACATTATTTACTGACAGGCAGGAGAACTGTAGGCAAATTACAGAAGTCCAATTGTAACATCACCAAATACGCAAACGTACCCCAAAATTGGAGGCTGCAAAGCGGTCCGAAGCAGACACATTCGTGGAGGCAGTGGTGTGTGCATAATAAGCATTGATATTGGCAAGTAAGGTGCTCATCACAGCTGGCACTCCTGGGCACATGTATTTAGAAGAGAGACATGCAAAATGCCTGCAAAAGGACAGTTCTGTAAGTCATTCTGGTCCCTTCTGTGTAGCACGACTCGACTTTATCCCTTTAACAGACCGCTTATGCTGGCGGGCACCACGAACAGATGGAAGTTATGTTTCATCCATTTACGTAGATCTCCAGCATCTCAGAGCTTTTTCATAGAGATGCCATCTAGATAACAGCTTAAAACAAGAGAAATAAGAGAAATCCCTTCCCTACAGCCCTTTCCAGATCATAAAACATCTCAAGTCTTGGTTGCCAACAGCTTCTGACTTAGGTAAATACTCTGTGTGTTGACGCCAATTCCTAGAACCAAGCCTGACACAAGGGAATCTACATGATTTGCTGCCACTTGAGGCAGATACGGGCTCCGAGGTGATTTGATGCTTCAGCAACTGGAAAGCCCAGTGAGAGCATACTTTAATGACCAGTGAGTGCATATGCTGGTATTTCTGTGCTGCACTGATACGTGACTCCTTATGGTTGACCCTTCCAGCCTGCAGGAAGTGTGCACATTAATTTGCATTTTCCCATTCTCTCATTAAATGCAAGCAACTCCCCTGCAGAAAATCTCAAAATTATGCTGGGAACATCCAGGCTTGTGAAATGATTAAACAATCAAAGAAAATCTGTTAGACATAAGGGGAAAGAATAAATCAGAGCTTAAGAGATCTCATATTACGGGACACGGCAAGCAAAGTTCATTCCAAGAGACAGGAAAGTTGGGCCATTTTTATGCTGGAATCCTCAAAGCTCTCAAATGAAATCTGGACACTATTTTCCAAATGTAGCTTTATCCTTAAGGCACCTACAGAATCAGAGAATAATTTGGGTTGGGAGGGACTTTTAAAGGTCGTCTAGTCAAACTTCTGCAGTGAACAAGGACAACCAGACCAGGTTGCTCAAAGTCTCTGTTCTTGAACACTTCTAGGGATAGGATATCTACCACCTCTCTGGACAACCTGTCTATCCAGTGTTTCATCATCCTCATTGTTAAAAATTTCTTCCTTTTATCTAGCCTAAATTTACCCTCTTCAAGTTAAAAAGCATGCCCGCTACATAATCCCTACATACCAGTTGGTCACTTAGGCACTTGGCAAATAAATATAAGCACACAAAATGGTTTTAACTTTTAGAAAAGAATGTGTGAGGAGTGGGGATCTAATCAATATCCTGACTCAATATCCTGACTACCAGAGTGGACAGGGCTAGAATCATAAAATCATTAAAGTTGGAAAAGATCTCTGAGATCATGGAGTCCAACCATTAATGTAGCACTGCCACATTCACCACTAAACCACATCCCCATGTTTTTGAACACTTCCAGAGATGGCAATTCCATCACTTCCCTGGACAAGCAGCTAGTGAGAAGACCATGCCAGAACAAAATAGTTTTGGAGGAATGACTAAAAGATGGGCAGCAATAGGCAGCAGCTGTAACAGGCAATTGAAAGTATGATTTTCCAGTTCAGATTTCAATCACGAATTTAATTCCCAGAGTTCTACAGCCTGAAGACAGTAGCAGAGAGAGGTAGAAGACCTTCATCCTTAGAGATTTTCCATATACTGAAAGAGGCCCTGAGCAGCCTGGTCCAAGTACCAAGTTAGTCCTGCTGTAAGTAGTGACTAGACCTCCAGAGAAACCTCTCAATTCTTTTCAATTTTGGCTTAAACCAGTAGGCAGAAAAGCTGCTTGCAAGGTGACATAAGCACCATTCATAACTCATTCAAGGACCTATAACCGAAAACTTTCAGCTTCTAATGTGAAAAGTTCACTTTTGTCTGCTATATTTTATATTACATTTAAAATAAGAAATGAGCTAAGCATAGCACTACTAGTCTTTAAGAAGAAGAATGACTAATCCCAAATCCAAGAAAAAGTATAGTGACAAGGAAAAGGTTCTTTGAAGAAGAACTACTTTAGACTAGCTCCAAAGAGGACAAATCAGTGGCTCCATTACTCAAACTTTCTATAAATGCTTTCAGCAGCACCTGGGAAATCAGTCACTTCAAAGACTGTTAACAATTGCTGCAATAGACTTGCAGGACAAATAATTTCACGAAGCCTCATCCCTTCTCACATCATCAGAAATCCTCAGTGGGAACCTTGAGCAATATCTTTTTAACAGAGGAGTGATCAAATAGGAATTTTTGAGAATATCAAAACAGGAATGTCTCAGCTACCAACAAAAAAATATGGTCATTTACACTAGAAAAGTTGGTGTAATACCTTAGAATTAGCTGTAAAGGCATTCACACAAAGTGCTCGGATGGAAGCTTAATTCCAACACTTGGTCAGACATTAATTTCTAGACTTTGAGGAAACTAGTGATTCAGAGACAGGCAGTCTACTCCTGCTCACAGCAAGCTACATAAGGAGCAGCTGTCACTGCCAGACCTTCCATTACCAATACATTTCGTCATCTAAATAGTACAAGTCACATCAATTAGTTACACCAATTATCTGCTCTAAAGACCACATGAAATGCTTCTTACGTCATGGCCTGGTATATCGATTCAATGCCGTAACGCATTGCAAATTCATCCACGATCTCTTGAGCTGTCTCATCAAAATACACCTTCCATGCATCATCTCCTTTGGCATCAGGGATCTTCACCACCCCATTCCCTTGTACATCTGTGAGATGGTGAAAGAGGTTCTGAAAAACAAAACAGGAATAATTTGTATGTGAGGCTGCTGAAGCCTCTAGGCAAGATTCATGAAGAGCTTGAAACTGCTGAGGTGGTGGCACTAACACAAATGTTTTTGTTCTCCCTCTCTTTCTTTCCCTTTGCATTTTCTGCCTTTACCTTCTTTTCTTCTTGAGTGCTCATAGCCGAATTTTTTGCATGCATACCTACAAGTTTACCCAGTAGGCATTGTGAATGACGTGGAACAGTGCTTCAGTGCACTGAAACCACACTAATTAGTTTCCTGAAACCTACACATTTCTGCCCTCAGAAAGAAATGTCTTAATATGGACAAGCTGTTTAAACTAGCTGACGTTACAGCTCTGTATCAGAATTGTAATTATTATTATACAGCAGAACAGTCCAAACAGGGGTTTTTTTTCTGAGTAGGATACCCTTATATCACCCCTAGCAACTAGATACTTGCATTATTATTCATCATAACCTTTCACTTTATCTAACACTGCAAAAGTTTTCAGCTATCGTTGCTGTGCAGAAATTGCACAATCAGCTCAGTGGGTTTCTCAGTAATCCTCAAATTCAAGTCATCTGCAGATTCATCAGACTTTCAGACAGCTGGCTCCCTGCAGCAAGGGATGCAAAAGTCTAATGATCTCATTAGTAGCTAGACAACTCTGCTTTACACTACTATTTTTCCTGATTAAATTGTTCTTGCTGTAAATCATCTTCATTTTAGAATACACAATGAAAGAAGGTGATACTTAAAAAGAGACCTATTTGCAAAAAAATAGCAGCAAGTGATCATGCATGCAAAGTTAAAAATGAAGAAACAGCTTACCAAACAGAAGCCATCACTGAATTACAAAACAACAGATAGGTATTGAAGGACACAGCACAGCCTACTAGAAGTCTACTAATGTTTTTTCTAAGCTCTGTATCTGTCCTATAGTCAGCT
Organism: Serilophus lunatus; assembly: GCA_013399895.1. Taxonomy (NCBI): domain Eukaryota; kingdom Metazoa; phylum Chordata; class Aves; order Passeriformes; family Eurylaimidae; genus Serilophus; species Serilophus lunatus. The sequence goes on along the minus strand of VXBA01003015.1, from coordinate 985,667 downwards.
CCTTGCTAAGGACAGAAGATTCCATAGGGCTCATCTAGCTCACCATCTGGATAAATACGTTGTTCCTGTAGATGAATGATCCTCTCTGTTCTTCTTGTCTAAGGTGAATTTGCTTAAACTTCACTGGACTTCAGGATATTCTTGTATATAGGGCTCTGACTCCTCTTCCTTACTCAGACACTTAGAGACTGACCCTGCCACCTGCCTTCTCTTTGACATAGGTAGACTGTGCACCACACATCTCTCCAAAACAGGTTTTTCCTTTAGTCCTTCTCACAAGTCACTTCTGGATTTCTCCCCACTTCTGCAGCACTGCCTGCCCAGCTCAGTCCATTCTGAGACAGGTCAGTACCCACTAACCCCAGCTTAACTTCAGTTCCCCAACAGAATTGAACAGTTCTGTTTCCCAAAACAATTGTTCATAGCTACACGCAGCGCAGCAGCACAAAAGAATCTAGAACACCAATATCTGCATCACTCAACAGCCAGAAACAAAACCCCCTCCAATCGTACTTCATTCATAAAGCACTTTATTATGCTTCCTCTAAAGAAAGACATAGATACAATAAATGTTGAAAACATCATTCAAGGAATTTCAGAGGTTTCTCCACTCGTCTGGGGCTCTGAGTGGAACCAATGTCTGATCTTTGCCTGTGACAGTGGGACAGAGTGAGCGAACCAGCCCCCAGAGTAGGGGAGACAGCCTGAAGCTGCCTTTGCCTCCCTGACAAGTGCAGGTCTGACGATTCATTGTGTCAGCAGGCCTGCAAAGCAGGAAAAGGAAAGCTCACCTAGGGCAAAGGGGCACATCCCATGCAAATAAGGTCAGAAAGTTGCTTCTTCAATAGTCAGAAGGAGCATGTTGATGGTACTGTTTTCTTACCTCATGAAGGCAAGTGTACTGAATATGATATGGAGCCACCTTCTCCTCGCCTTTGATCTCCACACTGATTTGCAGGCGAATAGCCCCGGACACTGCAGACTTATCCGTTCTTTTCTCTAGAAAGCAAAAACATCAGCAATTATATGCACTGTTCATGTTCAGTGCACAGACATTTTGGGGTGACAACAATGGCAAAGAAACTGCTGGAAGCTTGGGCTGAGTCATCTCAGAAAACTTTCTCTTTTCTTTCAAAACATAGAATGCTAAGAAGACATCAGCAAAACAACTAACGTGATACATCCTCAGTATGACACAAATACCTAGAACTACGCAAATTTTTAGACATAAGACATCTTTTCTGTCAGTAAATATGTTATAGGGTCCTGAATTCAGTCAGCTGAAGTAAAACCACCAAGGACAGATTCCCTTTCTGAAAACAGGGCTGAATGATGTGGAATTCTTCCTTGATTTTACCATAGCCCTGAACTTCTGGGAATTGCTGGTTGTCCCTATCAAGAAGATGCTGGACCTCTTAGGATTATTACTGTGCTGGTGAACTCAGCAGCATCTGGCTACCTGCTATACTTTCCACAACAGTCACTAGAAAACGTCTCAGAAACTTGCCAGCACAGTGCAGTGTACTCAGTGGTTTTATAGTTAGGGTAAGATGTTTGTTTCGGCACAAAAAAACCCAAAACCAACGACAACAAAAAACCAAACACAAAAAAACCAAAACGGGACACAGGACAGTCTGCCTTCAGCTCATAAGGAATACAGTCCTGCACCAAACATTTCACCCATTGTACTTTTTCAATGTCCCACAGAGGAAATGCTGTTTTGACTGGGATCAGCTTTGCAGTTGCCCTGCAGCAGGATAGTGGGCCTCCTGGAACCACATAAGACTTTTTATTCCCTTTATTGCAAATTGTACATATGCATCCAAGTGCTCTCAAACATTCACAAACTAGAAGGTGATGACGTTTTCAGTCCCACAGCCCTGCTCACCAAGGTTGTACCACACGTCCATTTCTCCGCTCAGGGTACGAACTTCAATGATTGTCTGCCCCAGGAAATCATCCGACTCGCGTTTCAGTCTCTGCTTGACACGAGACTTGATGTCGTCATCTTCATCCCATACTCTCACCTTGATCCGGTCAGAGGAATTATGGCACTCACTGCAATCAAGAGAAATGTAATGTTAAGAGTGCATAAAGCAGCCAGTATTTCTAAGCTACATGCTTTGCATTCTTCTTGACCCACTTGTCCAACAGTAGAGGGATGCACTAGTAAAATGTAAGCAAAGTTTATTTATTTAAAAGTGGAGCATGTGATATGAACTACAGAATAACCTTCTGGTGCACTCTAAATGCTCCTGTGACATGACAGAAACCACACTCCAGATGCAAGCTGAAGGACTGTCCTGCCCTGACCTCAAACACCAACTTCACACTCACTAAGTGGCTGTGACACTCCTGCTCTTCCTCACTCTTGGCAGCAGCAGCTCTGGGAACTTGGGAATTCTCTTCACATCTGTCAGTGAAGCCCAAAGAAGCCTAGGGATAACTAGGCTGGCAAATGCTAGTGTACACCCTCCAAAAATGAAGGTGAACATCTCATTGGTTTCAGTAGCTCTCTCCACCAATGACCTTCTTTTCAGCTGTAGGTGCCAAGGTCTACCTGTCTTTTTGCAGTATCTAGGACAGCACAGTCAAGGCCTGTGATAAAACACCCTTCGTGCTTGTTTCTAAAAATGAATAGCTCAGGTGGATGTAGATCTCTTACTTTAGGATAGTCACAAAGCAGTAGAAAAGCAGGGGAAAGGGTGGGATACAGTAGTTATTGCATTGGTATTTAATTACTAGAACTGATTCTGCCCTCTATTCACAGCTTAGATTGACACTTTGGGCAGATCAAGGAAGATATTTCCATTAAAAAAAGATGTTTATTGTTTGATGAATTGGCACTCTCCAATTTAATGCACAGGCAGAATTTGCAGACTCTCCCTCTGTTTTAGGTGTTCAGATACCTTTCGTAGATTCAAACTGGCTTTTGGATGTCAGAAGCAGGTAGAAGAACCGTATTATAAGAGCTGTGCTCATTTACAGGGCATGCAATAAAGCAATTTGAATGCTCATATGAGACCATGACAAGGGTGATTACTCACCATAACCACTACAAATGTCTACCCTCAAGCAAATAAAACCTACGAAAACAGGCAACTGCTGCTGAAGGCCTGTTTTCCAGCCTTTTTAACATTAACATGCTGCATCTGTTGCTAAGCAACAGGGAGAAAGAAGAAATGGGTCAGAAGAGATCTGCTAAGCCTGGTCAATAGGATGTGGCAGTGACTGGTATGAGCATGCTCTTTATCAAGAAACCATTTGGGCTCTTATTGCTACTACTGTGATCCAGGACAGCATTTAACAGATGTCCATGTAGCTCCTATTGACTTTTCCAGTAGAGAGGAATAGCTGGGAGTTATATGGACAAAGTTAGAGGTCATTCCATGCAGTTTTGATCACAGATAGAGCACATCACTGCTCCCTGCCCCTGCTGTGCAATCAAAGCTGTATTTAGAATTCAGAAGAAAAGAGGTTTGACGTTTGGCTCCAGCCTTTATTCTCCTCTCTCTCCTCCTTTACTTCAAGAATGACTTACTTAACTAAACCATGCAGCCATGTGTTCACAAGCAGGGAATGCCTGGACTTGATGCTCTTTGTAGCTCTCAAATTTATCTGAGTACATTGCCATATTTACCAGCAACACAGCACAAGCATGTAAAAGAAATTCTCTGCTCCTGGCACAATGGGCTAACATGCAGCCTGGCAGTATTGTAGAGGCTCAGTGTTCAGAAATGGATGGGTGCCTAAAAACAGACTGGCACACAGTGCCATTTACCAGGCATCAGCAAGTTAATTCCAGAGTTCTTTAGACCTCACCTTCTGGCATGGCAGCTTTTTGTCAGGGGAGATCGCTTTGATCTGGTTTCTTTGCTACCAATGGTCTCCCCTTAGGAAAAACGTTCACTGTTCAGACCTAAATCTAACTTAGGCAGTACCACATGCATCATCCCACGCTCCTGAGGTGGCTGGCTATCATCCGTCACTCGACTACAGCAGCATAACTGCTAAGTGCTACAGGAAACTTTCCAGTAGCAATTACTGAGCTACCGAAGCTTCTATTTTACCACACCTTTCTCTGTTGTTTTTAAGAGACTGCTCAATTTGTTTTCTTTATTCTGGTCCTATGCCAGCAACTGAAAGCCTCAAGCTGGCGGCTTACCACAAAACATCTAAGTCTTTGAGAACCACAGTCCTTGCTTTCACTGAGGCAAGACATTTGTATCAAATCCAGCACCCCAAAACAGAACCATGAATACTGGGAGACTCAGGTCTGCTGACTGGTAACAGGTTTTCTAACCATCTGAGAAATAGCTTCCAATTTGTGACAGCATGATTCTGTAAAACTGTGGCTAACAAGCTCTACTGCTAGAAGCTTTCCCCTTCATTAATACAGAAGCTGGCACATTTCTCAATATGTCTGCCCCACTTCTTGCTATGTTTTTATGAAGTTTGATTTCACTATGTGCACACATACACCTGTCCATCCTCCCACAGCACTATAAGAGGATGCAGAAAAAAGAAATATTCTGTGACCCCACTGAAAGGAAGAAATTACCAGATGTCTCCAGGTCTGTTTCAGAGTGAAAAATTTGAAACCAAACACTCAAAAAATTGTCCCTTTCTTTTTTATCCATACTGTGGATAAAATTGTGCCATTTCCATAAAAGAACTTACTTTTATACTTCCAGCTACCAATGAAAGTAATGTTGCTCAGAAACAGCACACCAAATCTTTAAGAAAAATTAAAATCAAATAAATTATGATTTTGTTTTTCCATTAGGTTTTCCTGCCTGAAGCCAGTGGTTGCTGCAGTGAAAGCAGCTGAGACTGGTTCTGCTGACTTGCACTCTATCCCACTCTCTGCCTCCATCTCTTCTGTCACGTTGGTCTTACCCAGCAGTGAAGCCCCAGCACCCACACACATCCCCTGCACTGTCAATATTTGAGTCTCTTCCCATGCCCAGCTAGCAACTGGGCTGAGGGGAAGCACGCGAGCACACGAAGCTGTAGTTAATTCTGTTCTGCACACACAGTGACATGCCTACACACACAGTAATTAGTATATTGGTGGCTAAACAGAACAAGCAACTGTTGAATTTACACTATAGTTCCTCCCACAGTGAAGTTAGCAATTTGCATCCTTCTAATCTAGCTCTAACTTCTGCAAAAAAAAAAAATCGCAGAAAGTGATTCTTTCTTCTGAGATCTCTGCCCACATGTAAAGGTTGGGCCAAATTGGCTCAGATGATGACAGTGGTCTGGGATAGAGCATTGAATGTGCCCTGTCTCCTCCAAAATGTGGAGGGGGAAAAAAAGGAGGGTCTAAAAATGACCAGATCACCACTTTTGAACAAATGATTCCTATTTTGAAACAAAACAACCCTAACAACATTTGTGCTGAATTTGCTAATTTTGTCTTGTAGAACTGACAGGCTAATAAAAACAAAACACAACAAGTACATTTAAGTAAGAACAGACAATGAAAGTGAAGCACCAGAGGAAGCAACAGTATTTAGCAGATTTAGAAGTAGTTTCAAGCCTTGAATCAAGTAATTTTATTGTATTTTGATATTAAAAAATATTTATGGTTCAAAGAGTCTATCAATATATGTATGTCCATAACCTGTAAGCAGTTTTCTTTCTCCATCATGGAAGAGCTCTCAAGAACAGCCTGTAAATTTTCACAATTCATTGCAGGGGACATATCATACAACGGCAGAGAATGAGCAAGACAAAGTGCAGAACTGCTCTCAGAAACAGTGGATGAGAGTGGAGGACATGGTAAAATACACAGGAGAGAACAGATCAGCAAAACTTTAGGATCTGTGATCATTTTATGAGGATAGTTTTGCTTCTGAGGAGCAAAGCTTCAAACATAGAACAGCAATTTTCTGGAAAACAAGAAAGGAAGAAGTAGTAGTTGTAGCAACTAGTATGAGAAGATCCAGTAAAAAATTATTACAACACACAAAGAGAAAGCAGGACAAAAGTCGTTTTGGGCAATGGTGTGGGTGAAAAAACAGGAAGATTTGGATGTGGTTCAAATGAAATGTCATGACATAGCAGGGTCCAACTAGCAGCAATCTTGTGGCCAGCCTTGTGGGAATGGATGGCAGAAAACCTATCACACCATGTTCATTTTAAAACAATGACAAGACTCCTCTATTGGGGAGAAGAAAGGACAATGCAGAAAACACTAAAGGCAAAAATCAGAGTGGTAACAGAATGAAGAAAAAACCTTAGTACCTTAGAAGTTAAGCATGGCAGCACAATAATATGCTCTGAGAGCCAGTTGTTGCTAAGAACAAAGAAATGAGTTTTCTGTTCTTACTAGCATGAAGCTCTTTTCTTAGTAGAATCATTTGCTGCTACTCAATGCTACAACATCAACTGACAAATTAATGGTGCGGTTCTAACTACAAAGAGCAGATAAAATGATTCTGAGCATTACATCCTTAGCTACACTAACTCAGTTTTCCAACAGGTGCTTGCCACAAGACCTCAATTCTGCATTCAAATTTAAGTCTCACATTGGTAACTGAGCAGATAAACAAGTGGTATTTCATCAGAATGTCAGTTTCAGTATCTGTGGTACCTGGAGAACAAAGAAAGCAAGAAAAACTGGATGGCCGGCACCACAGAATGAAGAGAGGCTGAAGGGGTAGTGTTACATTGATGGTTACAAATACAGTGGTCTCAGAAGGGGAAGTCTAAAATACAGCTCTGGAACAGTCACATGTAACAACAGAGATAACCAAAAGATGCTTAGCTTGACAACAGGCTCAGTAGATGAAAAAAAAAAATTGTGGAACCAAATGGGTGACAAGCCAGTGGTTAGCTGAGTAATAGCAATACCACCATTTCGAAAGGATTAACAGAAACGTGTGTCATGTGGGCTCTGCATGTCCTAGTAAAATACTGATTACCTGCTTACAGGAGGCATGCATTTGTTTAAACTTAGCTATTCTTCTACAGTGAGAGAGAATAAACATGCCTCTCACAAATTGTTCAGTGACAATGTAATCTGTTCCAGGCAATGATTTCACACCCACCGTTCAAAGTTTCAGAAACAGCTGCACTTAGATCATACGACTTCAAGGGAGTATTACTGTAAAATGAACAAGTAATTTTGCACCTAGGCCAAGAGAAACAGCAACATCCTGTTTGAATCCAGTAACATTTAGTGCTCACAGTCATTAAAGACTATGGCACTGCCCGAATAAAAGGTATGGACCAGCAACCTACAAACAAGCCCAGAGCTCTCCCTATAAAATGGAAACCCAGTCAAGTTTATCCTCATAAATGCTGTTTGCTATTGTAAACCATGCAAATGAATGCTCATCTTCAGCCTTCACAAAAAAAAAAGATTCCAGGAATCTTGCAATTTCTACTGACAGTCCAAAACATGTCTAAATGGGGAATTACTGTCTTGTTCTAATTGCACTGAATATGGGCAAAAATAGCTTCCCTCTAATATTACTGGACTGCTTCCTAAGGAAATGAGAGTTATGCAGACTTGTTATGAAAGCTTCAACATTCCAACAAGTTTTGTGAAAAAAATAACAGCTAGATGGAGAAGAGAAACTCATACCAGCTGCTGTCCCTGGAAAGCCTGCAGCCAGCTGGCTCTCATGTATCAATCGATACAGACAACTCAGAATCCAACTGCAGGCAAGGCCCCGTGCTGCCTTCTGTCCAGACAGACTCAATGGCAAGGGAAGAGAGCTGAGGGCACAGAGAAATGTGCATGGAAATGGAGGAGACCATCTATAGGCCTGCTCTGCATAACTAGAGGAAAGAACCTGGGTTTTCCTGCAGAAGGGAATGGGATGTAAAGCCAAGAGAGGCAGGGTGCATGCTCACAGAATAGCATGTTTGTCTTGCAGCAGTGGCTGGAATCCCCCATCAAACTGTGCTGCCAAACATCACACAGAGTCTCTGCATCAAACTGAAAACACTTTGACCTTCACTTAAAAATCAACACCTTGTATTTTCAAAGGTCTCCAAAGTCCAATGAAATATACAAAAATCTTTCCATAACAACATATTTCCTAAAGCTATAGATGTAAACATACAAAGAAATAATTTCAGGAAGAAACAGAACCTGCAAATCACTTGCTCAGGCAACATGAATACACTGCAAGAACTGATCATTAATCTAAGCAGATGCCTACAGTTACACAGGCTAGTATGACCTAAATACAACTTATAATGGAAACCCAAAGTGCTTTCAACCTTGTCTTTTCTAAAATATGGTTCTAAATCTAGACTTCCAAACTAGGTCAAGTCTATCGCAATTTTTTTTTCCTGGAAACATATGGAAAAGGAACAAAGCCATTTTTAGGGAGAGGTATTTAAGTTAATATACTTTTCCATCCATCATTGTACATAAGCACAAAAAACCTTATTTGAAATAGGCTACTGCAGCCTTAAAAATTTAAAACTTGTTTAAGCTGCTTTTAATAAACTTCAATGAGTCCATAGAAAGAATTATATCACTCAGCTGTACACACTCTGCCTTAATTCATGCCATGGATTACAGTAACAATGCTATAATTATAATAACTGATGCACACAAATTTCTGGCTCTGTATCAGATCCTTGAAAAGACACAGAAACTGTGTTCATATAAAAGGCACTGGGTACCTAATGAACACTAGCTACAAACAAGTCCACCAAGCCAAACAGAAAAGGAACAGCAATAGCTGACATGCACATTAGTAAACGACCCAACCTCTCTTTACTCACACATCTTGCTCTTGTTGAAATGTCAAACCATCTTGAACACCAACCCATTCGTATGTGTACTCCAAGGCTTTCAGTAATTACCAGCACACCTTTCTCTCACTATAAGAAATTCACTTGATTCTTAGAATCAGAGACCCCTGCCAAAGACTTTAAATTTGACAATCTCTTGATTGTCCTAACAATCTCATAAAAAGGCTTGGTATGTAATGGGTATTTTTGGTCTGCATATGTTGATTTAAATTTCCATTTCATTATGGGGTAGAAAATTTTAGAATTTTTTTAAGAGTTGTAAGCTGCAAAAAGATCCATAAATTCAGAATAGAAAGATGGGTATGTAGAAGACCAGTACTGCACACTTTTAAATGACTCTCTCCTCATGCAGCAGAAGATAAGCTTTGACATCCACTAATGAAATGAAACACTTAATCCAGAATTCAATGCTGTCCTGCCATCAGTCTGGACACTGTGCTCAGCCCCTTCGTCTCCTCCTGCTATTCCAAGGAAATTAAGATAACACCTATAGCACAGGCAAGACAGAAAGCAGCATCAACTCTAATGCCCAACAGCATGTTATCTGCTGAATCACAGACATGGCAATGAAGTCTGAACAGTGGCACTGCTAAAACTGTGACATTTATCACATTGTGCTATCTATCTTTAAACAGAGTATTTGTTGAAGCTCCTAAAATTAGAAGGGAACGCACTGCAAATACCATGGTAACTACTTGGCATGGTAAATCAAGGTCCTCAAGGCTCCCACATAGACTTACTGCTATTGTGACTAGTTATTCAAATGACACCTAAGCATACTACTTACCAAGCAGTAATGTTACCTTGGATTAAGCTAAGAATAAAGCCAAGGGCTTACTCGCTCAAAATAGCACTAAGATTTTTCTGATGTTAATGAGCAGCTCAAAACTGCTCAAAAATAATTTTGTTGGTACCGTACATTGTAAAGACAAAGCTGGGCTGATATAAACCTGATTTTAAAACACAAACAAATTGCACTTTGCAGAGAGAGCTCCCCCTAAGCAGTTTAGGAAAGAAAAGTGAAGGAATAAAAAGGAAGGAGAGAGATGGTACAATGGAAGATCTTACACATTAAAGGAAGTAAGATCTTTGAGGTTGAATGAGATCACCCAGAATCTTCAGAAAACACTTGCTGGATTTCATGTCTCCATTTTGTTTTATAAAATGTTCAATGACAAATTGAGGGTACTGTTTACTTATTCAATAAAAGCAGGATGGAACAATACACTCTGAGTGTAGGTGATATTTAAAGAATTGTGCCTCTAGTCTTTGCCTTCGATTAAGACATCAATACGTTGGTCATACTGAAAGCTCCCCGGAGAAACAATAACTCCCTCAAGTTATTGTTATATTGATTTCCCACAACTGAAAGAAGAGATTGCAGATGTCACAGACAATTGACAACTAATCACCATTAGACTTTGTTGCCAAACACCAGTAGCAGGAATAGGTCACAGGAAGTTTGCTTAGTCTTTTACACAAACTTTACTCTAGCATTACTAAGAATTTCATTAGCCAGGAACATTAGTTGCTCTTTTAAATATTTTTTATTCTGTCTTGCATTCTCTAGAAACATCAATATAAAAGTCTTTATAAAGCAGGTGAGTTGTATATACAAAAGGAAGACAGATGAGATAAATAGGTCTGCACTACATACGGTGTTAGAGATGTCAACCCTTCACACACACAGGATGCTGAGTGAAAATAGAACCATCCCAGATTACAGGTGATGTAGGAATGGTTACTGACAGAAAAGACATAGTTCTCAAAGCACAGACTTTACAAACAGGTCGAATGGGGGTGAGAGTCTTTGTAAGAACACTTACAAGTAAAACTTCTCTTCCCATACAGGGTTCAGATTCCCAAAAATGGTTTTTGTCCTCTTCTTTGTTTTACCCACTTGAACGGTAACATAGGGATCACTGGACCCAGTCTTGTCTTTGGCCTGCAGACCCTGAGCACACATCACTGAAAGGGAAAGAGAAGGGTTACCACTACCATACAACATCACAATGTGTCCAAACACCACATGGTGAAGCAGCTCATAATGGCCAGAGAAGCAGGAATATCACTCATCAGGAGCATTTCTGATGACCCTCAGCTCATGATGCACTATAATGCAAGCTTGGAATGAGTGTAGGTCTGTTAGAGGGAAGGAGGGCTCTGCAGAGAGACCTTGACAGGCTGGAGAGATAGGCAGAGTCCAACAGTATCAGGTTTAATAAATCCAAGCGCCAGGTTTTACACTTTGGCTGCAATAACCCCATGCAGAGTTATAGGCTGGGGTCGGTGTGGCCAGAGGATGCCCAGGCAGAGAGGGACTTGGGGGTGCTGGTTGATAGGAAGCTGAATATGAGTCAGCAGTGTGCCCAGGTGGCCAAGAAGGCCAATGGCATCCTGGCCTACATCAAGAATAGTGCCACCAGTAGGACTAGGGAAGTTATTCTTCCTTTGTACTTGGCACTGGCTAGGCCACAGCTCGAGTACTGTCTCCAGTTCTGGGCCCCTCAGTTCAAGAAAGACGTTGAGTTGCTAGAGCACGTCCGGAGAAGGGCAACGAGAATGGTGGAGGGGCTGGAGCACAAGCCCTGTGAGGAACGGCTGAGGGAGCTGGGATTGTTCAGCCTGGAGAAGAGGAGGCTCAGGGGTGACNTTATTTCCCATTGGAATGGGCTTCCCAGGGAAGTGGTGGAGTCACCGTCCCTGGATGTGTTTAAGGATAGGTTGGATGATGAACTTAGTGACATGGTTTAGATGCTTTAGATGTTAGAACGATGGTTTAGATGCTTTAGATGTTAGATTGATGTTGGATAGGCTGTTAAGCTAGGTAAAGGTTGGCTTGATGATCTTTACGGTCTTTTCCAACCTTGTTAATTCTGTGTGTAATTCTGTGTGTAATGCCTCCAGTAGGAGTACCTGTATGTAGATTGAGCAAGAAGGAGACAAGCCACAGTAGCCCTTCCTTTCTGTCCTCTCTGCCTTCATGCCAACTCGCCTTTACTTTAGGCTCCCACGTGAGACCAAGAGGTGCCACAATTCCCTCACTCACCGGTGATTGTGATCTTTGCTGACCATTTTGAGGTGCCATCAAGCACACTCTGCTTCACTGTCTTCATCTGCTGAGCATGTGTCATTTTGCTCTCACAAAACACGTCTCTGATCAAGTCGAAAATCTCTGGCTTGTTCCGCTCCCGGATTTTCATGCGATCCTTCATTGCCATGATGAAATTCTGGGTTCGGTCTTCAGCTCCATGCTTCGAGCTCTTCTCTGCTGCTCCTGTGCACCAGAAAGCATCGCAAACACAAAATCATATTTCATTGAAGCTGGATAGTGGGATCAAAGCCATGAGTCACTCTCCACATCGTGGCTCTTGCTGTTGATTTTTCACTCAGCCCCCCCACCCTATTTCAACATGCACACAGAGAATCTGGACCATTCGGAGGTGGGAGTGGATAGTTCCTCTGTAACCTGGGATCAGATTGCTTTCCTGACAACAAGCTAGTTCAATACCCTTCACAGCTGAGAATGACCCAGACATGAGGTTCGTACATTAACAGCACACATCAGCATGACCCCTGCTGTCATCATCTTGACCTGAATAAATAAATCCCTGCTTGGGCAAACGTTAAGAAGAGGACCTCCACTCCAAAAAGTATCTATGAGCTTGACTCAATGTTGCACTTCAGCACCACAGAAGAGCGAAAGTTCAGAAGGGTCAACACTGTCAGCATTTCCCACCCATGTGTGCCACATTCAGCACGCGTTCGGCACGAAGTCACTGCAAATCTATGCCTTAATCTGCCTGGAACCAGCCTGTTTGGATCAGGCATCAAGCTGCAGACACGAAAAAATGCCTCTCTAGATACTGCTCTCTCCTAGAATTGCACAGATATATGAACCATAACAGACACCCATAAAGTAGCAAATTCAATAGTTAAAACCTTGGGGCATCATAGGCATGGGGCACTAGTAGAATATCCAGCAGCTGGAAGAACAAGAGCCAGGCATAGAGTCTGTAACTGCACAGGTATTCAACTAGATGTGGAAAAAGACAAGCCTCTGGTTGCTTGCATATCTCTTACAAAATTTAGAAGTTTATACCATTAGGAGGTAAGATTATTCCCACAACTGACTACTTCCTACTCCACTTTGACAGTCATTTTTACTATCAAAATTTAAAGACTGACTATTGTGTCAGCTGTGAACCATAAATGCATGCATTAATGAAAGCTCTGACACGAGCTAACAGGGCAGATAACCCAGATATGAAATGAAAAACAGGAACACAAGATTGCACACAGTCTCTCTATACATTGTCTGCAGCAACTTCAAGCTATGGTCTTAAATCAGATTAAGTTAAAACAGTACGAAAGTCTTGTGAGCACATTCAATCATAACCTTTCTGTTTAATGTAACATGCTTTTGCTTGTTTTTCTTCCCCAGTATAGTTTAATTAAAGTAAGCGTAGTCCTAGAAAAAGTATCTTGATTCAGGTGTCCACCAAATATTAAATTACCTTAAAAATATGTACTAAAGCAGGTGTAAATGTGTGCAAAGGGAATCATCAATCACAAAGATACATAAAGCCTTTCTCTCAGAAGAAGAGGGCAAATAGGGTATCTGGAGCACCATTAGGCATTACAGTTTCGCATATGAAGCAGTTTCAGCAGATAGTTACTAAATATGAACAAAGTTCATACTTACAGTCACACAGGACCCTCCAGCAGAACAACATAACAAGCAACCTCACTAGCAGGCTCAACAGGGTGCCCACTGACTAGTGCTGTTTGAAGACATCCATGTCTAGGGCTTTCACTCTAACACCTTTTACTATGACTAAATTCACTTCCACAAAGAAACGAAACTCTATTATAATTTCTACCATCCACACTGAAGAGAAGAGAATAAAAACGCAGTCTGAAATAAACTGTGACTGCTGAAGTGTCAGAAGTTCATTAAGGACATTGCACAACAAGGCATTAAGGACCTGGGTGTAAAACAAGCCGTAAGTTTGTATTACCTGAATATTTTTTCATTTTTCTTCCTAGAGGCTTGATGTTCAGTATTTAATTTAGTACAATAAAATGTACCTGCCCCAGAGTTTCCTGTTGTTGGCTTAAGATGAAATGAAATCAAAATACTGGAATTAATTAAGCAGTCCCTGCTGTTTCTACTCACCGGTGATGAACCTAACATTTATTAAAGGAATATGAAACCAAAATGATACCAGGGGCTATACTTTGAACTTCTGATAAGAAGTGCTATTCAATTTTAACAAAACTAGGTCTTCTGGGGATGGAGGTACACTCTATACCATATACTCAGAGCTACACAAAATTACTGGAAATTGGGAAAGGCCAGCCTGAACAATTTACCTTTCCCAGCTAGAATTCTGAAATCTGTCATTAACTCTGCCCTTGACCTTTCTGACTTTAAAAAAATTAAGAACCAAATTCAGCCAATAAAAGTTTGTGTTATGCGTGAGAGGAATGCTCCATTTCCGAGGGACTTTCCAAATAAATTACTAGCCAGGCAGCTTGTGAATATAAATGTTTCACTGTTTCATCACTGACTCGGGTCAAGAGTTACCATAGTTCTGGAGTGGCATGGACTGCATAATTGCTTAACACAAGCAGTCTAGGAGCATCAAATGAGGCTTTAGAATGCAGACATGGACAAATTGAGGATTTCTAATTAAAAACAGTTTAACATCCCCAGAACCTCCAGAGACCTTCCCTAATGGATCTATCCCTCTGCACGCCTAGTAGCAGTCCAGGGCACTCTAGGTTGCAGGATGTGTAAGCCATGTCAGAGAAACACCTAAAGCCCCCTCTTTAGTCACCTTTAAGGCGTGGCTCTGCCTTCTGACTTCAGAGGAAACCCCCCACCTCTACCCATGCTGCTTCCCCACTCAGCCCAAATAATTTGCCCAGTTACAGCAGCTCCATTACTCCTTTGCTGGTCTCTCTCTTCCTGCAGAGATTGCACTTGAACTGCAGTGGAAAAGCCAGAATCAGGCAGACACCTTATTTAGCAATACAGACTAATGAAGAGCAGACAATGTCTATTCCACTGTCTCAACAACACAGTCTTTTTTAATTTTATCATCTGCTTCTTGGTACAAAACCAAGAGAATTTTCTGAACAACCACTGGGGGATTAATTAACTATGATGCATGTATTTTAAACTCAAAACTTGTCACTGAATGGCAGAGGATGCTTTTCTTGCTGTTGGACTAGGATTGTGTTTCTTCAAGCTGCAAAAAGGGTTTTGCCCAGTGGATCAGCTTTTCAAGTCCTGTGAATGGCAATAGAAAGCCACTGAAATATGCAAGTAACATGCACAGTATTATAGAAATCATTCTGGGCTTTCTTTCTCTCTTCCTTTCTAGGACTGAATTATGAGAGAGTTTATGACTGGAAGCAGAAAGCAAATATGTCTATATTGGGAATTGTATTGATATAGCTATTAGTAAACCACCAGTGCTGTTATTCTATGATTTAACAAGAAAAAGTCAAGAAAGCAACACTGGCAGGAGAGAAGGCAGATGTTCAGTAGGCGGATAATGCTTAGAAATTATATATTCCTGAAACTTAAAATAGATATCCAAGTTTCAAATAAAGGTATCCTTCCTCCTTCTGTGAAAATATTTTCCTATATAAGACTGGGAGCAAAAAAATGTTCATCACCACGGTGTCTAAGCATTGAACCCAGAAGTCAAGACGATTATCACAAGAGTGATTTATCAGTCTCACTAACAGTCCACTTGCTGACTCGGTCTGAGGTCCGCAGTCTCTGAATTCAGAATAAAACACACACAAGTTTCTTAATCAAAAAAAAAGACAACAAAAAACACACCTGCCTTCCAGTCCTAAGTCAAAAATGTACTGAACAACTACAGAGGTGAACCAGTAGCCCAGAAGCCAAACCAGTACAAAAGCAGGGCACTCTGGTAGTGCAGCCTTGATGGCTCATGTGGAGTTCTCCAAGGTTTGTTGCTCCAGCACACCATAAAGAACAACTGATTTAATGTTCAATAGTGGTTTGAAGCTTGAGATTTAATTTTCTTATTTTTCAAGAGTTCCAGAGGATCAGATTCTGTTATCCCAGGACAGTTTCTTTTCTCAGGTTTAACTGTAACCTACTGAGGACTACATTATTACCACCCAAAAAAAAAACCCCAAAAAAACCACAAGACACAATTACAGACACGGATTACTACAGCTTTTCAAAAGCTAGCCCTGTTCAGGCCTCTTTTACTAAGATCTTGCTAGCATAGTGTCCTTCTTTTCCATCCTCTTCATAATTACTTCTCTGCATTTTTTCCTTGGTATCCTACACATCCATCCCCAAATTTACTCTTCGTTTGATACCAGCATTGCCCAACCCACTATTTTAGTATTTTAGTTAGTACTACACCAATGCTCAAGGCATTTTCCAAAAACTTTGCATGCTACAGGGATGTTAAAGACCATCCCTCCATCCATTTTCAGCCACGTAAGAAATTACCCATGCAGCAGAGATTTCAACAACTTCCAAGAATAGAAGAAGACTAAAGAGGGGGCATCGTCCCTTGAGCAAGTATTTATAAGCTTATGATAAAAACGTGAGTGCCCTACCATCAAATTAATAACTTCTGAGTACCTACAACACTGTAAACTATGTGGCTTCACAACACATGCCACAACTGAGCCTAGTGTACTGCACTTCAGATATCACCAATTCATGGACCAGCTCTGCTGAACCAGTCTGCAAATGCGTCTTCATTCAAATTACAACAAAGCATTGCTGAATTTGAGAATTTCATCAGTGCAGTCCCACTTGTTTGTTGAATGTATGAGATATTAAGTTTCTTAAAAATAGAGAGAGTAAGAAAAATACCCTCAGAAGAAATAACCAAACTTAATTCTAACAAATTTGGGGGAAGAGACTTTTTTTGTTTCCTTCAGAAAGATATGAAGGAAAAAAGATGGATAAACAGCACACCATAATTCTAAGGAATATAAAACCCCAGGTATCCATCAAAATTTTAAGGTATAGACAATGGAAATATATTTGTGACCAGCCTGAAAATTCATTTTACTCCAATGCAACATTTTCTGGAAGACTTATATAGATTGAAGTGAAGATATATGCTAAGGCATCAAGGTATAATCAACCGAATTGTATTTGTTACCAGTGTGAAAATACATTTTACTCCATTGCAACATTTTCTGGAAGTCTTAAATAGACCTACGTGAAGATATGTCCCAAGAATGTTTTGGCTTTTTTGCCAACAGCAACAATAAAGCTTCTATTAGGAAAAAAACTCTCCTGAGTTCAGTGTATGAGAAAGGTCAGTATTGAATTTATTGGATCCCTAAACTGTTGTTTGTCCATCGCACCCCTGTTTCTCATTCCTCAAGCAGACTATGTTCTTTAAACATATACTAAAAAAAAAATAATTTCTCCATTTTCTTCTGACTTTTTGGGTTCCAGTTGGGATTTTAGCATGAATACACTGAAGCAAAGAACACAGTTGGCTAAAAACACCTTTTAATAGATTTCCAGTATTGATAACAATTGTTTTCCTACTCCAGAAGAATATTCATATATTGACTCCACCATCTCCTTCATCTCCCCAGTATTATCCTCTTTCTTCTTTGTCTTTTAACTACACAATTACCCTCTTTAGTTTCCTTTACCTCCCTGTCCCTATCCTATTGATAGCCTCTACACTCACAATGGGTAACTGGAGACCCTGGCTCACAGTCCCTCTGTCTTCCTTGTTATGATGCTGGACAGCTTAGAACTAATGCAGTAAGTAAAAATTTTTGCTTGGTTGAATCGTACCTTTCTATATGCTCCACATGTTTTAAAACTGGTGTACTCTCAGTTGTTTCCTCTCTGTTTCTGTAACTCTACATGATGAAGTATCTTGAGTTTACATTTTGAAAGAAAGTATGAAAACATCTACAACTCCCTGAATAAAATAAGCAGCTTTTAATGCTTTGCCATATATGAGAAGTCCCACAGCTCATTGCATAAGATCACATAATTACACCTGGAGATAAGAAGACTTTCTCTGTGGTTATTCTTCAGAGGCTGTTCGCAGGGATTCTGAATCACTGAAGTTTTCTTCTACTTCTACCTTTAATTTTCTTACAGCAAATTTAGCCCTTTTTTTTTTTTTTGTAAACAGTAAGCTTAAACAGATCCTCTTTCTCCCTGCTGCTTATCTCCCTCTTTGTCAACATGGCCCAAGAATAAACAGGTTCAAATGAGGATTAAACTAATTTACAGAGCCATCACTGCCAGCTATGAAACAGTATCTATTGGTCAGAAAGGCTTTAAGCCATGGACAGCTGTAAACTGTAAGAGTGAGCTGAAGGCATAGCAGGTGCCTCACATGCACATTTTACACCTCTGCCTTGGGCTCCACAACATCCATTTAGAAACTTTCTATTACGACAGGCTATTTTTGCTTTTTTTATGAAACAGCATGATTCCTGTTCTCCTGTCCCACACTGCCAAGCCTCTCTTTTGAAATATTAATGAATTCATACCACCCTTTCTCGAGCTATTCTCATATTTCTCCTATTGCCACTGAACTCTCTCCAATATCCCAATCTGAAGTCTCCTTTCTTGAACATGGATAGCCACAACTTTTCTCGGCAGGAACATATTTCCTCTTAGTCATTAGCTATTTCTTAAATTTAGGGGGTTTTTTTCCAGTTATTTTCAACTTGATAAACAGTGCTCTGTTCAACGGCTTTGTGCCTATTTCCTTGCTGTTCCTGTTGCAAACCTAATTTTCCTCTGTTCTCCAACGCATTTTTCCCCATATTGAGATACCACAGTTCTCCTGCAACATTACAGCATCCTGGGTATGCATCTGAATCAAGCCTAGATGGACAGCTTTTCATCTCAACAACTGAAAATCACCAGTTATCAGAGTTCAAGTGAACTCCAGAAACAAGTAAGGCTATCCTCAGTCTAACTGATCCTCTGCATCAGATTGTGTTAGAAAACTGAGATATGACTGAATTACATTCTCTCATACCGAATTCAACACCACAGCTCTTTGCCTGGTCATGAAAAGATCTCAACAAAGCCAAGGTGTCAATGATGCCACAGTTTGAATGCTATAAACTCACTTCACAACCCTCAAAGACAATCTAGAAACACAAAGCAACTGAAAGACAAAGATGTTTTTCCAGGATCAGATGTGTCTTACAAAGAAGCTGTCGCAAATAGCCCTAGTCCTAACTATGATAAATTTAAGATATCAATCTTAATCAAAAATATAAGTATAAACAATATTCTGTAGAGGTGATATCAAAAGCCAAAAGAAAAAAATAGTGAGCTATAATTCACTGGTATCCCCTGCTGGATCATCCAGCCTGGCTATCCCAAACAACTATAGCTTGAGGCTGATAGAAGAGTTGACTATTTATATTCCTATAATCACTGACAGGCATTTGCAGTTAAGTCCGTTTATACTTCATAAACTTTTCTAATTCCTTAGACTTAGTCCATCAAACAGCAATGACAAGAAAAGCAACAGTGAACAGAAACAGCCCCACCTTCCTACTCAAGATTTAACACATATGGCAGAAATTTCTATTCCACTTAGACCAAGATATTTTGCTCTCAAGTAGGAATATAAATTTGAGACCAAATTAAGAAATGGTTTTACAAGCAAACAAAAATAGCGAGATCAAGGCTGATACCTAAATGAATACTTTTTTCTCTGTTTTTTCTTCATTTAATCAAATTAATTTCAAACTTCTCCATTGTTTATGTAAGGTCTCACATATTCTGCAAAGTCACAGAGCTCCTTGAAGAGATGGTTTAGATTTTTACACTGCAGAAATAAAAAACTCAACAAAATAAACAGAAATGCTAGTAAGATGAAATACACCCAAACAACACCCTTGTATCTGACCCACCACCTCTGCTGACTCAGCCCCAGGTCTCTAAAGCAATTCAGTCATGAAGTCCTACTGTTAAAAAGACAAAACACCTTCCCTGTCTGCCCTTGATACAGAGAAGCCTAGCTTAGTCATGGACTCTATTCCCTAAAGCTGGAACTCAGTGCTGCTCTGAAGACCTTGAAACAGTGACACAGGCTGATGGCTGGAACAAGCAACCTGACTGGGATACCTGGGCAGGGAGGACAGAACAAATGTCAAAATAGTCAGCTTCACAATGTATTCACCCAGCCCACTGCCTCTCTTCCATCAGGATATGTTAAGCAAAGGTACTGCCTGAGCTGACAAACTGAGAGCAGACAAAACACAAGAACCCAAACAACAAAAACCAACAAAAAGATGTGAAAGACTCAAGAACTAAACCTTCTTTTAAAGCACATCAAGCACAATGCTGCAAAGTTCTTCTGCACCAGTGGAGCTGCCTGTGACCACAGGGAGTTGAGGGTAAACTTCGCCCAATGGCACCTTTCCAGAAAATACACAGTCACTTTACTAACTGCAGCTTCACTGATCCCTGAGGTATCACCAATACATTAAGGAAAGCTCTGGTAACACTTTTGGAACAGCCACACTCCACTGGCCACTACTCACTCTGTAAGCAGTCAGCGTTGAGCAAGTCTTGGCACTTCTCATGGCACTTCACTCCACATTCCCCGCACCGCATTCCCTGCCGTGCAATACCCCATAGCAGCCCCTCACATTCGTAGCAGTAGGTAGGAGTTGTGGCTGTCCACACTTCAAAGTTGTGGGGGGTTGTACAAGAGATGGGGTAGATTAAGGCTTGCAATGTCTTCTTGTAGACATGAGATTTCTGAAAGGCAAGAGCACACAAAAACCAACATCCAGGAAGGTCAACAAGACTATTTTTGCTGGTTAACGTGAGTTTTAAAGAAAAAGGCGGGAACAGTACAATAAATCTACACATTTGAGGCAGACGAATGTATCAAACTTTTACAAGAGGTGTCAGAGGACACCCTTGCACTTCCGAAAATGGTTTTCCACGCACTTAAAAACAGGAAAGGTGAAAGACAAGAATTAAGGTTTGAGGACAAGGAACATCTTGCGTTAAGCAAGTTTCACACACTGTCCCCCCATGTGAGATAGCACAGAAGGAAATGGAAAGATTACTGAGTTCAAGAAGTGTTTGGACAATGCTTCTGGGCACATGCTGTGATTCTTGGGGTGTCCTGCATAGGGCCTGCAGTTGGATTTGATGATCCTGATGGGTCCCTTCCAACTCAGCATATTCTGTAATTCTGTGATTCTACATTTTTCAGGATTATATTGATACTTTAAACATTATTTTTTACATGTTTATTTTCTATAAACAAATGATACAGGAAGCTTTACATCTTTATTTCCAGACATCTGTGAAGGTGACTCTCCATCCCAAAGAGCGAAATCCCTTTAACTTGCTTACTAAAAGTTAAGAGAAGCCAAGCAACTTCTCACTTACCAGCTCTTCATCTTTGAGAGATGTCCTAGTGGCCATTGCTGAGGTAATTCCGGCTTTCCGGGACTGAACCAGTGACTAAAGAGAAAGAAAGTTTTGTTATTCACCACCAATATTTGGAAATGCAATGACACTATATGCCCAGAGATGTGAGCAAGGGGACTCTGTCATGCCAGACATCAAACCAGCTGTCTACTGCACTAAAGTTGGTTTCTTAAAGGACAGCTCACATCTCAGAAGAGTTAAGTGTATATTCTGCAAGGCCTCCAACTTGTTTCCATCTGCCCACAACCAGTCTCACTACAGTAAATTTTCATTTTCATTTTCTCTGGTATGAATTGGCAATGAAACCTGGGTTCCCATCTCCACTTCTGTGTTCTGGTAGCAACAGTACTCTCCCATTGCCTAAGGGGACTCGCTTTTCTACACCTAGCTTCATTCAAATCCAAAAACAGATTATTTCTTCAATTTTACAAGATACACAAAACCCAAAAATATGACAGTAAAAGGGTTATAAACAACCAGAATGGGAAAAAAAAAAAAAAGGCAAATGGGTTGGGAGCAGAGGTTTGAATGTGCTGGTGTATCACATTCATTGGCCATCACTGAACACAATGAACTGCGTTTTCCCCTCAAAGAGCAGCTGTGGACAGCACAGGGCAGTGTCTTTGCAGCATCTCACAGTGGCATACATAGGATTTCTGCAGCAAGCCACTTCAGTTAGATGAAGGCAGAGAAGGAAACTGAAAGTGGAAGCATCTACTTTGAAATCATCAGATTGTATCAGAAGCTTCCATTTATGGTCTGCTTTATGCTGTTTGAAAAGAGATTGAAAAAGTTCATTACCTCAGTGATGAAGCAGGACAGAGTGCTGGACACACACACACTGCAATACTGCAGGTTCAAAACAAAAAGCAAAGAAGTGGAAGGAAAATAAGGCAAAATAACTTTATTTTTTTAGTGAAAACTTGATGGATAGCCTTTAGCTTTACTTACCATGGCCTGTGAAAAGAGAGAATGAAAGCATCCAAGGGAAGTAACACAAGTTAATGCCATTAGATTCAAGATACAAGCAGTTAGCTAGACACATACTAAGCTTCCCATGCATAAGCTGGCAGAGAAAATTGCATGCATCATTTCACATGAATTACAGGATATGGAAACTTTGGTCTTTCAGCTGTTACAGAGTTTCTCCCAAGTATGAAATCACTACGTGTACTGAATACAGCCAACAGAAAACCATTTGTCCTGCAGAAGCCTTATTTCACCATATCATACAAGCATATGAAACTTGTCCTCATTACTCGCTTGGTTCTCGTGCTTCCTCAGTGCAGAAGCCTACTGGCAATATTGCAAATAGCTTTTAAAATCCAAGCACATATGCTCATTTATCTATCTTCTGAAATTCCAACCTTCTGGTAAGTTGCCAATCCTCAGACGGACATTATAATTTTCTCTAAGGTATTTTTCTCCGGGTTTGAGGAAAATGTTTAAAAATAATGCAGGCCTAAAAATAATCAAATATTTTGTGTAGAATAACAAGGAGAAGGAACCTGAAAAATACCTTAGTACTGTCAAATGAATGGAACCGTCTACAAAACTACAGTTCACTCTCAGTGAAACTTTTTCAAGTGCATCACTTAACCCTTTAGTATAAGAAGTATTTTAACAAAACAGGAAACCTTCGTGTTCTTGAGCTGACAATGATTTACAACTCATCAAAAAAGTAAAGCCAGCTGCACTAATGGCTGTGTGGCAGAAGAACAAACAAATCTCTTACCAGATCACTGACAAGTGGAATTGGCTTTTTTTTGCGCAGATCAGGCATGCTGTCAATGCCATAGAGACCACCTGCAGGCCTGGAAATTCAGAAGGGAGAAAAATAAATAAAAGATTAATTAATTTAGGGTTGGGAAGGGCAAAGAGGGCTATGCTTTACTGGGGGAGGAAAAACCAGGCAGAAGATTATACTTAAGAAAGTGTAAACTTAATGCTAAAAACGATTAAGTGTTTATCTTCTTCACATGCAACAATCCAGACATTCTTGCCTGGTGCTGGTGGTTAGGAGGGAGCATGTCAAAGAGGATCAGCCCAGGGGCAGGATGCTGCTATCTGTCTTCTGATTCAAGGCAAAAACATACTTAATCCTGGCCCTTGAGATCCATATAATTATTAGGAAAAACCTGACATTTGAGGAGAAAGGAGATTACTTTTATTTCTATAAAAGAGACCTTTAGTGGTGCTCTGCATTTCAAGCCACACAGATTGAAACGCCAATGGAGCAAAAGATCCATTACCCTCGCAACAGCCAGAGCCTGACGAAATACAGCACTACAACCTGCTTCCCTCCCAGAGTGATCAGCCAGGATAATTACACCCAGAACCTGTTGGTTCACTGGTAACACAACATGGATGTAACCCTGTGGTTGAAGAAGGTCTGTTAATCCAGCTGAAAGGCCACCAGTAAATGCACCCATCTGTAAGGGCTTTATACACTGCCTTTTGCTAGGGCTGGAAACTGAGTACACATTTCTCTGCTGTGACTACATGCAATGAAACCCAGCCCATCAGGCAAAACCCACAGCCCCTCTCACTGTCTCTCACATTCTCCTTCTCCATATTGCTCTCATGCCTTGCTTGCATGAAGAATATGGTTACTGAGGCCTTTTTCTTGACTACAGAAGCTGTAAATGAGCCCTGTGCCTCTCCATCCTTAGCCATTTATTTTCACTCCATACTACACTGGTTTAGACCTTTTGGCATTGGCACGATAAACTTGACAGTCCTTTGATCCTACCCATTTTGCTGATTTGGTACATCACACTCAGCCAAAATGCTCCAGGACACCACAGCTACAGGAAAAGGGAGTATGGGATGAACTGTTCTTAGAGCAAAACAAAAACCACATGGAGCTACCTTTTCAAACAATCTAGGAAATCAAACTGCCACTACAAATTTGCACATGCCATGGAAAAGCTGGGAGGCTAGTAATTGGCAACAGGCAACCTGCACCCCTCAAAAAGCAGGACCTACGCAATACAGCCAAAAGTGAAGAAAAAGTCCCCAAATAATCCAAGGTAACCAAATCTGCATGATACCAGGTCATCCTGAAGGATGGATAAGTATATCACGACACAGCCTAGCACAAGGCTGTGTCAAAGAGGAAAAAGGTCTAGTATTACAGAAACAAGCAGCAGAATTGTAATAATAAATCAAGTTATCTGGGGGGGCGTAGGAGGGTGGCATGTCCGAGCCACAGCTGAGTTGACAGCTGCTGCTGGCTGAACAAGCCTGGTGGGAAGGTGAGCAGTCACGTGTGGCTGCACAAACCGTGCCGGCTCCACAGGCAGGATGAGTCACATTCCACAGCAGCAAAGCCCCTCTGTGCTCCTGCACGATTAACACTCACCACTCGCAGTCAGCCGGGAAAGGGAGGCAAACCTGGACCCGATAAAGATGGGGATTTACGGCAGTTAATTAAAACTACTGAAATACTTGCCCAAGAATGAGAACAGTTTTCCAGCGCTGGAAATCCTCACAGTGAGGTGACACTGTGTTTTCACCAGGGGCTGTCCTTGTTTCCACTAGAGAATTCCAGAAACACTTTCTGCCCAAATTACATTGCAATAATCTCTTCTGATTTATTATAGGAAAACCTTTATCTACACCAAGAAATAAGAAATATCTGCATAGAGAGTTTATAGTGCCAAAAATATTGCCAGGCCTACTGGGATTGAACATGGAATTTTGTCTGCTGCCCTAATTTTACAAAACCTTTCTGATACTAGTGATACTGTTTTGAGGTGAAATTCGTGTCACAGAGGACTGACTGCTGCTACTTGGATAATGCCAAGAATACCAGGATCACTTAAGCCACAATACATCTTACTGATAACTTCTGGGTCAAAGATTTGTGTCGAGTAACTTGATTTATGGAAACATATACAAAACAGAAAGGGAGGGTTTATAAACTGAAAAGATGCAACAAAATAGTCACAAGCAAAAATACAGAATCAATGCTCCTGCGAATAGTTAATGGTACAGTTGGGAATTTACACTTTTTCCTACATGATTTCCAATGATTTATGTTTTTCTAATTCAAATCAAAGGAAACTGTGTTACTCTGACATTTCCTGGAGATGAAAAAACATTAAAATTACATGTTTTATAAATTCAAGATGAGCCTATAAAAATTACCTTGCTCAAGAAAGAAAATATTTTTGATAGATTGAGGTTTATGAAAGAATCAGTGGTAAGTCAGGATGACAAACGTATTTGAAAGGTGCTTGTATTTGTCACTGAAGAGATGTGTTCTAAAATCTAGACAGTTACACACTCGGATGACCTGCTTTTAGCTTGTTAATATAAATTAATAAATTCAGCAGGAATTCTTAATTTTCAAGTGTTGTGCTTTCAGCTACCCGAGTCTCTTTATTCAAGCACAATTGCTATATCTAACTTAATAAAGTTAGTTTTTGCACAAACAGAAGAATGGACAGTGCCTCAAATATGTAGTTTTATATGTAATAGAGTAACTATCCTCTGCAGTGGATGTCTTATTTTTAGCATTACTACAGAGAGCTCTATTGAGCAGTTAATAGCATTTCAGTTTGAGAAGATGATGTGCACTAATAAATTAAATTGATACTGATATCAGATATTACAACCCGAGACTGATGCATAATACCAATTGTACCTTTTTTTGATGTAATCTCTCCAAAGCCAGTGACTACAGACAGGGAGCTACTGTTGCATTATTCTAAAAGCTAAACTAGCTTGAAGTATGTATTCATCTTTTAATATAAGTTTTATCACACAGAAGCTTCCATTAAATCTTAAAAATTTAAGCAAGCAAAAGTGGTTTGAAATGACAGAAGATGACTACTTTCTTCAAAGGACACCACTACTCCTAATCTTCATATTGAAAGAACAACTTCAAACACAAATGATTAAATACACTTTGAGGCTAATAAGCCACAATGTGGCTACGGGTGGAATGAAAGGTTTACCACCCACGACCACCTTCTCTGGAAATCCTTTGCATAAGGGATACAGTGAACATGACAAACTTTTGCCAGAACTACATTAGCCAGACTGTTTTGTTATAGCTTGCACAGAAAAGAAAAAAATTACAGACTAGAGCAAACATTGGCTTGAACTGACAAAACACAGTATTTCAGGACTGTAGGTGTATTCATCTTTCAGGCTGGGAAATCATTTTGTGTGCATGAACCAATAAACCAGTACATTGTCTCCTTGTTAAAGCAGGGGACGGTGCTGCTTATAGTTACAGTAAATCACTGTCTTCTGCTCCAGCAAATTGCCAGTTCTCCAGCAGCCCGCTCACCAAGCTCCCTGGGAAAGCACAGGGCTGCCAGGCAGCTCCAGGCACCCGCAGGTGACACTTTGTGAGAATATCAACATCGCAGAACAATAACTCCAAAAGCACAAAGCCATATAATGAAGCCTCCAATTTAACTTCACGTTTTACTAGGGAAGTGTCCTTCAGTAGTATGAGAATTAACTTAAGCATGTAGCAAGCCAACCTCTTACCAAGATTTCAGGGCAAATCTGCTGCTAGTGACTGTCAGCTCCTAATGAATGCCCCACCACTAAACTAGATCACACTCATAAGCTAGCAGCCTGTAAAATGTGTCAATTTTTTTCCAGGGGATACTAGGGAAGCTAATATGCTGGCACCTATTATGCAGAGAATCATGTTGAAATTATGATCAGAACTTCTCTGCCTCATTTGCTGCCTTAGAGTATTGTGGAGAGAATGCATGGCCTCTCACTCTCAACTGTGCAAAATAGGCATGATGATCATTGTGTCAAAAAAAAAACCAAAACAACCTTGCAATGATTTCTAGAGTTAATCCAGTTTTGACTACTACAATGATAATAAATATAAATATATAAATATAAATAGTTGCAAAGATAGAAGACTTCCTCAAAAACTGCCTTTTTCCTCTAAGAGCAAAAGGCACAGCACTATTTCAGAACTACTCTTTCCCTCTATTCTTTCCCTCCCCGGTGCCACCAGCGACTGATTCAGGAAGAAGGATTTTATCCAGACCACTCTGAGGTGCAAAGTAACATTAATATAATATTGCTGGCATAAGCACTTGCCACTAATACATTACAGATCATATATTGTAACTATAACTTTATTCTTAACCATAGCTCTCAAAAAGCTGCACAGACACGTCCAGTGGCTCAAGGGAAGATTGAAATGCAGCAGCAGCCTAGCTCTAAGTAAGGTCTGGCCACCTGATAACTTCATTAAAAACATCTGAAATGCTGTTTTTACTTAGAGCGCACAGCAGATCTCACTGCAATTATAAATACAGGGAAAAAAGTTCTCAAAACATTACTTACCCTCCTTTGAGCCAGGGTGGTTTTGATGGATCAGCCTCATCTTGGCCCTTAAACAGAGGAAGGGAAAAGAAAAATGAAATTAACTTCTGAAAGCACCAGAAAAAGTAATCAGATGACATTCTGAGGAAGGGGGTAACATCATACTGCATGCAGGCAAATGCATACAGAAACTCATTCAAGCACCTCCAGTGACAAAGATGCCAGGTAAGTCATATAGACAAAGACAGACTATGCAATTTCTATGAACACCTAGGACTGGAACCTGAAGAGCCTGTTCAGTGCACCTCCTCATTCAAAAGGCAGTGTCAAAATGCAACTTTCTGGCTTTTTCAACTCAAAAAAACATGAGGTGTTGGAGAGTTCTTGTGACTACAGGTCACTACTTAATGTGAACGTGGTCATAATGAAGATGTTACAAATTAAAAGTACTTGTATGAAATGCACAACTGACAGACCAACATGGACCTTTGTACAGACACCTGTGAGCATTACTCATGCTCAAATGCAAAGACTCTTTAGTCCCCTAAGCAGAAAGGTCTCATTGCAGCTCCACTTATTCATATCTAAGTATTTCATTTCCAGCAGGTGTGAAACAAAGGCCACCGCCTGCAAGATGACTGCAAGTGAACTGGGATCTCATGGTATGATAGAAAACAACAGAGACTGCAGATGTAAGGATTCGTATTTATAAATTAAAACCATGTTCTTATGTTCATAATAGGAGTGTATTTATAAAGTGATGTTTTGTTTCCTGTAAAATCTTCAGTGGGCTGCTTAGAAGTGACAAGTACTTTAACACTTACAATGTACCTGGAGGAAACAAAAAGGTTTTGGATAAGGGGAAAGTGGTTACCTGTTACCGGAAACCTCTTAGTTCCAGTTACAGGTCACACATTCTCCTGCATTCCCTGAAAGAAATGCTGGTTTCAAACAGGACTAAGCAAGACACTGCTAATAGCTAACACTCCAACTTTAGATAATCACTTCTGTCAAGAGTATAAAGAGATTGGAACTTCAAAGTACTTTAAGCCATGGCACTCACAACATGAGAATCGACACAGTAAAGGAGTATGAGTGAGGAAATAAGATCCAATTTTATGAAAGATGAAAGAGCTTTCTTTTGGGGACATGTTCTTTTTTTTTTTCCCCCCCCATCCTGCGCTTTGGGTGAACTGTGCAACCCCAGACTGTTCACAGGTGACAAGGTCTCCTGAGAAGAGCACAAATAACCAAGGAAAACATGTTTCTATTTGAAGTCTCAACTTGAAGAGAAACAAAAGTCCTACATTTTGTATATCTGAGTCCTACAATTCCAGGGATAGGCAGGTTCAAAGACTACATAATTTTTACTATTTTATGTTTAAGCAGATTGAACAAGATTACATTATCCATAACTGAATGGACACTCCATTGTGTGAACAATGGATCAGCCATTTCTGCATGATCAGACAGGCCTGCAGAGCACACAGGGGGTCCACACCCACAGTCCAGCTTAGTCCATGTTTCTTCACAGCTGGAACAGCACACCAGGCTCGAGACTCCTGCAGGACAGACTGTGCTTAATGTTGTAGCTCCAAGCTGTGCTTCTGAAACACCTCTGCCTGAGACCAGCATTTCCTCTGGAGGGACCTCACCAGACTGCTGGTCAAGAGGGAAGATTTCATGAAGCAAATGCAACCAGATTCTTCTGAGCACACAGTGGAGAACATCTCTGCCTTTGTCTCTGAACACTTGAAAGAGCTCTGGCTTTTTAGTGTTTAGACATAGGTTTTATACTGAACTGAGCTTGGCATCAGGTGGTTCAGCTGTCTTGAAGGACAGAGAATGACAAATATGACAGCATTTACTGGCAAAAGGAATTAGTTTAACAAACAAGTTTTCAATCATTTTACCTGAGAAACTCTAAATAGAAGTGAATGATATTTGAGACATTAACAGGCCACAAAACGGCTTGTTTATTGCAGCCTTGAGACCACAAGAGCATCAAGAATTAGTCTGGGGACAAAATACCCAGGGAAAGCTGTTAGCTTACTGAACAATAACCATTTCCTACAGGCAACCATGAGTCAACAGAGAACAGACAGGAGTGTGGATGTAGGGAGTGCAGAAAGTGCGATCAGGAAAAAAACCACCATCATCTCCCAGGTACGAGACATGCCAAGTAAAAACTGCCAAGAGTTCCAGACAGATTATACTTTTGCTCATTTATTTTTATTACTTTTACCAAGCCTTTTAGACATGCAGATAAAACAAAAAGAAGAGAAAGAGCTTCTCTAGGGTCAAGATTCAAAATCATCTGAGTACAACACTATAAAACAAAAGAGCTTTCAGTAAGTGACAATATTGATGCAGGGCCAAGGCAGGTGATGGCTGTGTGGAAACAGGAGTTATAACCTGCTGAAAGCAAAGTAAAGAGGTAATTTGCTCCAGGCAGCCTTCTCCCTGGGAAAATGCCAAGACAACCAGCACCTGACATCCATCAAACAGGGGCTGATGCCTTGAAACTGTAGAAGAGGCAATGGAGTACTCACAGTTAAGGTGCGTGCGGGGAGGAAGAACATGTTATCTGGATTATTCAGGATCATTATTGGCTTCAAAAGTATGAAAGGCCTCTGAGCAAACATGAAGGAAAGAATTAACATGGAGGGAATTGAAAAACAGGGAAAAAAATAGAACAGGGACACACCAATTTTGAAAACATTTTGGTTTTACAAAGCAACTATTTTTCTTTATGCCATAAAATGAATTATGAGCTGAATTTTCATTTCAATAAAAACTTTTGATGCAATGCCATGTGACGTTAATCAGGCCGGATAAAAGGGGGAGGAGGAAGGAGCTTTAAGGTGGATAAACAACTAACTGTAATTGAGCCAGCCATGGACAACGCAATAAGGAAGCTAGTGGGAGTAAGCAAGATCTGCTGATAAAAAAATCTGGAAATGACAAACACAGGAAAATTATTGATATCGAACACATATGTCCAGTGGAAAGAACTAATGGCAGTAAAGACTGCAACAATGGAGGTTGGAAACAAATGGCAAAGTCAAAGCCCTAAGACCTGCTGTGAATGTGACAGCATACAGCGGAGAAAAGCACATAACAATGGACTTGAATTCTAGTCTTCACACTGACCATAAACCCCTATGATACAGCTATGTAAAGAGAAAACACCATCCACAGAGTATGTCCAGCGAAATACCTCCACAGAAGTAAAAGCTTTAATACATTTGCACTATGCTGGCAAGACTTATTCAGAAAGGCGTTGTGAAATCTTTTTATTCTTTATCAAAGTAAAAAGCATTCATAAATGAATATGGCAAATGCAGCTGAGGATGTTGAATACAATACAGGAGGAGAACAAAACATTTTGCTTACTTCAGCTAAAAGAATCTTTTCCTGTGTTTGCTCAATAGGCAGGTGAATGAGAGAACCACAGCTAAACGTAAAGTGAGGATGAAAATTCCAAGACACCTCACTGTGACAGTTCTGTAGCAGCCTTTCGAAAGGAGAAGCAGACACCAAAACTAACTAGTTCTAAAGAAGGACATTAGAGGGTTTATATATGAGGTAATGGTGCAATATCACAAGTGGCAGAGGACTGGCAGTCACCAAGAAGTCCTGTGCAGTCCCTTCTTGCACTGACATACGCAGTCAAAGAACCAGAGGTTGCATTAGCTATGAGCATTGGCATGAGGGTTAACGGGGTCCAGACACCTCCATGAGTGCCAGTTAAACAAAGTAATCCAGAGTGTGCACCACTGTTGTGGGTGGGAACTCTTCATAGATTCCTTCTCATTTAAAGAAGGCAAATGGCAATGCAGTTCAGATGGATTTGCTGCAGGTGAGGAGTTTCTCACCCTTTAAAGGTAGCACTGGGACCAGGACACAGTGAGACTCCAGTAGCTGCTCTGGGACTTGTCACAGCCTTGGATCTGCTGGAGTTCAGCCCACAACAGCAGCCTGACTCACTCACAGTCTAGGCAAGCAGTGGAAGCAACAGGCAGGTAAGAGCAGCACTGGAACAACTGTAAGAGTTTCTAGCACAGTCCCTCACAAAACAAATGCGAGGGCAAAGGGAAAGTAGACACATTTAACACCCACATTTAACACCTTCTGCATGTTGCAGAAGGTGTTTTACTGACTTATGCCTCTTCTCTGCACACTTCTGTCACTTAATCTTTCTTTGAAAGCGGTCAAACCAGCCTGAATCTGATATTATTATTTTTTTAAATCTCCAGTAAACACATAAAGGAGCACTGAAATGATGGAGAAGCAAACATGCAAACAAAACAGCCCATCACATTAATTTTTTTTTATTTCTGGCACTGCTGGATGACATTTTTAAACCTACTCTCCAACAAATACCTTCAGCTGGGGAACTGCTTGTCTCTTAAGACACAGTATCCAGTCACAGGGAAGGCAATGTTTGGTGAAGCCTGAAAACAAAATTAATAATTTTGCTTTCTTAGGAAAAGCAGCAACTAGGCTTACACGTAATTTGAGAAGTTATTTAGCAAAGCTGTAATTTTTAAAAATTGCAAATTCTCTCAAAGACAGGAAGGTGTTTTAATGGCCAGAATTATTATGTACTTCTGTAGAAGTGAAAGTCTATAAAATGAACTGACATTAAAAAAAAAAGACCACCAAGTCTGGAACAGCACAAGGTAAAGGAAGAACATATCCAGTTCTGCTACCAGTCCACATAAATCCATCTCTCTACATAAAAGGCTTCCTAACAATGTAAACTTCCATCACATTTAAGTACTGTGTCTAGCACATTATCTTCTTAAGATAAAAAAAAAAGATGTAAAACATGCAAAGCTGCTTTATGCTCCTTTATTTAAAAAGATAAGAAAAATCAATACCAACTTTTTATTTGTTTTGAAAATCATCTTAACTTGCTTTCAAATACTATGCTTTGTTACTAAACCTCAAAACCCTCAGTTTAGATATAGGTTAATCTGAATCAGCCTAAAACAAGGAGCAACTGTTCCACTGTCTAAATTAAACTCTAAACATGCCTAATTAGATAGGTTCTTCAGAGGCATTAGGAGACTCAGACTGAACTAAATTTTTTAAATTAAACAAGTCAGTCTTATGGTTCAATACCTTAAGTGAACTCAAGTATGCTACATTTTACATTGAATTCAAAGCTTCCACAAGTCAAAGGATTATTTAAAATTCAATCTGTATTCTGTAACAGCATCAATTTAATTAAGGACTGAACAGCCCCAAAAGAAGCTCCTTCCACTTGATCTATTGTACAGTAACACTTTTCCAATTGCTAGGTGACCAGTTCAAAGGAGGTTGCAGTGGTTTAGCACAGAAGCCGGAAAATGACAGAATTTAACACAAACATTTGACACCACTTATCTCAGCATTCCTGAAAAAACACTAATGGACAGATATTTTCTAGTAAGAATGACTCAGAACTGCTGAAACATGAGCCAGTAAAGTTTAGAAATGCAAATTCACCAAATGCAATGGATGAGATCTGTATGGATGCCCATGGAAGCCCATTTAGCCTCATTCATACAACTAAGGGTGAGGGAGAAGCACAGTAGGCATTGAATCCACGCAGCACAGATTCGAGAAAACAAAACAGTTCAGGATCCAAAAGCCAGTCATTTCTCTGTATGAGGTACAGTTGCAAACACTATTGCTGTCAAAACACACACCAGTCAACAAAATACTTCTGCAGATCTCTTAGGAGGAAAGAGTCACCTGTTGCCCAGAGGGTAATAAGCAAAGAGGTAACCAGACCATAATTAGAGACACAATAACCACAGATATTAAGGGAGAAATCCTGTTTTTCCCATGAGGCACGGGGCCCTGCTCAAACCAATGTGCACCCTGTTCCTACTTAAAGAGTCCTGGGATCTGCAATGGACACCTTCCAGCACCCAGACTTGCTTAACCTCAGTATTACAGCTCATGGAGGTACTTTTTACTTTAATTGATGTGTGAACCAGATAGAGATGAAATGAAATAACATAAGAAAAATGAGGATATATGTGGTTTAAACGAGATTCATAAGGAGGAAGACTGGAAAAGACAGCATAAACAGCCTGCACTCTGCTAACATGGGGCCTGTGAACATCACACACACCCCTCAGAGCACTGAAGGGAGCAGATCACTCCAAGTATTCATGTTTTCCTCTTTGTAGAGGTAATAAGCACTGAACAGACTCTTAACTCACACATAGTGTTAACAAAGCCCCTGACAACTATGACATGCTAAACTGAATCTCAGTGCCTTGGCAGGAGCAATTGGCTACATGAAGATGAGCCATGCACACACACAGGGGCTTCAGAAAGAGATGGTGGTTACAAGGGACAACATGTACAACCTGGAGCACTCCTCTACCTCCTTCTGTGAAGAAAAAAAAATGAGAAGGAGAGGAACAAAAGTTAATAGACCAGATTTCTGCCACAAGCTCTGTAAAATTATTTGAAAAACTGAGATAAAAGTTTGCAACAAGTTGATAAAAACATTGGTGCAGCAGAGAGTCTTCCCATGTGCTTCCTGGGATATACACCAGTCAATCAATCTCTTATAATCAATCTTGAGTTAAACTAATCATATTTCATCCTTAAGTGCAAATTCATTAAATCATATACTTTGAGAGCTCTTTTTAGAGTTACAGTTCTTGTTTTATTAACTGAAGAATTTCTATATTAAGTAATCTTAATATAGAATTGGAGAGCTACGGTTTATCATTCAGGAAAGAAAACTTGTATTGATTACAGAGAGAAACAAAATTTCTTCCCTCTTGTCCAGGACTGCATCCGCTCTGTGCATCTGAAGCATTCTCCCTGCTTCTCTCCTCACCCCTTGTACATTTTGCCTGGTACAAGGAAACCGGCAGCTCCCACCAAACACATTTTGCTTTAGCAAATACCATAATGCAGAGAGATATTTTCTGGGTTTATACTTCTAGGCAATTTTCCTCTGAGGGAAAAAAAATAATCCAGAAGCCTCCTACACTAAATCTCATGTTTATGGATTGGCAATTTCAGGGCTAGTAAAGTTACATGAGAGTCATACTCAAAACTTCCGGTACAGACATGATATTTTTTAAGTCCTCCAATCAGATAATTCCCTCTCTGCACAGAAGAATAATATTATCCATTTGCATACGAAAGATGGAGAGTAAGGAATATCTTCATGGCAACAGGAGGAACTCAAATTGGTTTAAAAGCAAAAATAGTTTTTGAAGTTACTGTCTATATGGGTGTAATTACAGACATGCAATCACTAAGACAGGAAAATAGAGAAGCTATTTTAACTCAATTGCTAAGGAGAAGTCAAATTACTTTAG
Organism: Serilophus lunatus; assembly: GCA_013399895.1. Classification (NCBI taxonomy): domain Eukaryota; kingdom Metazoa; phylum Chordata; class Aves; order Passeriformes; family Eurylaimidae; genus Serilophus; species Serilophus lunatus. Next base: position 950,756 of record VXBA01003015.1, on the reverse strand, counting down.
CAAATGAAGTGCTGGATTGTAGCTAAAATAAAACCCCTACTTTCCACCTTAAGACATTCCTGCACGGATGCTCATTAGGGAAGAAAGCCTCCGGACTACCCTGCAGGCTTCTCCTCTGGAGCTAAAGGAGGAGAAGTCACAAGCAGTAGGATGCTGCTGTCTTTGCACAACAGCCGGTGTGGCAAAAGTGTTCTGTTGTGACAGTCAGCTCTGCACAGACCTGACACCTGGAGAAGCTGTGGAAACTTAGGGACCACCCCAGGCTCAGACAGGAATATCTTTTGTTAGGCATGGACATTTCTGACTGTTCCCCCCTAACGTCATTTTCTATACCATCTTCCTACTTGTCCTGTTCAATTAAGGAAAACCCTCTCACCCAAACAGACACAATTCCTCTTCAAGTCTTCTGGTTTTGTCCTTCTTTTTGCACAGCCAACACAAACCCTTCTGACCCAAGCCAAATCTCTCCTGACTTGGCCTGTGGGGTTGTTTTTGTGTGTCCCAAATCCAGATATCCCTCATTCCTGGGGTTTTAACTCCTTTCTATCTGAACTTTATTCCTTCTTGACGTCCTTTGCGGAATTTTACAGTGCCGAAGAGGCAGAAGGCCTGGACTCATATCCTCTCTCAGGTCTGCCATGGCTCTCAGTTATGTCAAGCAGGGAAATCCTGCTTTTAGCCTCAGGCTGGAAAACACTGAGGACAGATGGAGTCTCTGGCAGTGCAACAGCTCAACAGTAGCAAGCTACCAGTGAGCATATGCAAGCTACACATTTTTCAAGAATGTATTCACTTCGCTCATTTGGGGCTGATTTTCCACAGAAAATTCCTTGACACAGACTAACACTGCCAAGTTTTAAGACCTCAGGGCACCAGAGTTTCTCAAATATCGGTCAAACTTATTTTTATACAAACAGAAAGCAATAAACCTTGTACTAGACTCATTCTTTAATTAAAAAAACAACAAACACAATAAAACATTTTGGCTAAAAATTCCATACATATCTTTGATTTCTGAGCTCTATCAGTTTAAGGCTGCTAGGGACAGTTTCAGGCCAAATATAAAATGTGGTGAGGCTCTAAGTAACTGCAGACAAAGATCTAAAATCTTGTGTCTCAATACAGCATGTGTACTCACAGCTTCATCAATGGTAACTAACTTGGTTAAACCTCTATCATAGAATTTCACCACTCCACTTTTGAGCACCTTACATCTACAAAAATCTCTACCATTTCAAGGCTTTTCTTTAAACAAATTCAAACTATCTTCATCTTCACTTATGCTGTTTGGGTTTTTTTTGCTTTTTCTCAAATTCAAACTTTAAAGGCTTCCTCAGATTTTCAGGAGATATTTTATTTTTCTCTTTTGATTTCAAATTAAACACAACAATTATTTACATGCATCTGCAAAGTTCCAAACTCTTCCGGTAATTTTCATCTGTGTACAATTAATAATAATTTAAACCTTTATGCCAGTGTATCATCTCTGATTCAGCAAAACACACAAATTTATGAACATCTTCAAAGTTATCATCCATTCCTTTGCTGCATGCTGCTGCCAAGCACATTTAATAAAATACCTTGAACTGAACTTTTGAGCGGACATGAGTAATGAGGTGGTTCAGGGTCAGAACCAAAAAACACAGCTGCAGAGCTGGGTTTTCAGTGGACTTTACCCAGGAACTGGAAAGCCTACTAACAACAAATTATTTTTAAAGTGAGACACAAACATTCACCTATGGCTGGGGAAAAAAAAGGCAAATCAACAAGACCTTATTGCATTCTAAGGATGACGTTTTATCCAGAGGAAGAAAATAAAAGCTTGGCTCAAAATTGAGTACATCAAAGCAGATCAAAAAACCGCTGCTTCGCTTTCTTGAAAAATGCATGCCAAAACAACACCTTTTCAGAGTCATAGAATCAGAATGGCTTTGTTAGAAGGGACCTTAAAAATCATCTAGTTCCAACTCCCAAACAGCTTCCCTGCTGAGCTATGAGGGTCTAGACTGCTTTGCATCCTGATATCTCCTCCAGGTTTTTTTTCCCCAAGGTCTCCTTTTTTTTATTCTTTAACTGGTGTTTTCCACTAGCCTTTACTCCTTTGACTCCTCCTGTCTCTCAGAGCACATTCCCTGAATCATGATTTCATCACACACTTATTTTTATAGCTTCAATTGCCAAACCTACCATATAGATCCACCTTTATGCCAGTGTCACACAAGCACCAACTTTTTGTCACATCACTAGATGATATTCAGGAGAATTGAACCAGGGAGGCTCAGGAATGCCAACTCACCCTGGAGTCAGATTTGAGGTCCAGCTCTGTTCCTCCTTCTTCTCCTCAACTGTTTTGGCTACTTCTCACCTTGTGAACATGCCTGCATCGTTCAAACTCTGCTTAGATGAGCAGCCTCCTCTCACATTCAGAAACAGACTATTTCAATACTTCTGCTGCACTGTGACAAATGTTAATCCAAACCACTGTCTGTTTCCTCAAGTCCTAAAATTAGGACCTATGTCCAGACTTGAGCATCATGCAAAAACTACCAAAAAATTAAAAATACCCTGCCAAGCCTGCCAACAAATCCCAGTTTTTCCCTTGCTAAAAACTTATTGTTTTAGCCAATTCTTGTATTAAAGACCTTATACAAAATAAGAAAGCAGAGAGCTGATTACAGGCTTTATGATCTGCATAACTGAGAAGGTCACTGGTACAGAAGTCAAATACAGGTTGACAGATTGTTTCTTCACAGTGAAAGCACAGTCACTGGAAAAGCACTTGGAGCTAGATGACTCTTGCAGTTGGAAAAAGAGACCTCTGATTATTCTGACTAGCTTTCAGGACTGCAAGAAGAATGAACACAGCCTTTGGTACAAGGAAGTTCACAAGGATGTGAAGATTTCAAGCTGTAGTTTAAATATCTTCCACTCTTAACACAAAGCCTCTTCCCTTAACTCTGTGCAGTAATTTGGGCAGAGATGGCACCAAGAAAGTCTTCTCACTGCCTGGAGAGGGAGGGGACAGGTGGATCTGTATTTCAAGTTTAGGTTCTGTCTGGCCAAATCAAGGTATATCAAAACATGTCCCATCAAAAAATGCCTGTCAGCTCTATCTCCCACATCTTCAGGGACAAGTTTAGCAGCACAGCTCCACTGCCGTATCAGCTCACATCAGCACTGGTCAAGCACTTCAATATCTGTGCTGGCAATAAGGGATGTAGGTCCACAAAAGGAGAAATTTCTCATTTTGTGGGCAAGTTATGGAAGCAAAACCAAAACACAAGTCTTAACTTTTTTTTTGATTGGGTTTGGGATTGTTTTTTTAATTGTTGTTGTTGTTGTCATTATTATTATTATTATTATTATTTTTAAAGGTCTGTACTAGGAAAACATCTAGCAGTGATTAAACACTGAGAGAACTCTCACTTTGTGATGGAGTCACTTGAAGTCTAGATTCACTCAACTCACAAAACTGCAAATCTGGATACTTATAGCTCAAATGCACACTTTGTTATCACATGTCTTAGCTATTATATTTAACAAGAAACCAAGTCACGAATTATGATGAAAGACCTTAACACCTGCTATTTTGAAGAAGCACTGCAAATTTCCCTGTCTCAAAAAAAAAAAAAAAAAAAAGGTGAAGCTTGTTAATCAGTATTTCAGTGTGTTACACAATAAATTTTAGGGGGTTTTGACAGTACTGTCATACAGCATATAAACTTGACTTTGTAACTATTTGCTCACAACTTCTAAGAAACCGTTCACTCACAGAATGAGGCGTTGACCAGTGACTGCACAAATACTAGATTTTGACATCTCCTTAAAAACATTTTTTTCATTTTACCTGAATTTGTCTCCTCAGCAGAAATCCAGTTTCCTTCCTGTGCTAATTCTTTTAAGAGTCTCCTACGCATTTGCCTCTTTTCCCTCAGCACATTTTTGAAATTGTTGATGCATTTGTTCAGGTAGATAGTCTCTGCGCACACCTTGTCAAGGCTCATGGGTCTGCACTCCTTCGCTGGCTCAGGCAGAGTGTTCACATCTTCTCCAAGCTCCTCAGGAGCTAAGCTTTGACCAGAAGTGATTTCACAGTCAGATGATGGCATCAAACTGGAAACAGGAGGCTCAAGGGGAGCAGAAGAAAGACTGGAAGGAGCAAATTGCATTTGAGCAGATGCTTCACTGTTGACGTTTGTGTTTGCCTGGCTCTCAGAGGACTGACTAGGAGGGGTTTCTGCAAAGTTGTCAGAGCTGCCACCCATACCTGAACTGGTCAGCATAAGCGTGTTGTCATCGTCCATCTGTAAGCCACTATCATTTTCCAAAAGGATTTCAGAATCACTTGTCTCCAGCTTATGAAATACCACCTGCAGAGCAGACCTGAAGTGATGAATAGCTTTCCCAAGCTTATTAGTGTAAAACTTCATGTCTACAAGATCAATGTTATCCCGGGAATGATCAAGGAAATACTGGGAATTTTCTAGGACATCCCTAAAGACCTGATCAGTTGGATCTTGATCATTCAGGTCCATTGGGATCATATCTTTCAAGCTGTCGCTACTATCAGCCATTTCATCCGTTGTATGATCGTAGCTAATGGTTGTCACCCCACTAGAAACATCTTCTCTTTGAATATCAGCTTTCTCTGCGCTGGTTAATTTGCATGATGCATCACAGTCTATTTCAGTTTCTTCTGTTGTTATCCCCTCATCTTTTTCTAGAAGGGAAGAACAGTTTTCAGTGATGCTTTCAGTGTCAAACCTGTGCTCACTACCATTATCTGAAGCACACATCTGCCTTGCAAGGCCCGAAGAGTCAGGTGTGCAACAGTAACTTCCATCACCTGATCTGGCCACACTGGTCACCTGTGGATTTTGTACAGGTTCATGAAGGGCCTGGCAAATGTCACCGTCATCTGAAGGCTGCTCACTGCAGCCTACTGTTTGTGCTTCCTTTCCAGTTTCAGGTATTGAGTTGTCATTCTTAATCAAGGCTGACTTCTGTGCAGAATCAAGTCTCTCCCCTGTGCATTGTGCTTTCCTGTTTGTGCTTTTACACTTAACATGGCATGAGTCTGTTTGAAGGTGCTCAACCGCATCAGTTCTCTGAGCTCCATCAGAATTCACTGAGTTGTGATGATTTTTCTTGAAGACAGACTGTGAAGAGACTGAATCTATTTTCTGCCCCCTCTGGCCATTCTGCCGCTTTTGCTCCTCACTAGTAGCAATCCGGACCCCTGAGCTCTGAAGAAGGATGGACTTCTGTAAAATAAAGTCTCTTTGTTCACAACTGACAAGTTTCACAACTGCTGGTCTTGGCATTAATGGCTTGCCTGTACCAATATCTGATCTATAAGCATCTTTTATATACTTACTGCACTGAATGCCATTGAAACAGTGATATTCAGACAAGAAGCTGCAGATAAGCTCTACTGTGTTTTCACCATCTTTCTCTGGGATTCCATAAAAATATAATACTGGTTCTTCCTTTTGTACCTCCCTTCTTGGCTCCCGAGCATGTGTACCCTGGGTTTTGCCACTAGAACCACCTTGCAGGCCTTCTATCTCGCTCAAGACTGTATCCACACAGCTGGAAACTTCATCCACAGAGCCTTTTATCAAGGTGAGGTGCTGACGGAGCTCTGCAATCTCTGTCTGGATTCGACTTATTCCCTGGAGCTCTTTAACAATGTAATCAACCACATCAGCTGAGCGATCTCTTGATTGTCTTCTACGGCTCTTGTATGCAGTGGGTTTTTCCTGAGGAAAGCACCTTTGCCTTTCAGCCGCATCCCTCCAGCTCATGGTAATGCTCAAGGAAGAAAGGTCCTGCCCCTCAGACACTCTGCCCTTTATTTCAGAAGAGGTCTGTGTCATACCACCAGAAGAATTTCCCTGCAGGTCCTTCTTGTTCTGTTGAACTGAACATGGTATTTTTACATAGCCATCCCAGTTCAGTTCCACCTCACCAACACAAACTTCACTCACTCCCTTGGTATCACGTCCTCCATCCTGATGAAAGTCCCCTCCAGATGTGGAAAATTCAGTGCTTGGAGAGCTCCTCTTTATTCCACAAACAAACATATCTGATTCAATCTCCACTGGGGAGAGCTGGCAGCGATGTGCGTGGTTTGAATTATCATCTACCTGGCCTTGAAGAAGTCTCTTCATTTTGTCCCGCAGAAACAAATGGAGTTTTTGCTTCCGGAATTGCTTCCTGCCCCACAGTTTTATAAGAGGTTTCCTGTGCAGAAGTGAAACTTCATTTTCTTGCTTTTTCAATCTACTTCTAGCAAACATCATCAGCTGTACCTGTGTTTCTCATAGTGCTACAAGCTGCACAAGCACACATCAATCACAACTCGCATCCAGTTTTTATTCTGTCATGAAGCGGCTAACAAAAAAGGGGAAAAAACATTACAGTTTGGTTCATATAGAAATAGCCAAGGTAACTTAAGCAGCAGCATTAAAAATAAATAACAACACAACAAAAAAGTCCAAGAATAGCATACATATAAAATCAGACAGAAAGAGGATGTGCTATTTAAAGTGCATAGACACTGTCTTGGTTTTGGCCACCTTCCCGGACCAGGTTCTTCTTTGTTGAAATAAGTGTTCCTCACTCCTTCTTCTATTCAAGAAAGAAAAAAAATATTTAAAAAGCAATTCTGTGGCCATTCCCTTTTCCTACTAGGTTCGCAAATTACCCTAAGCTTAAGCTTCTGGCAATGGTGCACTTTGTGATTTAATTACCCCTCTGAATACAGAATTCTGACATTAGAAATTCTATCCTTGCACATTTCCTTTCCTTTCAAGTTCACAATCTTCATCCTTTCTTGCTTCAAACCAAGGCAGAAATCAAATTCAACTTGGCGCAGTACCAGCTAGCCCACAGGAATTGCACAAAGTGATGTAAAGTGGCAGGAAGACTGGATGACAGATTTTAAATGTAAAACCTTTCTGCTATTTTAATACTTTCATCTTAATATTTTGCTACCAAATACTAAAAAAAAAATAACCCAACAAAAAAACCAAAATGAGCCAAACCAAAAAAATCCTCAAAGCTTTCAAGCTCCCAAGCTAACCTGCAGTTAAATATGCCACACTCAGCATATGCACAAACAGGCTGAGCTGACAGCAGGAAGATTCTGCACGTCACTTCTACTCCAACTCTCAAGCTTTTGCAGTGGATCATTTTCCCTGATTTAAATCCCCTCTGAGAAGAGCAAAATAAAAACAATCTCCCTCGAACCACTATGTTAACTACTTCTAACTTTAATGTGTCTTCACTGATACACTCAATAAGTAATGTAACAACCAGCTTTCTCCTCCACAGAGTAACCTAGACAGAAACCCAGACCCAGCCAAAGATCCTCCTGAAGCCAAGGTGACCATAGAACATAAGTGCATTTGATGATGCAGTTAAGACTTGCTGCTGAAGCACATTTTCTTTCTCGTATTTAAATTTGAATTAAGACCTATAGTAACTGCCTTTCATTTTTACAATTACCTAGTTCTCAAAAAACCCACCATTTTTAAGCTCCACAATGCACAAACATAATCAAGACACCACCACATCCATTCACTCCAGAGTTCACAGAAGCTTTCACTGGGTGCCTCTTTGAGAACACATACAATGACTCCCATTTTCAAAGCATTACCTCAAAGTTTTGAAGCATTAACTCAAAAGTTTCTACACCTGGAGTGATCCCTAGAAGAAACCCTTCCTATCACACCATCTGCTCCACCTCACAGCCAGTTGTGCTATTGCCAGCTTTTGCCTGTTCGTGAGCATTTTCATCCTGGTGAATATCTTGTTTTCATTTTTGCTGTTTCATTTTGTGGGCAGGAAAGGAGGGAGTGTTTTTTGAGCTGGAGGAAGCAGCATTGCAAATACCAATCTCTATAATGAGAGCTTAATTCATAGGCTACAACAGAGGTGCTTCAGGCTTAAGTCTCATCATTGAGCATTTCAGCTGAACTTCCCCACCAAAGGCAATACCTGCCCTTGTGTAGGCTAAACAAATTCTCTGTGAGATTGACTGTAAGCTGCTTAAAAGAAACTAAGTTTTAATTTTACAGAATTTTCAGGCTACTGGTCCAGAAAAAACAGTTGGGTTTTTGTAATGCTTTTCTTATTTAACTACTCCCTCATAGAACAGGGTTAACCTAAGAAATATTTTCTCAGACTCTCTTCTTCCACCACTGACACAGTTTAGTCACTTTCACTTGATTGAATAACTGATGTTTAACACTAGAAAATCATTCTGTACCAATGTTAAGACATGAACCCTCAGAGAGCAAGCACCTGGATTCAATGACAGCCAAGATAAAGAGCTCCACAGGTATGGCTCCCTACACGTTACTTGAGGGTACCATACAAAAACGCTCATTTCAAATATTATCCAACATATTGGAGAAAAGCCTACCTATGCTTGTGCACGGTTTCCCTCAGAAAGCTCAATCTTCATCATGTTTCCTTCTACACCCAGCTTTTCAGGCACCACAGGGACTTAATGATCATTTAGTTAAAAAAAAATATTAAGTCAAGATGGATAAGGCTTTCATTTGCCTTTGTCTGCTGCAACACTCAACAGCAGCAGTTTGATGCAGAAATCACTTTTTCCTGCTGAACACTTACTTGCAGGACTGCAGCTGTTACAAAGTTGGCAGCTCAGTGCAAACAGTACAGTGCTGTCATCTTTATTTATATATACAGTGTTTGTGGTACATGTATATGTATGTATGTATATATAGGTATATAAAGACATACAAGAATACCTCTATCATTGCAGATTTTCAAAATACCATCTTTGATTTTAAATACCAGCAGTGCCTTTCCATCGTACCCTAAGGAGGACAGAAACTCTTTCCTCTCTGGCTGGGAACAAGGCCACAGCAGAACATGTGGACAGCAGCTCTGGCTCAGAGGGAAGCCTCTCTACCTCTCCCTGCAGTGGGTGGAAATGAACAGAAATTGCTGTTTATCACCAAAGAGCAAACCACTGCCCACTTAGAAGAATGTCGAGAACCAAGTAAGAGAATCGTCCTCTTTCTGCATCTCTCCCACAGGCTTCCTCTTTCCACTACCCACCTTTTGCCACTCCAACCCCACACACAGACCTGGAGCTCTGGGCATTCACCCACCTCATTCTGTGGGCTGGCCTCCCTCAGTGCCTCTGCACGTCCTGCCAGGTCCTTTACCCCTCCTCTCCACCCAGTGTTGTGTGTGTGCTCCTGTCCCCTTCCACTGCTCCAGACTAGGTACTCTGCAACCACCTGTGCCCCATAAAGATCCCTGATAACTCTCATGTTGCCTGTGTTAGGGTCATGCTTTTTTGTAGCACAGACCTGCATAGTGACAATGAAAGTTAATGCGTGTTCAGCCAGGAGAAACAAAGTCCAATCTAGATGCAAATCCTTGCTGAAGTCTTTTTCCCTTCCAGAATAATTTCAGGAGTCACATTAACACATAATAAGAAATCAAGCCTTTAAAGAAAAGAGTATATGGATCCTGGTATCCTGCCAGATGCTACAAGTCCTCACTGACTACACAAGGTTTGTTCTAACTGCCTTGTTAGCAGGCATTTCTCTCCAAGGACTCCATACTTAGTTCAATGCAGCTGTCTCTGGGTGTGCAGGCTGGTGAGCAGCATGCAAAGGTACAACTATTTCTACGTTCCCTAACTTCCCAAAACAAAGTCAGACTCAAGCTAAACATGGGGAATACATTGTTGCTTTACATCAGGATGTTGGGGTTATTTTGCTATTTAAATGAGGACAAAGATGACATATTAAGATTTTAAACAGGGGAAACAAGTGAGCTACTATGAACACTGCACAGCTCATTACCTTGCCACAACACATTCTTCTGAAATAGCCTTGTAATGTAATGTAATACATGAACAACAGTTACTTTTCCTCCTGACATATGGATTTGCCATGACAACAAGAGCAAAAGCATGGCATGCCAGCATCCATGCATGAGAAAAAAGAGCATGAGAAATCCCATGAAGGAATAAAGTGAAATTATGTTATATTGCTTATCAGCTGGGGGTCATCCATGGTTTACACTTAACAGTACTTGGGGAAGGCCAGACCCTTATCAGGGAGAGGGGAGATGGTTGCAACCCTTATGAGCAGAATCTTTAGTTCTATGAGCATTGGACCAACATGGTTGAAAACAAAGGCAGCATCGTGGTGCCTTCAGCACTGTCTCACACTGCAGTCAACTGGCTGCAGTACAGTGGAAGAAAAGGGGGTGAGAACACAAACTCTATGTCCATTAAACCTCTGTTAAAATGAGATAGCTACAGAATCATAGAATTGTTTAGGTTGGAAAAGACCTTTAAGATCATCAAATCCAACCATGAACCCAGCACTGCCAAACCCACCACTAAACCATGTTCCCAAGTGCCACATCTACATATTTGGGATTGTGATTCCACAGGCTTCCCTACAAAGCCCATTCCAAAGTCTGACATTCCTTTTTACTTTTATTTTTTTACTTTCAGATAAAACATAAATACTGAGACACCTTTACCTCCACAAGATTAGAAGATTAGAAGATTAGAAGGTGATGGTACCTCAAGGCAGACGTGATGGCCAAGGTTACCAGCAAAGAGATATAATAACAATTAACTATGATCAGAAAAACATTTCACAGCAGCCTCTCTGGCTATTGACTTGTGCTATTGAGTGAAGTCTTTTTGATTAAATTATACTCATAGTATCTTCACACAAAGTGATATTGCATTACCTGTACTAGCAACTATATTAGGAAAAGCAATAAAATGCCTGATAAATAATCTTGCTACTTCATGAAGAACTATTTGAAAATGAAGAACACCAATAACTAAAATGCAGGACATTCTGGGGGAAAAAAATGGCATTAACAAGAGAAGGAAAATCATGGCTAAGGCTGCCATAGCAACATCGCCCCAGCACTCTACACACTGGAGCATTGACTCTTCTTGAGAATATTACAGCATTTTTAGACACATGAATTACTGAAGGAATCTGAACAACAAGGCTTGACAGAGGGATGAAGGGTTACTGTCACCTTTGCTGATGTCTGACTTCTGGAGATGAGCCTGCAATTTTCTAATTAATATGATTAGATTTAATTTTGGGTTAGATCATACCTGAACATGCCACTATTGCTTTGCTTCTGAGAATGTGTCTCTCTTCAAACATTCTCTCGATAATTAATAAAAACTGTAACTTTCGAGTTCTGGCATTGCTGATCAGAACACAAAGGTACTGAGCTGAGCAATCCCGGGCAAAAAGCAGGAGAGCTGGAGAACAAAATGCTCTATTGAGAAACATGTTCACGTCAGGACATTTTGACTAAAAAGAAGGTGTAGAAGAGACACATGGAACTCCAGAACAGATTAAAGAAGAAATACATCCATGTCATTGAAAAGCAGGAGTTACAAAAGGATGAAAATAATTTTAAAAACAAAACACTGGAATAGCAGAGGAACTATGACTCAGTTCCTCAACGACCCTTTTGCAGTCCCTTTGCAGACAAGCCTCAACTTGGGTTCTTGTTCAGAAACTGCTGCAAAAGCTGTGAAACCACATTCCAGCCCCACCTGTAGAACTTTCTTAAGTTTTTTAGCACTTCCAATGATATTTTCCAGGTTTCACCTGTACCTACAATGTCTGTTTCTATACAGCTGAGCAAAAAAAGTGACAGAACACTTCAATGCAGGTACCAATGACAGTTGGCCTTCCTACCTGACATGTTTCAGAAAAGAAAAAAAACCCACCACAACAACCACAAAACCACATCTGAAATCCTTCCAAAGCAGTTTGATAGATGTGACAAAAGGTCAGGTGTGGTCAGTCAGTCATCCTCCTGGTGGAAAACTGATCCAGGGAACACCGCATATTGCACAGTTCTACACCTCTCATATCACCATTATTTCTTACTTTTTACCCAAGGCCATCTCACTGAGTCAAAAAAACCCCTCTGAATAATATTTTGCTGTACCAACAAGTTATTAGTGTAGCTAAAAAGTGAAGGAACAGTAAAAATCACAAATTATGAGGGTACAACACCCTCTGAAGTGTTTTGAGTGCATTCACTAATGCAAAAATTTCTATTGTGAAACAGCATGAAATTAAATTAATGTAATTAAAGAGTATCACTATATAGTAGAACAAGAAGACAGTACTCCTTGCCTTAACTCCTTAACACACTCTACAAATGCAGGAGATGCCACAAAAGTTAAATGTGTCTCAGCTTTCTGTAAAATGGGACTACTGTCAGTCACCCAACCGGCATCCCTTCTGTGAGCATAGACACAGAGGAACTGTAAGTCCAGCTGTCTTAGGAATGCCTGGAGGGCACCTCAGCACCAGACATTATTCGAGATGTGCTCATTCCCTCTGCAGCCACATCCTTCCATCGCAGCTTTTCCTGCAAGCTGAAGGCAGCAGTGGCTGGCACAGCGATGCACTGCTTGCAGTAGCAAATGAGGACTGTCACCACCTGGCAGTCAGGAAAAGGCAGCATCCAGAGACAGAAATAGGGGCTGTCCCCAAGCACAGAGGGAGGCACAGGCTGGAAGCTGCCGACTATGGCAGTGCAAAGGCTCATGCCTAGTGAACAGCAAGCTAAGTCTAAGGCAACTCCCTAGTTCTGAGAAAATTCTGTGCTAAGAAAAAGGCAAAAAATAGAAATCACACCTGCTTCTGTTGTTCTTACATGAAAGTTACTTCGCTCTTTAGCAGCAAATACAAAACCTGAGCTGCAGCTTTCAGCAGTTTAAGAGCAAATGGAAAAGCAATTAAGTTCATGACAACCTAAAGCACTAATTGTTCCTTAAAATAGATTTATGCCAAATTAGGATCTTAAGGATCAAACATTACACTGTACAGATGAGCCAGGATCAAGAAGCAATTTCTTGTTCAAAGGAAAGTGCTCCAAAGACTGAAACAAAAGTATGGGGGCACACCAACAAGTTGGCTGCCCATGGCATCAGAACTGTGGAAATGTCTGCCAAGCTTTGGGGAAAGGTTTCTGGTTATTCAGCTACCTCTAAACAGAAAGCAGACAGGCAGCACTGCCAGCAGAAATCCAGTACCTCTGGCTTAAATAAGGTTTGTATGCACCATTATGAAAATGCTGAAGGGTGCCAAGGGCTCTGTCCAGACTAAAAGCAGCAGACAAGGCTGCACCTCTCCTCTACGTATAATCCTGTTTACAGCCCAGTGCCAAATTACTGCTGAACCAACAGTGTAAACTGTTCAAGTGCTGCATGTCTGACAAGAACCACCACAAAACAGACAACCGTAAGAATTCTCTTAAAACTCTGATGACTCACTGGTTTGGAGCTAGTTTTTGAGGTGACAGTACCTCAGCTCACAGTGACATTCAGAGGAGGGGCAAGCAGCACCCACCAACACAGGATGATGAATTAGGAGACCTAACTTCTGTTTTCAGGGCACAAAGAGCACAGTCCTGGGACTGACTGGTGCCACACAGTCTTGCTCACTGATTCTGACCTGCTCTGCACTCCTTTAGGGTAGACACTTGGCAGTGTACAGCCAGGCTGAATGAAGGTAATATATGCAGCAAATGGAACAATTAGTGGTTTCCAGCTCATGCTACTAAAATGCAGCACTCTGCAACTAAAATCCTCCTGGGCTAAAACTGCAGCTTTACTGCTATAAGCTTTCTCCTTTTAATCTCGAGGACAGAAGACCTTAACATTCTGTGTTAAGTCTTGAGGTTTATCCTCCAAAGGCTCACTCCATTAGCAAAGGAAAGCTGCCCATATAAATGGAATGAAAACTGAAAAGATATCTGAAACAGTCACACCATCTGCTCTGATTCACGAGCTTGTACAGCATCCTCATCCCTCCTGCATGCCAGTCATTCCACCTCATCAACTCACAAGCTTCTCAGCATAAGAAATCAGGCCAATTTCAAATACTCCATGTTAAAAGTAAGTCTTTTTTAAGTGACATTTAAGGAAGAATCAAAACAGTAATTTAATTACTTCAAGCTATTCGCTTTTCAAGTGATCAAATTTAAATTATCACTGAGCCCCTCTCCCTTTAACTCTTCTTCCCTTAGCGATTTTGATGTCAAATTCCAGCTGAGATACAAACCCTCCCAACAGAAAAGTATGAGAAGTAAAACAGTCACAACCTCAATTACACTAGTCATTAGACATCTATTAGAGTCTAATGGGTAAAAACAAAAACTAAGAAACACAGCATACAAATTAAAATACTAAGTGTAAAATGCTTTTGCAAAGACATTTTTAAATCCAATAAGCATCCAATGGAGCTATTGTATTTTTAAAATAAACACACACACACACACACATACACACAGAGCCCACTCTAAAAATAAAGAGCAATTCTTCTTGGTTGCTGCCTACTTGCAGTTTATACTCAGCCACTTAATTTGTTCCAATCTTTCACTTACCTTGCTGCTTCAAAATAAAACAAAAGGTTAAAATGCAAAGAAAATGTATAGAATTAATAGAAAACTACGGAATACAATAGCTTGTTCTCATAGAAAATACAAGTCCTGAAGGATTCCTAATCTTGTTAAAGGTTCACCAGACAATGAACTTTCACTATGCAGATTATCAACACATTGTTGGTGTCCCATCTGAGGTATCAGGGAAAGTAATGTTAAAGGCACCAAGAGTTTCCCATTCCACAGCAGCACTAGGATGAGAAATCATGTAAAGTCGAAGGCATGTTTTGAAGGGAATAAAAAATGCAAACAGCTACTAAAAATCCAAAAAGCAAAAACCAGCAGAAACCAATGATTGTAAAAGCCAAAAATGCAGAAATCCTTTTCGTTTCCAGGAGCATCCCTCAACAGAAATTCTTTAGTTCCCCACCACAATGCATCTTTTCCCTTTCTCAGGCTACCAAGTACAGTTAAAACTTCATCCTTCTCTTCAGTTGTGACTCAACAGAAAATATTGTACTTCAGAGGCAGAGAGAAAGCTGTGCAGCTATTGCTACTTTACTCCTCCTCGTCAGCTGCCTACTGCCTAGCTCCTCACACACGCAGCCTCCCCGCTTCACTCCTCGCCTCAAAATGATTCTCCACTTTATTATCCATTCAGAAGGAAATACGAACTGATGGAGCCAATCTGACTAAAGACAAAACGCACTCCTTTGGCATTACGAGAGCAGGCGGTGCAGTGCAGCGAGCTGATCTCTGCTGGAAAAGCACTCTGCCTGACTCCTGGCATCCTGTGGGACTGTAGAGAAAGGGGGCTGGGGAAAAAAGCCCAGGACTCAACATAATTAACCAGCTCCAAGAAGATTCTTTGCCTATTTTATTTTTATCTCTCCTGTTCACCCCCAGACTAACCCACAAGATTCAGCAATGCCCTTGCTGAAATGAATCCAGTTTCCAAGGAAGACTAGTACCAGTTCTGTTACAAGTGTGGGGGATTGAACACCCGTTGATCTCTCATTTCCCAAAAATAAAAGTCACATTGTTACATAAAAGAATGACTGCAGAAGTGTTGTGCACAGAATCAGATCCACTCACGTTGTACTGACACTTCTCTCCTGGGAGTGAGCAGCAGCAGCCACTCATCCTGCAAGAACTGCCTGAATTAAAAGCATCGTTTATCTGCCTTACAAGCTGCTCCAGGGGCATCCAACACACTGACACTAAGAAAATCTTCCTGTTGAACAAGTGATCCATGTTCATATCCCCTTTTCCACAAATGCTCCCTTCATGCTGTCCCCCCTCTTCATGCACTCAACGCAAGCACCCACCTCCTTCCTGAGTACTCTTTCTCTGCCTTTAGCATCAAAGGCACTGGATGAGTCCTGAACAACTCACTGCATCTTTCAAAACAGTGTGTTTTCACAGTGTGGGGTGGGTTTTTGAAGAGGCCTATATGACTTAGCTGTGGAAATGCCACTATCCTCCCATCTGTTCAAATACCTCCTACCTCCTTGTGAGCCAGCCTTGCTGTGAGAGATGCATCCCCTCCCATATCTTACCTACACCAGAATCAACTTTTATTCACCACTTCCTCCACAAGCATCACTGTGCTCACAGACCTGCCCTTGCTGCAGGGGATATTCTCCCAGCACCTTCTACCCTTCTATCCCTGCGCCCACAGCTCCATCCCAGCCTCTTGCTGTAGTGCCAGCTGACAGCAGCCAGGCTGGTGTCCCCATCAGCTCACTTGTTTGACTTGAATAAAGCCAAGTTTACTGCACAGGCAGAGTACTGTCACTGTTCACAATACTTTGTCTCAGCAGCACAACTGCTGAACTGTACCCCTGCTCTTTCCATGTGCACTGCTCCTTTCAGCCAGGCAGAGAAACCACTTTCCAGACCCACCATAAGACTGGTGTTCTTCTGAGGTCACTCAAATCCCCCATCCCCCAGAACACCCTCTGATTTTCACTCTTTCCCTTGCTGCAGGAGCAGATTTTGAGAAGTGCCTTAGCTTTAAATGATTTTAAGAGTCTGACCCCAAGTTTCTCATTACATATTTGCATGCCACCGGGAGAACAGGGCTCCAGCCCAACTGAGAGCACCGAGTCCCACTGCAATAGAAATTATTGCACCAAACACACAAATTATAGCACTTGAGCTCAGTGTCAAATCAAACTCATCCATACAAGGATGAAGACTGGCCAACTGAGAACATAAAATGTAATCCAGGACTTGCATTGCACTTAGCATCTTCAAAGCTCTGCCTATGAATAAGATGAAAAAGATCCTGAGAGAGGTCTCCTTCAGAGAAATAGTTCTAAAAAAATAAGACGTATCCGTCAGACTACACTTTCCTACTTATATTAACTCTACAGCCACCTGAAGTATCCATTAGACAGCTTCACGGGCTTTTACATGCCTTACTCTTTCTGAGGATCCTACTACAAATGGAACCAATGTCATCTTGCCATCACTGCCCTCTGTCCTTCCCATCTTCCGTCCTTGTTCTTTGCCCGTCCCCGCAGCCCTCAGTACCAGACATTAGCACATCAAAGTCAAAAGTGAACTGAGGCCACTCCAGCCACAGTTCCTGAGACCCCAAAAGCCTGTGCAAATTTCCAAGCACTGCCATATAAGATCCCAATATTTCCATGGCTGTCATATAAGAACAGGAGCAGAAAAACACATGGACAAAGTGGACAAGTCTCATTAGACAAAGAAATAGAAGACTTTGCTAATGGAGGTCATGAGCAATGAAGTGCTGGAAAATGTCACTGCCCTTACCATAGCTCATAAGGAGCTGGACAAGAAAATGTGGCTCAAAAAAGACAAAAAGGAGGTGCCCTCAGAAGCAAAGATGGCACCTTTCAAACATTTAGAACCCCTTACCTAATACCCAAGAAATTGACACAGGCTCTGTTTTTGAGAGATTTTTTTTCTGAAATAATGAGGATAATTAATAACTGGTAAAAATAGGCATGATTTGTCTGATTTTGACTTGCCTATTTTATGATTCTAGAAAAAGTCTATGAGAAAGAGTACGTTTTACCTTAAGGCTCAGAGAACAAGTTATTTGCTTTCTACTAGAGAAATAAACTTACACTTAAAAATTTAAATACTTCTTACTGCAATTTTTTAATTCACCAACAGATTTTAATTTTAGGTTGAGCCAGCAGGGAATTATTAAAACTGATAAAGCCAGGCTCAGCTATATAGGCCAAATGCTTTGATGTCTGTGAGGTATACATTACCCTTTCTTCTTTTTAAATCCTCATTATCTATTTCATTCCAACTTCCTGTAAAGTACTGAATAACTGATAAAATTGTAAAAAGTAAGCAATTCCTTCAAGAACACGAGTAGATTAACCAAAGGAAAATGAACACTTTTCAAGCACAGGTCTTGCTCCTCCCTCTCCCACATTTACAGCCCTTCTCCCTGCAGGAAGACAAGCAAAAACATTTCTAGTGTCCTGGCTCTGGGGGAAGAGCAAAATTGAGTGGCTAAGGAAATTAGATGATAAGAATGTTACATAGAGAGATGAAAAAGAAACAAGGAGGAAAAATGTCAAGAGGGAAAAGTCAATGGAGAGAGCTTGTCTGGAACTGCAGGGAAAAATCCTGTCCAACTCACTCTCTGGATTAATTTGTCTCACAAGTAGCCCTGTTTGACTCAAGAGCTCTCTAAAACAAATTATTTATTTCGCTGGAAAAAAACCCAACCCAAACAAAAAAAACAACTGTCCCAAGTAAAACTGCCTGTTGCATTTCCCCAGAGACAGAGTTCTCAGTAAGGCAGCTTGACTTCAGTGCTGCACTAGACTCTCCAAGTTCAAATACACAGTAAAAAGTTTATCAACTTATTCAGCAGTGAAACCATGCTATTTATTATTTCCTTCAAAGCCACAAGAAGATTAAATCAATCAGCAGTCTAAAGAAGAAGTGTTAATGAAAAAGCAGTGACCTCCTGCTGTTTGACAGCTGTCCTCAATGAATACCAGCTTTGAGGAGCTGTGCATTGCTTAACTCCAAGCAGTGCTGCTGAGACAGAGCCTGGAAGAGGAGACTATATATTCTGAGGCATTTAAAACTGCTCTGTCAATGATGATGCTGTCATTACACTAGCTTCAGAACACACTTATAAAAGATATGCTTAAAGACTTTGCTTTCAGAGGAAAGAACAACTTTAAGGTTTATTCAAAGCACCGACTTTTTCTTTTCCCCTTAGGAAAGGCTAAGGCCACGTGCAAGGGCAACCTACAAACTCAGAAGGGAAGAAAGGCACAAGTACCTCCTACAGCAGCGCCTTCAGCACCTTGGAAACTGGTAAAGGCCAGACATTATCAGTAAAAGACTTGAAGAAAAAGAAGGAGATAATGTTTGTCAAAGAGTTCTCACTCTTCAGAAGGCTTGTTTTTCCCCTCATACAAGTTGAATTATTTTCTTTATAGAAAGACAACAAGAATGGCACTGACTCCTTGAAAAAAATGTCTAAGAGGTATTGGGAGATATTGGGACTTCTTGCCTTCCGAAGACAGGCAACTTAAGTCTACTTATTGAGAATGGCTGAGACCAAACCACCGGCTGACTCATCTTCATAGCAAATATGTTTACACTCCACATGTTAACATTACTTGACTGCAAGGATATTGGCTGAACCCTGGGAAATGAACATTTCTGAACTCACATAAGGAAAGACCTTCACATACCTGGGAATATAGGATATTTTCAAGACCAAGAATCACAGATTCAAACAGAATCACTGCATGCAGTAAAATTCAAGGAGCGAGATTTTTTTTAAGGTTAATGAAAAAAATTATTTCACACAGCACTAATATTTTTGAAGAGGCATGAACTTCACACATCACTTCAAAGCAAATCTTTATCAGGCAGGGATTAATCAGACCTTAAGAGTTCCCTACAAGAGTCCTCCCATCTCTGTCCCACTGAAGCTGCTTCTGACACACTGGTCAAAAGCTCCTCCAGAGTAAGAACAGATCTAGTCTAACATAGGAATTTTTAAGGTGGTCACTCACAACAGCAGCATTTTTCCTAATAGATGTGAGGCAGCCCTTGAAATGCACGGACTAACCCTGTTTGCCCCTTTCTTGTCTCCATGTGAATGTCTGCACTCTTGACTTTGGGATACAAAGCAAAACAAAACAAATACTGTCAGCTCTACAACCCAGCACTTCATAGAAAAGGCTATTTTATTCCTCATTCAGTAGATTTCCAGCCTCTTCAGGGCACAAGGAAGCCTTGGCTCCCAGACACCACACTTCTTCCAGGACCTGCTGCCGAGACAATGCCAACCCCACTCGTCACAGCCCACACCAGCCTTCAAAATCAGGGTGATGAGACTCTAAAAGCAGAGCTGTCTCAGGTGATGAGCTGTGGGGTAGCATATTGTCTCCTTGTGCTCCAGAAATGACAGACACAAAACCTTCCTTAAAGCAGCAATGACAAGACAGAAAGCCTTCCTTAAAGTGCTCCTGAAAACAACAGAATACACCCCAGGCTCTTGCCCTGGGTTTTGGCTCCCCACTTAAATGTAGAGAAGTCCTTCTCTAGGCTGAATTGTCATTCCCTGTTTTTAATCAAGAAATACAAGTTGAAGATGGACTCAAAAAAAGGATGCTGCCTTCTGCAACTCAGTTGACTTGAATATTTTAACAGCTGGGTGCCCCTATTCCAGAAACAACTACTATACTGGCTTTTAGACTCGAGTCAGCTTAAATACCTTAGGTCAACAGGCAGCAAGGAAGCGTTTATAGCAGAGAAAACTCTCCCTCTGCTGCCTCCTCCTTCAAATTGCATGTCTCTCCCTCCTAATAGCATCCAAAATGTAAGGTCCTGATATTTCATGAAATTGGAAAATTACAATCAATGCACTAATTGCACATCTAATTAAATAATCAGCATCCCTAAAATGCAAAGGCATCTGGGCACAGACATGTGCTGGGGGTGGAAAAACCTGTAATTATACGCTCAGTTGGAGCTGTAATTGCTTTTTTGATCAAGAAACCTGTGAAGGAAAAGTTGCAGATGATATGAAATGTAGACCTCAGATAGACACAACAGCTTTCAAAACTGAACTAGTTGAGGCAAGCACAGGGGAAGTAAACTCTTCAGCATTTCTATTGTAAATACAGATAAAGAAATAACAGACTTGCAGCAGTGAAAAGCTAGGTTAGACACCTGGAAAAGCTTTTAATCAGAACTGAGCATGGATTATCTAAATAAGCTAAAAAATCTCTCTCCCAGAAGGTTTTAAACAAGTGGTAGCACATATATTTTTAAGGAATGTTTTTAAGGAAGATGGTTGATCTAGTCAATCTCTTCACATCTCAGCTTTATTGCTGCTTATTTTTATCATTCCAGAACCTATCTCAGGTAGAAAACTACATGGTAACACATATAACTGGCTAAGAAGCATTAAGGAACATTACTGCTCGTGGATAGTCTTCATGATAATCCAGCTTCCCACAACACAACTGCTTTGTTCGGACACTGCAGAGCATGTTTTCCTACCAGAGCTTGACAGTGAGAACATGAAAATGGTCCCTCACAAAACAAACCATGCATTCTGCAAGGTCGGTCCAACACATAGGGATTTGACTGAAGGAATCAAGATCCTTGATCCTACAGGACTGTACTTTGCATAAACTTCAAGACAATTATTTCCCTGGTTGGAGGTAAACCCCTTTCTCAATTAGAAGAGAGAGCATCCTACTGCTAGAAACTATTTAAATTGTTTCCTCTGTGTTACTCAAAGCACTATCACGTGTTTTATTAATTGTATCACAGCAAGGCCTGCCATTACATGCAGCTACATTACCATTAATTACATGAAGTGAGCTAAGGAGCACTCCTCATCATATTACTGAAGCAATTCAAGAGCAACTGGTGTTTTGCCAGCATACCTGTGAAATTAAAAAAATCTCTGTTACAACTGAAGAATGAGGGAAGCATCAGATCAAGAACTTCTTTGGACACTCACCTCAGAACAACAAATGCCTGACTTTTCAAGCATTCTTAACTTGGGAGCATATTAAACACTAGAAAATCTGGCTCTCAGCTACTTCACTTACTGCTCTGATGACTCATTTCCAGAATGTCAAATCAAACAAGCAGAAATCAATCCATGGATTCTCCAGCATCATGTAACAACATGGCAGAGGAGTTACAACTAATAATCTCATGGAGCAATGCCCAGCTACCTCTGCTGACAATGTCCTCTACCCACACTTTCCTCCTCTTTGCTACAGATGCACCAGCTTTCAAAAAACAGGGAGTGAATATTTTTTACTATCCTACCTTTATCTTTGTGTCTCCTGGCTTAAATAATACGTTTCTCTTTCAAGTCAGAGTAATTTTGTATATTTATATTCCCTGCAGAAGGCAGCAGTTGATTAATGAACCAAAATGCCACATAAATACTTGTTATGAACCACACGCAAGCCACTGTCAGTCTTATAGGACACTTAGCTTAGGCACTGAACAAGGGAAAAAGAGGCACTGCCAGCCCTAGTGCTGACGAAGCCAACTCCAGCAATCACACTCATATCAATAAGCCCAGACACAGCTTTCACATCTCCAGTAAAGGCACTTGACAGCCTCTATATTGGGTCTGAATTAAGTGGGTCTAGAAATCCACTCTGTTCCCCTGATTGGGAAGGACAGAGGAGGAAATTTAATGGAAAAAATGGAAATGACTGGATTTAGAAAGCCTCCACAAGGGGATGAAAACTGCACCACAAGACAGGCTTCGGTAATGCAGCTGACCTACGTCAAGTCACTGAGAAGTCAATTAGTCCCCTGGGCAAAAGTCTGTGATGGGAGGAGCAAGTACAGTTGGACTAAATACCACCCAAATACTGAGCAGGGTGGTATTGGGGGGTGACTCCAGTAGCTGCTGCCTCTGTTTGGTGCTCTCAGGTCACAGAAGCCACTCCACCTCCACAGAAACTGGAGAGAAGTGGATGTAAAGACAAGATGAAAAAGGGATGATTCAAGCAGCTGTAAACAGTTGTATATTAACTAGCTATTACTACTGTGAGCTAAAATTAGACATAATTAGGATGAGTAACATGTATCCATGTCACAAAAATATGAAGGAGAGTTGTACTTGCTTTAAATTAGGTCTCTTAAATTAGTCATAACGAAATTCAGAGTGAATACATCAGCCAATCTATAGGTATTTGTGTAGACAAAACTGGATCCTTCAAGTACCCATTACATGAGATACCACAAAAGCACTTGCAAGCATTTCAATCTGCTCCACCAACATAATACACTGAATAAAAATAGAAAAATGTAAATAAATTGCATTAAAATTTAGCACTCTCAGTTTCTCAATAACAGTTCCTCAAAAATGTGTTTGCTATCTTAAAATATAAGGTGAATATTGACTCATTAACAAAAATAAAACCCAGATGGAGACATGGTTAAAATAAACTGATCTTTTACATAAAGCAATGTCTATTTGGATTTCAAATATTCTTGTATGCAACAACCTAAAGCATTAACCGAAGTGAGGATAAATAAATTCAGTCTTGAACTGATTTATCTAAATTCCCTCCTAGTTGGACAGCTCTATTATCTCCTGTTTAGGACACATACCTGATTTTGTGTCTGTTGCTTTTCAAGCTCTCCTATAAAATAATTTTCAAATCTTAGTTTTTAAAGGACTTTAAATTAACATGGGTTCAACTGCAATTTACTGTCTAAATAAGCAACTGAAAACCCATGGGGAATTTCTAAAATCTCATTTAAGAACAAACCTGTTTACAAACCACACCATATTTTCTGAAACTGTTACCACTTGAACATTTGTCAGAAAACAAAATTATATCTATGACAGGTTCATTACCAGGCATGAGTCACTAAGAACTACCATTCTTCAAGAAACCCCTCATGGACTCTCTCATCCTTAATATCTACTGGAAAAGCCACTGCCCAAGAAGGGCCACAATATGATTTTTCACAATTTTACTCCAGTGACAGCTTCTAAGTATCAAATACCTCTCCTACACTCCTCTGGCTGTGCTCCGAAATGCACAGGGTCCTGCAATGTGGCACAGCTCAACAGCAAAGGCAGACAGGTGGGCTGAGTGAACACGGGGAGACCATGCTACAAAAATCTGCTACGGAGGCTGTGGCTCCATGGACATTTTCTGGCAACCTACTTAGAGGCTTCCTGGATGATGAAGTCCCATTCTTTGCTCCCACAGGAGACTGTCATGTAATAGCATTCATAAAAAGACCCAATTTTAGATTAATTACAGACAGAAAGGGCAAAGAAACCGATTTGGAAGCTGTTCACTAACAATTAGAAAAATCGCTTTCTGATTTCTAGCCTGGGTTTTGTTCATAAACGGCTTATACCCTTCTGTTCTTGCGCTGACATTAACCTTTTGCTTAAATAGCTGTAAACTTGCCAATATTTACTCCCATGCTTTATTAGTACATGGCAGCAACATCTGCTCTCAGCTTCCAGTTTACGAAGCTGAGCCGTACTTGTTTGGTCTCATCTAACACATCCCCAGCATCTTCCCCCCCAAGACTGCCCCGGTATTCCCTCTCCTACTTCTATTCTCTGATGTTTGCAGTCGTGCCCATATTCTCCAAATCATTTGCTAGTTTCCTACATGTCAAATGAGAACTGTTATGGGAATACAGACAGAAGAGACGTACTGTCTACACTGTCTGCCACAGTGTAGCACAAAGTATAAAGCAGTATTTAATTAATAATTTTACTAATTTCCTATTTGCCAGGTAGTACTGCTCTCTTTCATAATTATTTCTACAGCCCTATTATTAAGGGCAGACTGAATGACCCTACAGTTATTGAGAAAAGCCCTTCCTTCCCTCTTCCTAATCCAGTGCGTAAGTGTGGCTTAAAAAGGATCCTCCGGTTCTGAGCAGGATATTTCCTTAGGTCAGAGAGTAGCACCACTGCTTACCTGGTCACTGCTCATCACTGCTCCCATCATCCTGCAAGCCTGAAGGCACAAGCCACCCCATACAGCAAGAGTAAATTAGCACTCCAGTTTATCTCAGCCCATTTAGCATCTGGTATCTACATGCTTGAGTAACAAATGAAAATCTCAAGCTACATTTGGGATTTCACTCCAGCTTTATGCTTAAATTATCTTTAGTTTTACAGCACACAAAGGATGAAGCTGTCAATGTGCTCAGGAAATTCTTCCAGCAGAACAGATATTGACACCCTGATGTTCTCAAGCGCCTTTCAGCAGAGGATGTATGTTACAAAACCAGCTCACAGACTGCCAGGAAAGGCTGTGGGCCTTTCCTTACAGATTCAAATGCCAAGGAGAGGAAGAACTGGGCCCACCTTTACCACTACAGACTTCAAATTGAACCAATGGGGAACCACTAAAAAGCCCTTTTGAAAGTACCAGCAATCAACCACAAAAGCAATGGAAATAAACTCACAGTCTGATCCAGATCTGGCTCATTTGATCAGTCCTACACAATGTCAAAAGCTGTTCAGGCTCTAAATATGAGCAGAGAGCAGATAACATGTATGTGGCCACAATATGGCTTAAAAATCCCATTTGGATGCTAAGAAATGAGTTTGGATGCAAAGAAAATTCTAACACTCTCCCATTAAGAACCACATCCGAATAAGCAGCATTCATTTTCTGCATCACAAGACCTTCAAGTGGCTTGAATTCTATGGAGAAAATAAAAATGCTACTCTATTTCTGGCTAGCACACCTAAGGGACAAGACAGCACCCAGAGGGACCCAGACAAGCTCAAGAAGAGGGCCCATGTGAATCTCATGCCTTTTAGCAAGACCAAGTGCAAGCTGCTGCACCTGGGTCGGAGCATCCCCCGGTATCAACACAGGCTGAGGGCTGAACAGATCAAGAGCAGCCCTGGTGAAAAGGACTTTTGGGTGCTGGTGGGTAAGAGGCTGGATATGATACAGCCATGTGCACTCACAGTCCAGAAAAACAAAAAATATCCTGGGCTGCATCCAAGTGTGGGCAGCAGGTGAGGGAGGGGATTCTGCCCTTCTGCTTCACTCTGGTGAGACTCATCAGGAGCACTGCATCCAGCTCTGAACTCCCCAGAACCGGAAAGACATGGACCTGTTGGGGTGAGTACAGAGAACAACCAGACAATCAGAGGGATAGAGCACTTCTCCTCCAAGGAAGGGCTGAGAGAGTAAAGATTGTTCAGCCTGGAGAAGGTTTAATCTGATTGTGGCCTTCCAATAAGTGAAGGGAGCTTACAAAGAAGATGGAGAGAGACTATTTACAAGAGCATGCAGTGACAGGACAAAAGAGTAATGGTTTTCAACTGAAAGATAATAGGTTTAGATTAGATATTAGGAAGACATTCTTGACTATGAGGGTTCAGGAGGCTCTGAAACAGGTTGCCCACAGAAGATGTGGATGTCCCACCCCTGGAGGTGTTCAAAGCCAGCTTGGATAGGGCTTTGAACAACCTGGTCTAGTAAAAGGTGTCCCTCCTTACAGTAGGGAGGTTGCAACGAGATGATCTTTAAGGTGCATTACAATCTAAGCTATCCTGTGATCATATGATTGTATTTTGCATACTACAGAGCACCATCCAGAACTGGAGTACTACGGTCTTCAGCATTATATTAAGCATTATTAACAGCTTTTTGACTTAAAAATGCCACTTTTACAATGTGGAGGAAAAAAAAAATCAATCATCTTACCTAAACCCAGATGCACAGTATTAGAAGATTCCATTTACAGCCATCTTTACACAACTCCAAAAATTAGCTTGGAATCACGAAAGGCAATGCTGCCCTACATCTAAACAAGTTGTATAACTACATAGCTTGAAAAACAACAAACAAGTGAAGAAAAAGCAACACTAAAAAAAAATTGTCCTTTTTATGACCTACTGCCTTTTTCTATGAAGTTATGTTGTTATTCAAAGCATTGCTAACTTTGCACAAATAGTTAATGTTTCATTTATGATGCTGTCAGCCAGTGTTAGCTCATCTTTTCCCCAACTCTTCTGCTTTGTAAGCTGAAGCCCACTGCAATGTCTCTGGTGCAGCATTTCTTGTACAGATTGCTTCAGTAATGCACAGCACTGGGAAATATCCCCTCCTCCCACACAGATCCTTAAAAATAAGAGTGTGAAGTCTGGCTCTCCCAACAGCCAATGCTATTTTTAAGGGTTGCGTATGTGGCAGGTAGGAGTCCCCCCACCCACCTCTCCCATTGCACCCCTATTCTGAGCAGAGGCAACTGAGTTACTCCAGTGCCAGATGAACTTGTCTCAATTTTTACTGATGAGCACCACACACAATAGTCAAGTTGAGTAGTTCAGGACACCAGAGCTTCCTGTGCCCTATTCCAAATCAGACAGAACCTCTATCACCAGAGCACATTGCTGTAATTATATTTGCTGCCATTATATCCCCAAAACAAGGTGCAAAGAAGGGAGTTTTGCTGAGGTGGCAACAGTTGTCTCAGCTCCATAATTTTTAGTGGTCTTCTACAGCCTTTGATATAGACTATTTAGAGGACTTGGGCTCCTCAGAGAGACGTGAGTTCCATTTTTCCTGAAAGCATCACTACAGCAACAAGTCCTGACAAAAGACAATGACTTGATCAAGAAGGCTTTTGGAAGAGTCTTGCCACAAAGGTGAACACAAGCTGGGCGGCATCAGACAAGGGAAAAGAACTACTGTAGTTCATCCTGGTTCAGAGGGATGAACTACATGCACACAGATCATTCCTTCAGCCTGAAACATTCAAGTCACTTCCGGAGATAACCACCCCAGAAATTGCTGTGACCTATCACCTATGAGAAGTGGTACCACAGGGAAAAAAGGCAGCAATTTTGGATCTATCGTCTAATTAGGAATCTAGGAATGGTACAAAACACAGGTCATTTATTCACATCATCAATCCCCTGCTGCCACCCACATCTTGCTCTCTCATCAGCAGAGGTATGCTTCCATGGAGAGGAAGGAAAGTGACTAAGATACCTTTTCCTTCTGAAAACACCAACTTGTCAGAATTAAAATCTGCTTCACAGGACCATGATGAAATTAAATGAGAATACTTCTCTGGTCTAAGATGTCCAAACAGGTGAGGGACTGCAGGCAAGAAGCATTTCCTGGAAAAATATTACAGCTTAGCAGTATATGAACCTTTCTAAATCGTGGGAAACATAGGCTAAAATCTCAGTATTGCTCAGTTTAGATCAGGAAAAAGAGTTCTATTTCTCCCTTATTCTAGATACATCTAGCTTAAAAAAACCCAGTAGGTATAATGGCAGTCTATTCACAACCCCCCAGTACTGTCACGATGACCTTAGAGGTCAGGGAAGTGAATCAAAACGTGATTACTCAGACAAAATGTGCAGTAACAAAACATGCACAAAACAAGACATGTATCTGATTGTGGAACACCCCATGTTTGTAAACTATACCTCAGATGTTGCATAAACATCCTTCCTTCTTTTTAAGGAAATCAATGGAATAAACTTCACAGAAAAGTAAATTACACTTGGATTCCCACTCAAATGTTTCATGTAGAAAAAGAATTAGGGAGGCAAAGTTTGAGCTAAATTTGGCCACCTCTGTTAAGGATAATAAAAAGGATTTCTATGAATACATTAATAGTAAAAGAAATGATAGGGATAATCTACATCTTTTATTAAATAAGGAAGGGAATATAATTACTGAGGATGGGGAAAAGGCAGAGACGCTTAATAACTTTTTTGTTTCAGTTCTCAATAGTAAAACTGATGGATTGCAGGACAAGTCCTTGCTTAAACTAGTTGATAGGGAACTAGTTGATAGGGAACAGTGTTGCTCCCCCACAGTCCAGGTAGAAGATGTTAGAGACCTGCTGTCCCACCTGGATCCTCATAAGTCTATGGGACCTGATGGGATTCATCTAGGGTGCTGAGAGAACTGGCATATGTGCTTGCTATGCCTCTTTCCATCATCTTTCAACAGTCTTGGCTTACTGGAGAGGTTCCAGATGATTGGAAACTGGCTAATGTGGCACCTATCTATAAGAAGGGCAAGAAGGAGGATCTGGAGAATTATAGACCTGTCAGCCTGACCTCAGTACCAGGGAAAATTATGGAGTGAATCATCTTAAGGGAAATTATGCTGCACCTACAGGAAAATAAGGGAATCAGATGTAGCCAGCATGGATTCAGGAGGGGAAGATCCTGCTTAACCAACCTAGTCTCCTTGTATGACCAGGTGACTCATCTGATCGACGAGGGGAAACCTGTGGATGTAGTGTATCGTGATTTTAGTAAAGCCTTTCATACTGTTTCCCATAACAAACTCCTGGTTACGCTGATGGATTGTGGCTTAGACAGGTTCACTCTGTCCTGGGTTAAGAACTGGCTGGATGGCCGAGCTCAGAGGGTGGTGGTGAACGGTGTCACATCCAGTTGGAGGCCAGTCACCACTGGGGTCCCTCAGGGTTCAGTGTTGGGGCCAGTTTTATTCAACATCTTTATTGATGATCTGGACGAGGGGATGGAATCTGTTATTAGTAAGTTTGCGGATGACACCAAGCTTGGAATGAGTGTCGATCTGTCAGAGGGAAGGAGGGCTCTGCAGAGAGACCTTGACAGGCTGGATAGATGGGCTGAGTCAAATAGCACGAGGTTTAATAAATCCAAGTGCCAGGTTTTACACTTTGGCTGCAATAACCCCATGCAGAGTTATAGGCTGGGGTCGGTGTGGCCGGAGGATGCCCAGGCAGAGAGGGACTTGGGGGTGCTGGTTGATAGGAAGCTGAATATGAGTCAGCAGTGTGCCCAGGTGGCCAAGAAGGCCAATGGCATCCTGGCCTGCATCAAGAACAGTGTTGCCAGTAGGACCAAGGAAGTTATCCTTCCCCTGTACTTGGCACTGGTTAGGCCACAGCTCGAGTGCTGTGTCCAGTTCTGGGCCCCTCAGTTTAAGAAGGATATTGAGTGGCTGTTAGTTAGACTGATGTTGGATAGGCTGTTAAGCTAGGTAAAGGTTGGACTTGATGATCTCCATGGTCTTTTCCAACCTTATTAATTCTGTGTAATTCTGTGTAAAAGAATTTTGACTTACAGATGTAGTTTACAATACAAAAGAGAGAAAGCAAACCTCCTTAGTTTGATTTTTCTAACCAGCAATAGGAAGATATGGAAGAATTCTGTTGTCACTGAAGGGGACAGACATCCTATGTTCCAGGGAATACAGATCAACACCAAAACTGTCTTTTAGCAGGGATGAATAGAAGTTGAGTGTCAGTATACTGGTATATTCAGAGAAGCTTGCAGAAAATCCAATTAGTAACTGAACGGGCTCCAAGCTGCTGTGGTCATTACGAAAAGCATTTCTGACCAGCGCGTTGCTCCACAAGAGAGCATTTATCTTAATTTTAACTACTCTAAAAGGGGAAAGCCTGCTGATTTGTTCCATTGGAAATAAAGTTATCAGAAAGCTACTCAAAAATCACAACAGCAGCTAATTAAGCACAACAATATTTTCTTGTGTGTACATATAAATAGCTACCTCTGCTGTAACAAAACTGTTAATATTCATTGTAAAGCAGGTTAAAAAATGACACTAGTTCTCAGGGAATCTCAAAAAAAAGATAAATAAACATGCATTTTATTACAAGCAGATAAGAATATGCAGGTAGCTTTAAGACACCCAGAGAAGAGAGAAGCTTTTCCTCCTCTAACTAGAGCATGTCAGATGAACCTTCCCTCATAGAGAGGCAACAACAGGCACAGGTTGATCAAGCACTGGAGAATCACTCCACACTAAAAGCCACCTTGGGAAAGCCATAAAGGGCCCTGAGATGTCTCATAAGACTTGCCAGCCTGCAAACTCAGATGCAACATAGAGAACTAAGATTATGGCACGGGGGAGACAGTCCCCATGTGTCCTTGTGTATGCCCAGTATTTAAGTGCTTTCTAAATAATTACCATTGTGCAACCCCTAAGAGATCTGAAAGCTGCAGATGAACTTTACAGATAAGATATGCAGAAAGGATTTGACTGCTATTGTGAGCACAGCCACCTAACACCAGTGCAGACAGCTGGCAGTGACCCTCTTATAGTGCCCTGCCAACACGATCTCTGCTTGAGTGTAGGAACAGCAAATTCGTGTCCCTAGGACAGTTGATCAGCAATGCTCATATTTTGGTGGAGCTTAAAGAAAACCATCAGAAATCATGAAGGAAGGAAGGAAGGANTGTGACTGATAGTGTTCATGCATTAATTATCACTAATGCAGGCAGTTAAAGGTCAACATGCTGGAACACTCAAATGGCTCAAGCTTAACTGAAAAGAAATAATTTAAACAGAAGATCTAAAAAAAAGAGATTAGGTGTTTTTATAAATAAACAATTAATAAATAAGTAATTAAACATAAGCACAGATATGACAGACAACACATCTACAGGCAGCTGATAAGCAAGAACTAGCATAGCAGGCATCTTCCAATAGGTGAACATCTGTCTTTATCCTTCAAAGCGCCTGAAGATTTCTGTTCTTTTTTTTTATTCTTGTCTGCCCCTTATTGAGTATGCATCTCAGGACAAATGATATATTCCCAGAGAAAAAAAAATTATCATTTGGAAGACATTACTTCAGGGAATAAAGCAAAATGTGAATTAAGGCCAGTGTATAGAACCTTTTAATTTGCAAAAATGTAAGTGCACATCACTTATTTTCAAAGACCAGAGAAGGAGAACAATTATCAAGTGTTTTGTTTTTTTTTTGGTATTGAATGCCTTCTGCTCTGCCTATTAAGATTCCTGCCATTTTCTAAAATACTATAAATACTATATTAGACTTTGGTTAAAAGGGAAGGGAAGGAAGGAAGGAAGGAAGGAAGGAAGGGAAAGAAAAGAAAGAAAAGAAAGAAAAGAAAGAAAAGAAAGAAAAGAAAGAAAAGAAAGAAAAGAAAGAAAAGAAAGAAAAGAAAGAAAAGAAAGAAAAGAAAAAGAATAACTCAGTTCACACTGTAATTGCTACAGTTTGCTTCTTTGCCACTGTGTAGGAGGCTTTGAAAATGCAGAGCTTACTCATCTTCACGGGACTGATAAAAAGACACCTAGGCAACAAAGCTCAAGGGAAATAAAATGTCGAAAGTAAACTATTGCACGGACTGCAAAGTCCATGAGAGGGAGGAAGGGACAGTTTCTAGTGGTTTGGTAACTGGCTTAAAGCAGCCTGTGCTCCATTAGCCATCCAGGCTGGTGCACAGTACATAATTTTACTGATCAGAGGGCCTGGACTCACATACCAGGGTTGAGTTTGTTCATGTGGGGACAGGCAGGTAATTTGCAATCAAACTGGCACCAGTTAGTGCCCTGCTGGTCTCTTCATTAGCAGTGGAAGTCCAGAAAGGACTCTTCAAGGTACCCCAATGCTACTTAAGATGAGAAAAGTGGTTCTTTGCACCAACAGTTTGCTTTGTCAAAATCAAGATAGGGCCTCACACTCCGAAATCACCAATACAACACTCTCTCTGGAGTAGGGCTTTTAAAAGTGAGACTCTGATGGTTCTTAAATATTTACAGGTGCTGTATCAAAAATACTGACCCTTGAGCTATGGAGCATGGGAACGTTAGACTGAAGATATGACTGGGAGACTAAAGACTAAAGGAGAACAGCCATTTAGTCCCCCCACCTGCAGGAGAGCATCATATTCCTGGAAAACACTGTTGTGAACTGCATTTGCCATCTCAGTACATGATCTAGTTATATATCAGTCAAAAACAACAGACTATTGACATTTAACAGGGAAAGACAAAGATTAAATCAAAAAAATTTCTATAAAATGGCACTTACAAAAAAACCCCAATGCTCCAGTGACTTTGGATTTGAAACAAAACCAAGTAAATTGATGTATTTAATCTGCTGACATAAAAGAGGAAAATGATACATAAGACTTTTTCCCTGTAAACAAAGTCATTGTAAGTGGAGAAAATCCCAGATCCTCTTCTAATACTTAAATATATTTGAAAGAATTGGCAAGAGAAGTAATTTGATGATTTGACTGAATTTTTGCCCTTCTCCAGCCTGCCAATTCTGTTATACAAAAGTCAGATCCAAATTTGTGTAATTTCAAAAGTCAAACAGCTGTGTCCCTAGCTGGAGGCTATTTCAGCTACAGAGGGCTGCAAGTTGAACATGCAGTAGTTATGTGTTTGTTCTTCTTCTGGAAAAGAATCTCCCACAGAGGGACCGCAGCAGACGAGCTATCAATTAATCCCTCTTTGTAGGCAAAGTTCTAAGTGTGAAGGTGAGGAGTTTTGAGTCATTCCTCGCAAGGCTGAAAACCCTAGGTGATCCTGACATAATTAAGTTTCCTCTTCAGAGGAAGAGTACAAGAAAAACAGCAGAAGTGCAGAACAAAACATGCATGCTATAACAAAGCTTTTTTAATGTGCACAGTTACCATTTTCTATGCCATTTTGTAACTGTCAAGTCTTAATTAGAATACTACATTTCTCTGACTCATGGTCAGGATGTAGGATGCATGTACATTATTCACATGAATATTAATCTTTTCCCAGGTAGGAGGCTGAATTGCTCAGGGGATTTATAATCACATCACATATGGAAACTTCTAGAATGTGTTTCTTTTTTTTTTCTTTCAAATTTCATCCAGATCATTAACAATTAGGAGTCATAAGAACCATTTTAGCAGTCTGTGCAAGAAGAATCCAGTCATTCAGATCTGTGAGCTGCAGCTCCATGTGCATTCATGAAATGGTATGGCACATTGAGAAAGAAGAACACATGAAAGGTGCTGGAAGCATTGCTTTGAACATTAAGGACATAACCACCAGCTCTAAAGTGCTGTAACAGAAATGGACAGTCCTCTTGAAAGCTTCTAGGTAATGACAGAAGATGGATAAGATGTTGACAGGGTGACCAGAGAAATGAGTAATGTTTTACCAAAAGATTCCAAAAAAAATCACCTGGTTAGATTATCACCAAAGGGGCCTTTAAAATCCTGATTCTTATCAGGATTTTAAGTAAGTCTGCATTTGTATCACTGACTTTCAAACAAGATGTAGGAATAAGATGCTGACGCACAACATGCATTAAGCAACTAGCAGAGATGCTCTTCTAGACTTGAGCAGAAGTACAGACAGAAATCAGAATGCAAATGCATCTGAGGAAACTATGACTGTCTTCCTCATACCTTAGAAGGAAAGGTTTTAGACAAGCTAGAGAACACTATGTGATTCAACAACACAACTAATAAAAACTCAGAAATTCAGTATCTAGGACTCATGAGAAGCAGGCTTAAAGGACCAGGAGGTTCAGTAATCTATTTAAAATTAATGAAAAAAAATTAACAAACAAAAATCACAAGCTGTCCCAGTGAAGAGGAAGGAAAGGACACACAGTGAGAAACCCGTTCCTCTCCTAGAAGGGCTTTAACTCTTTTCTTGAAGAAGTTTTTAAGGACAAGAATGATTGCACAGGAAAGAAATCAAAAGGCTGAAGAACAAAATGAAACACCTAGCAGTGAACACACAATATGATAAATAAAGGATGGACGCTACTCATAGGAAGACAAAGTTTTCATCAAGCGGCATTAAGAAGGCTAGAACATTTGAAGCTTTAATTGATTCAGGTCTTCACTGACATTGGCCAAGGGCAGTCAGGCAGCTGGTTTATTGTTGTTATTTAAAGGACAGAAGTTTAGGAAGTTATAAAAAACAGACTGCAGTAAAGGAAAACAAATTTGAAAGAAATAACTGCCTTATCTGTTTGTTCAGTCAGCTGGCCCTGATAAATCTTCATCTTCAGGTTCCAGGCTGCAACACTGATAAACACTAAGCAGTAAGAACTTGAAAAACAAGCAATACACTTGAAGATTTGAAATGGGCAAAGCAAGTATTTATGCTTAAAAACTAGTAAGAGGAGGACTTGGGTAATTCTGAAAGCAATAACTTGACATGCACACACATCAATTCTTTGGGGATTGAGAACTGGAACAAATGTTCGAATTGTTTGCAAATCTGCCAGAACATAAAAAAGATAGAACTGTGAGCATGGTTTCACCAAGAGTAGAACTGTATCAAATGCATTTAACTTCCTTCTATGACAAGGTAGATTAGTCTAAGGGGTACAGAATAGTGGAAGTTGCTTACGCTGAGATCTGGACGAAGTTGTTAAAATACATGAAAATATACTGGGGAAAAAAAATTACATTCATGGTAACCAAGCTGAAAGAATGTATCAAGCAAGGTCCCTGAGGGAACTCTGGCAGCACACAGCCTGGCTTGAATATCACACTACTTTGTCACATATAACTTGAATGATTTGTTCATGTAAAAGATGAGGAAGAAACAGACAGCAAAGCGCTTAAGAAATTAAAAAAACACCATCGTACGAAGAATAAGTGCAAAGCCATATTCAACTGTACTCAAACATAAATATAGGCTAAGGAACAACTGATGAAGCCCTTTTTCAGAATCAACCTCAGCTTTGGAAAGTGTACAATGCTAACTATGCATCAGTGATAATCTGTGATAAAAAAAACCACCCATCACAGCAGGACAGATGGCATATATTGGGATATCAGGATCACAGACAGGAGAACTAAGTCTTTGTTTCTCTGTAGTGCACATAAACAGGCTCTCAGCTGGGTTTCCACATGGAGCCTTGGACACAACATTCAGAAAAACAAAGGAGTACAAGAGAGAATACAAAAAAGACTGGCTGATTCAAGAGTGTCTAAAAAACCTGACAAGAACAGGCTAAAACAAAAAGGGTCCTGCAATGAACAAGTGGGGCTTTGAACTGTTTTTGCAGCTGCAACCCTTTTCCAGTAGTCCTTGTGTTAATCATGAGAAATGGATTTATATGGCACAGGAGGGACCTAGAGCAGGAGTTAGGAAAGTTTTGGACTGTAAAGGCAGCTAAGCCCTGGAGCAGGCTCCTGGAAAGCTCCCTTTCCCATATTTTTTGTTTTGAGGGAATTTTGAATCAACATGTTTTAGTAGTGGTTAAGGCAAAGCAAATAATGACATTTTGCTGTCATAACTAAACTACTGTTGCAGTAACAGTCATCTCAAAGCAATTCCTTTAAATTCAGCAGAATCACAAAATGATGCTGAACCACCTCATGGACGTTCTACTGTTGCAGAAGAAAGAGGGACATCCAGGGAGAGGCATTGTGGAATCTCTTGTCCCTTCTAGTATGTTTGTGCACTTCTTTTCCATAAGGCTCAGAATTAAATTGTTTTGCTTGCACACTCTACAAAACCACAGCAGAAGTTCTTTTTCTAGGATATTAGTGGTGTTCTTACATTTCGCTTTCCAAGTCACCTTGACAGTTTTCATCAAAATCCTTTCTACTCCAAAATGACGCAATTGTTAGATCGAAGAGCATTTACAAAAGCATGTACAATCCAGATAAGGGAAAAACTATTTCGCCTCCCCATATGCAAACAAGAACGATCACTTTCTTGAAAATTAGCAACAAATCCAGAAAAGAAAGGTGACAGATAGTCACAAGGACTATAGTGTCACTATACTGACTGATAGTGACAGATACTGTAAAATAATTTCTTACAAAAAGAAAAGAAGGCATCTCTAGAATAATGTAGTGTTTCTAGATGAAATACATTAGCTCTGTGCTTAGGGTAGTAGGCAAAAGTTTATCATCTACAGAATATGAACACCATATGTTATTTTTCTGTAGGCATAGAGATGGATGAAAGCATAAGACTTTTTTTTTAAAAAAACACAACTTTTTAGTTCTTAAACGCTGTTTTCTATAACAAGAATGTTTATACTGTTATAGAAAATGTCAGAACCTTTTCCTTTTGACTTCCCAAATCAAGACTATTTATTTTTAAATCTTACTTTCATGAGATAGAAATACCAAGACTTATTATACACCCACTTTCAATTAGTATATATAAAAATATTTGATGTAAAGTTTCCCAAAGAACATTTTCACACAAAAAATAATACAGATAACTGCTACCAAGCTAACAAGATATCCTCAAGTGCCTCGAGAAAAAGTCTTAATTTCAAACAGCTTAACATAAACCATTTAGCCCCACACATTATGAGTACTATTCACAAATTCAGAGCTAATTTCTCTGCTCCTGAATCTTTTCTGATTTTCATCTTTAGTTCCACACAATGATGTTAAAAATGTCTGATAGAATTAGACAGCTCTAAGACCGTCACAACATGTTGCAGTCCCACACAATACATTTAGTGAAATTTTTGAATGCAAAACATCAAAACTCTTCAGCCACAGACTTAAAACCCCAGTTTGTCAGAAAAAGAGCAAAGCAATACTCCATCCTACCTCTCGAAGCTGCAGTCGAACTTTGTTAATGGCTCTAAGCCAATGGGCTCTTGCTGGAGGAAATGGTGGTGGCTCATTGTCTCCAAGGTAGCTTAAAAGCAAGAAAGAGAAAATCACTATATGAAAAACACTTACCTGTAGCATTAAAGATTCAACTACATGGTGCAATCACAGCTTCAGCTCTGGGAGCTGAAGGAATCAAGA
The DNA here is from genome assembly GCA_013399895.1 of Serilophus lunatus. Classification (NCBI taxonomy): domain Eukaryota; kingdom Metazoa; phylum Chordata; class Aves; order Passeriformes; family Eurylaimidae; genus Serilophus; species Serilophus lunatus. The sequence continues at coordinate 913,775 of VXBA01003015.1, read as the reverse complement.
GGCTCCAGTCAACACAGCCCTGAACATGCTCATGGGAAGTGAGAGGCTAAAGTAGAGATTTCCTTATTCACAGGAGCTATCTTGGAAAATTATGAGCTAAAATATACACTGCATACAATTCAGACCCAGGAATAAAATTATATTTGTGAGATCATAAGCAAAGAAGCCCAAGATATCTGATCAAGCCAGTGCAACACACTGGTATCGTAATTACAGAGAAAGAGGTATATGGGAGATTATACATCCCTATGCCTGTTGCAGGTCTCCTGTAACCACTATCCCTTCCTACTCACCCCTACTGCTAGAAATTTACAGCCCCTCTTCAGGGGAAACACTGGCAACAAGGCTCAGCTGTGTTTTCCCCTGTTCACTGAACCTTTGTTATTCCACTCTTTCCATGAAAAATCACCAAAACATCTTTTCCTGCCTGCAAAGCACTCATCCAACGCTGCTGGCCGTATAAAACAATCCCACAGCTGAAAGCAAGACACATCCATGCTACAAATTTAACCCAGGTGCAGCTCTAAGGATCAACCTTCAGAGCCCAGTTCCATGCATAGTCCATAGAGACAGGAGAGCATTGCCAGAGATTGGAGAGAAAGGGAGTCAGTGATGCAGGAGCATCCAAGTTAGCTGCTTAAATTAGCCTGAAATAGACTATGTGAATAACCTTCCCTGTGAACAAATATAGGCCAGCCATTCTGGGACAAGACTCCTGCTGCTCTGTAAGGAGAAGAGGAAAGTGAGTCAGAGTTTAAAATCAGTTTAACACTTTTTCTAGTCTTGTTTTCCTTTTTTCATCTTTAGTGTAAGGCTTGCCTACACATGAACTCCTGTGGTTAATTCTATCATACAAGCACAGTGACACCAGCTATATCCTCCAAAAGGTACAGACAGGCAGACATCTTTCCATGGATCTAGCTGAACCAGATAAAAGAAGTCCCTCATACTTACTAAAGTATAACCATATCCACACTAGAGGCTGCAACAACTTGATTACCTGAAAGAAAAATGTTACTCCCAAATGTAAGTAGTGAAACTTGAAATTCCTGTAAAACCTGTACAAAACCCAGGGCACTACTCCTCCAAACTTAGCTAAAATACTTTTGGAGGCTGTTTCCAATATTGTTGACAGCTTTGAAAACTGAAGTAGAAGGACAAGAAAAGCTGCCACAGTGAGTCAGAACAAGATGTCTATTCATATTGTAATTCTACAAGCTACAACTACATAAACACTAACTCTAATGGTGGTCGTCTACTACACAAGAACGGAACTAGCAAAGCTCTAACCATGACAGCATGTAGTTCTTGGTTACATAAACTTGATCCCACATAAGCAATGGAAGCAGCTATTTTGGGGCCAGAGTAAATTCAACAAACCAGAAGCAAAAAATACAGTGAATGAGCTTCAAAGCAGTAGATGGTGTTCCTCTATAAATAGCTTAAACCAACAACATAGCTTAAAACTAGTCTATGTTCCATAAATAACTAGTCCTGCACAAGAGGTGTTTCACAGATCAGCAACACCAACCTAGTTGTCAGAGAAGGCTGCAAGAACAATGTTTGCAATTTGCTCCCGGAAACAGTAAATAGAACCCTCTTTGAACTAGCTGAAAATAACCTGGTAGTAGTTTCACCTACCTCACTGGGGCTCCTGCATCAGCATCCTTGGGCTTCTCAAGTTCCAGAGGTAACTTAGCTGCAGGATGGTCTGCATGTTTTTCCTCTGTCTTGCAGACCTTCTCCTCCTCTCCTTTGCCATGAGGTTCCTCTTGCTCCCTGAGCCATGACTGACCATCCTTCTGGTAGCTGCCTGAACTGTGGTAGGAATGATTTGACTGCCTTTCCTGGCGATCATCCTCTTGCTCAGAGCCATGGGCACTCTCATGGGAATGTTCCAGCTCACTTAGGTGAGGGCTTTCCTGGCTGACATTGCAAGAGGAGCCATATCTGCTACTGCCAGCAGGACTATGAGAGAATAAGAATGTCCGTCAGAAAAATCAGTGGCTTGAAAAAACACAAAACAATCAGCACATCCAACAAACTGAGCTGGACACTAAATATTACTGAAAAGATGTGTTATGTAGTCATATTTAACTATTATGTTCTTATGATTACTTTCTAAATGTACACTTCTGAACCTCAAAATTTTGGTAGGCAATAGAAATACTTCATACACAGCCTACTGGCATATAGACCATATACACTTTCTATTTGTATATGAGTGTATATGAATATATTTTTATATACACATGCTGAGATTAGATAGAGAGAGAGAGAGAGAGATATGTGTATATATATATATACACACACACATACATTGGTCTTTCTTGCACTAACTACTACTTCACCTTACATTCACATAGAAACTGCCAGAGAAGATATTCTAATAACCAGACAGGAATAAGAATGGAAACATAGCAATTCAGAGGGAAAGTGTTTCTGTCTTCTGCAGTTTTGCTGCAGCTAAGGTCTTTATCATGGTCATTTAAGCTGAGTATTGTTAAAAAATACAGTTAATTTTATTTTTATATATTGTATGTTTATAATAAAATATATCACCGTCAAGATTGTCAAGATTCTCAGTGGAGCAATTTTTCAAATGAAAGCCACATTTCTCACGCCAATAGAGCTTTCTCAACAATTTGTTTTATATTAAAAACTCAGCATCACAGGGGTGTGATCTCTGTGATTCAAGACACCACTTTCAGGACTGAATTCCTAGAATCCTCAAACAAAATACAGAAGATGGCAATTTCTCATGCAGTCAGGAAGATTATGACCAAGAACTAAGCAGCACTCATGTTTTCCTCTTGCAGACTTGAGAATTTGAAGCCAGATAGGAAGTTTTGTGAGTGCAGAGTTGCAACTGTATGATCAGAGAAACAAGTTTCACGTGTATTATACAGAAATTATATAAGTTTAGTCAGTCTCTGTTTTGATTTTTGAGGGCAATTTTAACACATGTATTGGTTTTTCCTGTGGTCAGGTTCTAGTAGCAGCAGAGGAGACTCATGAAATACTGATACTTTCCCCTAGCGGTTTTCGTAACTGCATGAAATAATCTTCTCACAGATTTCAGGAAAAGAAAGCATTAGAATACCTTCACTGGGATCTCTGATAATGTTTTAATATCTTCCAATAATATGAAATGAATGTAAGTAGTTCTATAACACATCATCAGTAAGTTAAATTTCTAAAATTGAAAGCCTTTACCTTGCATTTTGATAACAAAATGCTCATTTCTACCAATACATTCCGCTTACTCTTACTTTTTTCTTAGCAAATACAGTATTATCACTAAACAAAAAAGCAAAGTGAATTGTATGCAGCAGAATTAACGCACAAATACTACAATTTCTGAAGGGATAATGAAATTAGCACTAAAAGCATTTCATTCAGTGGGAGAGTATAAGAACATGGGAAATTCAATTACACTTTCAGAAAAAGAGTGGAAAAGGTGAGAAAATAGTCTAAAGGCCTGTACATAACTAACAACTGCAATTTGCCATATCCTCTGTGACAGCTACCAATGATATTGCAAACATTGACAACAGATAGGGAATGGGACTGAGCTACAAACATCAGACACCAAGGCCATTATCTACTGCTCAAGTATTGCATTATAAATGGTCAAACCCCATTTATTATGCTTCATTTGTAACTAGCCTTTTCTCATCCTGTTGTTCCATGCCATGCAGATCTGCAGCCAGTGTGTTACGATGAACCACTGCTCCATCACAAGCAGAATCAAGCCCAGTTTCTCTCAGTTCAGGCTTGTCTGGCACATGCTCTTCTTTGTGATCTTCTTTCTGTAGCTCACCTGAAATCACATTCTGCTGATCTTCTGACTCTTTACCAAATTCCTCTCTCAGCTCTTTGCTGGGTGTATCTTCAACAGTGCTTGCACCAGATGGCTTTTCAGAAAGTTCATTGTCTGCAATGTCAGGCTGCTTTGAAGACAACTTTATTTCTATATTTGCATCAGGCAGTTGATCTGAGACTGCAGATTTTGAGTTTTCATCTGAACTGACTGTTCCTAACACCTTGTCATCTGGTTTTGACAAAGCCTGTGGTGGTACATTTGGTTCCTCTTTGGCAGAGGTCTCCCTGATGTCTTTTTGCCAGGGAAAGGAGAAATCTAGCTTTTTCCCAAATACTGCTCCTTGGGCACTCTCTGTCTTACTCATCTTTTCTTCACTACCTCCTTCAAACAAAGATGAAGAAAGTTTCTTAAAACTGGACATGAGGCCCTGCTCTGTCCCTGCTTTATTAGCAGAAGGTGGCTGCTGAGAGAAGAATGACCCAAATGGCTTTCCACCATCAGAAGATGACATAAAGCTGAATTTTGGCAAACTGGGTATATTTGGTATTTCAAAGACAGTTTTACTACTGTTTGTGTCTGGAGGGACATTATTAGTTTTACCCTGTTTCTGCAAGTCAGATTTAGAAGCAACCCCTTTTGCAGGCACCTCATCAATTGCTAAATGTTTCTCCTGTTGGGCAGTTTGCTGTTCTACCTCACCTGTCTTATCTCCATTCAGCTGAAGTAGATGAACACTGGGCTTGTCAGCAGGAGCTGTGGGTTCTCTATCGCTACTGACCAAGTCCTGCTGATCAACATGAGTGTTGGTCTGATCCCCTGTAACAATAGGCTCTGATTCAAGTGTGGCACTCTCATCTAATTGAGAAAGGGTTGTGTCTGCCCCACTTGTCAGGGTTTCCATTTCCACTGCAAGCTCACCAACAGAGCCAGTGTGAAAGATGTCAATGGCTGTCTTGTCTGCAGGAGCAGCTTCTTCCTCTACTACATGGGAAGGCCCCACATCTACTTGGCAAGTACCTACATCAATCTGGTCAGTGGCCTCTGTTTGCACTGTATCAGTTGCATCCCTGAGATCAGACTGGTATGGCTGAGTATCTACCACCTCAGACTGTTGTGCTTCATTTTCCAGCTGCACAACCTCAAGGGCTTGATTCTCACTAGAGACTCCCGTTTCTGGTGTGATCCTCAAAGATTCCTCTTTACAGGTTTCCAAGTTCTGTTTTTCTTCAGTTTCTGTTTTCACAGGAGACTCCTTTGTGGAGTTCTCTTCTGCTGAAACAGGTAATACATCCTTCTTCACAGAGCCTGAGACATCTTTTTTAGACTCTCTAGCTGCAGCTATATTTTCTGCCTTCTTAGAGTCTTTTGCTGGAACAGGCCCAATGGCATCTTTCACACTACTGCTTTGAGGTCTAGGAGTGGATTTTGGAGGCATCTCTTTTTGAGATTCTTTTGGACCTTTGAAGATGCCAAAGAGATCATTTGGGAAAGCTGGTGCTGGGGCACTTGGGAGGGATGAAAAACCAAAGAAAGAAGAGCTTCTCTTCTGTGCAGGAGGAGGTGCAGTAGCTTGAGGTTGGGAAAAGAAGCCAGATAATGTTTTAGGTGGTTTCATTTTTGTCATTAAACTTGAAAACATTTCAACTGAAGAATCTAGAACCGATTTATCACTCTCAGGTTCCTTAGGTTTGTTTTGAAAATTAGATGCCTCTGGCATTTTAGGAGGAGTGTGTGGCTCTTGTGCCTGTTTTAACTTGTCACCAAGAGTTTGTTCAGGTACTTTATGTTCTGGCAACTCTTGCTGTACACAGACTTCTTCAGAAACCACTTCTTTTTTTATGTCATTCAAACTATTTAAGTCATTTAGACCCTGGGAATCAATCTTATCACCTGAGGCTATGCTATTATCAATCTTTTCAGAAGTTTGCTCTTTTGAAGAATAAGGCTCTTTTTTATCAGTAGGAAATGCAACACTGTCCATTTTTTCTGTGTTACCCAAAGCATCTTCTTCTACCTCTAGGGAAATAGTCTGCTGGTCCTGAGAACCCTCCTGCACACTGAGAGTCTGAAGACAAGGACCAGAAGCAACTAAATTGGTTACAGCAGTGTCATCGGTCTGTGGAAGCTTTTCTAAGTCACTCTCTTCAGCTACTGCAGCAACACTTTCTACATTTTCCACTGCCAGCATTTCTGGTTTATTTTCTGGGATACTGAAGTCATTAGAGGTCATTTGTTTGCCAGTCACTGCTGCAACAATATCATCAACTTCTTTTTTATTGTCTCCATCTTGTTGCCTGGTAGAACTGCTGCTTTTAACACCAGAGTCAGTGGAAACACTCTGTTCCACATGTGGCTTAGAGTTCACTGGTTTAGCTGGTTTTGTGTTATTTTCCTGCCTAGGAGCAGTTGGTGGCTTCAAGTTCACTGGTTTAGCTGCTTTTGTATTATTCTCCTGTCCCGGAGCAGTTTGCGGCTTTTCATCCAAAAATGATGTCAAATTGAAGAAGCTAAAGCTAGTGCTTCTTTGAGGTGCACTCTTCTCAGCAGATGGACCACTGGAGAAGAAGGAGGGCAGGTGAAACAGCCCCTCTGTTTCTTGTTGTTTCCCACCAGTAGGAGCAGTAGGTGCTGAAGGCTTTGGTTCATCTGATCCAGTGAAGAAGGAGAATATGCTCTTACTGGCTGGCTGTGATTTAGAAGCAGTGATGTCAGAAAAGCTGAATGGCAAACTGAAACCTGACTCCTTAGGAGCCTGGTCTGGCTTTGGTTTTGTCCGGTTAACTGTGTCTCCCGAGCGATCTCCTCCTTGTTCCTTTGGTGTAGCTCTGTGTGTGCTGCTTTGCTGAACAGCTGACTGACTCAATTGGCTTATTCTGGGACCTACACCCATTGGCTTCTGTGAAGCATTTCCAGGAGGCACTTTTTTAATCTCAGGAGTCTCCTCCAGAGCTTTTCTGCTTTGTTGTTCCACTTGCACCCCAGGGCTAGGAGAGACCTGCCTGTCCATGCCTTCTGGTCTCACCCCTTCCTTAGGGGTGGAGGACAGACATGGCATACTGGCACTCTGAAGACCCACAGACTTCTCAGTTTTTTGTCTTGGCTCTGCCACAGTTTTGCTATTAGCTTTTGGCAGAGTTGCAGTGCTTGAGGGCGGTTGAGAAGACACAGGCTCCACTTTGAAGAGGTCTCCAAGGGATCCAAATAATGATGAGATGCCAGTGGTCTCCTTCTGTTCTGGCTGTTTCACTTCTCTTGGTCTATCACTTTGACTTTTCTTCAAATCTGGTGATGGCTCTGGTGCTTTGCTTACTTGTGTTTTAAAGAAATCAAAAAATCCAGAAGATTGGGTTTTGTTGGCAGTTGAGTTTGCAGGAGAATCTTCTCCAAGACTGAACAATTTCAGAGCACTTTTAAATAATGTCTCCTCAGGCTCAGTGGCTGGTTGGCTCTGATTTGGCTGTGTCTGACTAGGTTCATTAATGTTAGCATGCCTTTCAAGGTGTCTGGAAGCTGATGTTGTTTTGGCAGGTCTCTCTTCTCGTATGGGCCTGCTGTCCAGAGGAGTTTGGCCCATTTGAGAAGGAGATCTTGTTAATCCTGGCTTTTTAACACGGACGTTTTCAGTTTGATTTATTACTGGCTTTTGATTTCTAGCAGCTTCCAAAGTAAGTTCTGATGAAGTATTTCTTCTTGGTTCTGATGTAACAGGAAACTTCTGCCCTGCTTGTGCCTCATCTATTTTTCTACTTGGTGTAAGTGATAAAACATCCGTTTTATTTTCAGATGATATTGGCTGTGTGTCTGTTCTCTTCAAGGCAGAATCTTCTGATGTCTCAGAGCCAGAGGCTGAAGACTTTCCAATGAGTCCACCCAAAGCAGAAAATAAAGAACTAACTTTGTTCACTGGTGTTTTCTTATCTTCCTCTGTCTTTTTTGCTTCTATTACTCTTTCAGTAGATGCTGTGGTTTCTTCAGCTTTAGGAGCAGACTGAAACAGCTGGAAACCAAAGAATCCTGATGACCCACTCCCAGAAGTTGTCACAGGGACAGCCTTCTCAACTTCTTTGGTGTGGACTTCCTTACTCAGGGATTTATTGAAAGCCACTCTGGAATGTGTTCTGAGATCAAGGGTTAATGAAGACTCCTCTGAATGATTCAAGGTTTCCTTCTCAGGTCTAAAATCTACTTTGAGTTTTTGAAGCTTATAACCTGAGAAGTCCAAAGGCTGCTCTCTCTGATAATAAATGGACTCTTCAAACATTTGTGAAAAAGTTTCCAAATTCATGTTCATTAGCTGGTCACTCCTCTGCAAAGCTACTGATAAATCCAGGGGTTTATTTGTTGTGTAATCATCTAGAGACTCTTCTTCAGCAAACCAAAACAGCTCATCTTCACTGCCAAGAGGGACTTTAAAACCACAAACAGCAATTGTGTTGTCTTCTAGCACAGCTCTTGGAATGGAATCCATCTGAAAATTATAATCCCAGAAATCTGGGTAGGAGAAAGTTTCAGGAGCACACACGTAGACATACTGTCCAGTGGGATCAGTAAGCAGTGAATAAACATACTGGCTGTCACTGTACATGTAGTATCCACAATCACCATCTTCCGATGGCCACCATATGCCCTGCTCAAGCATCATGATCCATTCCTGATACTCCCGGCTATAGGATGAGTACATTAAGCTCTCATCCATACTTAAAGTCTCTTGGTCAATTAGTGTCCACATCGTTCCATCACAGCCAGAGGAGTAGCTTAAATCCATGGGCAGCTCTTCGAATGAGTAACTGCCATCTCTTTCAAAGGGTAGAAAGTTACTATAACTTTCATTCAGAGAATTAGCAGTCCATGCATCATTTTCTTCTGAACAAACATCTTGAAACATTAACTGGTCAAATGACTCATATGACGTTGCACTTAAATCTAAACTCTGTCCATCAAAATTGGCATTAGTCTGCCAATCCATCACATTCGCATTCCCATCCTTTTTGCACAGATTCACTACCATATCATTTTCAGGCCAATCCAAGAACTGAGGGGGGAGAACAGGGTTCTGGTTTAACACATAGTAAACTGGTACTGCTATTCCATGAGTGTCAGCCACTTCCACCATTTCATATTCCCATTCGAAGCTAGAATGGCTTCTTGTTTCCTGATAAGCTGAGTACTCCTCCGTAGGGTTATAGCTTTTATTAGTCAAATTGAGAAATTCATTTGATCCTTTGCTTAAAGGAGTTGTAATAATTCTAGACTCTGCATCCTGATGAGGAACATGCCTATTATTTACAGGCTTTCCAGATAAGTCCTCTACCTTGTCTTGCAGATTTAGAGCTTCAGGGAGCACAGGATGCCCACAGTGGGGAACATGTGGCTCAGCTGCTTTATTTACTCTTGCACTGGATGGGTGGTCAGTAGTTTTGGGAGATTCTACTGTTTTCACATTGTCTTGTTTCTCCTTTGGTTTAGGCATGAGAATTTTTAAGAAGCTGGAAGCTTCCTGCTTTTCTCCAGTGCTGCTTTGAGTCTCAGAAGCCATTCCTGAGTTGCTGGGTTTTGTCTCTGAGCTAGAATCCTCACCTCTATCAAAGAGCTTCATGAAACCCAGAGAGTTTGTTTTCACCTTCTCTTGCTTACATTCAGACAAGTTTTCACTTGAAGAAAACCTAAATAAACCAGAAAATAATCCAGGAGAAGTGCTTTTCTGACCATCACTCTCACTTTTAGCAGTCAAATCTTGGTTACTGGCTGTGTTTTCATTAGAAGAAATGCGAAGAAACCCAGAAAGAAAACCTGGTGTATGCTTCTTCTCCATATCATCTGCACTTGCAGCTTCTGGGCCTCTGGCTGATGAGATGGATTCAACTGAGCTGTCGTTTATGTTTGGTGCATTTAGTCTGTCCACCATCAGTCCTCCTTTTACATTTTTAGGTTCTTCCTGAGTACCCTTAGTTCTCTGCTGCTCTTCTGCAGCCTTAAATGTAGCAGAGGAACTCTCCTGGTGTTTTTCTCTGTTTATTTGGCTACCTGATAGATTTTCTTTATTCATGTTTTTCCTTTGTAAAACTTCTTCCTTTTGGTATGATAAATTTGGAACTGAGCTAGACTTCAATGAAACAGCATTTCCTGATTTACTGTTTCTGTCTTCAAGTAAAGAACTGCTACTAGTGCTCTGATGACTTCTTTGGTCCTGTGTAGGTGCTAGATTTTCTGCAGAAGAAAATTTAAATAACGAAGGAATAAAGCCTCCCTTCTCATTTTTGTGTTCCTGCTTTGCTGAAAAACCCAGCCCACCAAAAAAAGGAAGTTTCCCAGTGAAAGGAAATGAGTGCTCTTCCTTTGATGAACTATTTTGTCTTATATCCTCCTCAGACTTATGGCCTTTAAAATGCCCAGATGTACTTTCTTTCTGCCCTTGCTCAGTAGAAGGAAGCAACAATTGACTGAAAGACTTTTTGAGTGGACTGAAAAAGCTTTCAGGTGTTGTACCCTGATCTTGAGGTTGTGAATTAGGTTCCACACTACCTCTGTTTTGCTTGTTTCCCTGTCCATGACCAGAAGTATGCTGATCCTCTGAGTGGTTTGCAGGACGCTGCTCCCTGGCAGCAGGTGCACCCCCTTTCACAGCAGCATCTGGCTGACTGGTAACAGGATGCAAATCCGATTGCTTCTGTGGCACATCCTGCTGCTTGGGAGCCAAGAGACCATCAAAATTGGCTTTTAGGCTGAAGGAACTGACTGAGCTGGTGAGCCTGCCAAATATTGAAGACACAGAACTGCTATTTGCGTTTACCTCTGCCTCACTTCTAGTCTCACTTTTCTGTACCTCCGGAACAATGCTGCTGGTCCTGGCTGATGTCTGTCCAGATGGTGCTTTGCTCCTGTTTGCCTCATCAAATTTCACAGCATGGCTGCCCTCATTGGCATGCTCTTCTTTCAGGACTTCTTGCTTTGGCACTTCCTTCTCAGAGAAGATCTTTAAAGGATTAAACATGCCTAGAACTGAATTCACAACCGAATGTTGGTTCTGCTGGCCATCAGCAGCAGTTCCCTGTGATTCCTGGGGATGATGCAGTGTGGAAGCCTTACTGTCCATCTCACTGGTTTCTGGCTTGTTGGAGTTTATGTTCTGGGCTCTTTTATCACCACTCACCTGGGACAGTAGCAAAGACTGAATAGAGAACTTGGTGTCACCCTTATTATCTCCTGCCCCTCCAGAAGATGAACTTTCACTTTTAGACTTACTAGAAAATACATTCAGAATTCCACCTTCTGATGAGTTTCTGTTTTCTGTATTCTCTGAAGTGGACGAAACAAGTTTTTCAACAGATGCTGTGAGCTGCTTTGTGCTTGACCCCACCTTTTCTGTGAAAGAGCTGAACAGTGAATTTACAGTATTTTTCACACCTGACAAGTCTGGAAGAGATTCAGATTTGCCTTTGGTACTCTCCTCTGCAGCAGGTTGTTTGGTCTGTTCAGACTTTTTAGCTTCTACTGAATTATCAGCATTATCCTGTTTAAATGGCATGCTCTCAACATTTTTTCTGGTTTCTGGCAATGTACCAAATTTGCTGATTTCTTCCTCTTTTTCAGCCAAGTATTCTGAGACTGATTCTACCAGACACTGAAGTTCATCCATCGTGTCTATGTACTCATCATTGGGTTCTTCAACAGGCGACAGTGTTAAATCTTGCATAGTATGACCACGCTTGCTATCTTTATTTTTATGTTTTTTATCAGAGCTAGCCTTTAACTGGGAGCCCACATTTTCAGGGCAATTAACACTTAAGTTTCTCAAATGGCTGATATCAGAATCACACCATGTTTTTGAAAGTGTAGCCAGTTCCTCCATTTCATCATCTGAAACAGGTGAGTACTGGAACTCATCAGAAGCACTGCTGTCAAATTCCTCAAGAACACCCACAGGCACAAAAGCACTCTCTGGCACCCCTATGTGCTTCATGTCTTCAGTGTTACTGAGATGAAGTGAGTCGTCATGGTTCATTCCCTGTTTGCTGGGCAACTTGCCACTTTTAACCATCAAACCATTTTTGTATGGGCGCAGGATTGGATAAGCAGGCAATCGTTCCTTACTTTCAGAGCTACTGGTATATTTTCCAGTTCTATCATATACAGAGAAATCATCAATAGAACTAGTTGCCACACCATTGAAACAAACTGTTTTCTCCCCAGAAAACTGCAGACCTCCATTACTTTGCAGGCCTATTTGTTCTCTCTCACCAAAATTGTATCGCAGCTTCTTTTTCCTTCTTCTGTCTATTGTATCGTATTCCTGAGGATACCTAGGGACATCTACAGACCCTGACTCCACACACGTATTTTGGCAGTACCTTAATCTTTCACAGTTCCTGAAATTTTCTCTTTTTGAGAGAGTCTTTGTCTTTTTAATATTTTTCTCATGCCAACTTCTATTTTTATGAGATTTTTCTAAGAAATCCTCTATTAGCAGTTTTCCTAGCTCTTCATAGTTACTCTCCTGTTCTTCTTCTCCATCTTCAGAGTTAAATGGAATTATCCTGACTCTTTCATGTCTAGCTAGAGATCCTTGTCTAAGATGAGAAATAAAGGGGGTGGGAGGGAAGAGAGGCAACAAAAAAAAAATAGGAAGGGAAAAATAACAGTTTTAGAAAAAGCTCTAGAAAAGACAGAAAAAATAGTAATAGAAAAATACGATTAAATAAAGGAAAATTAAAATCAGAAACATTCATAAATAACAAAGTTGAAAACCTGCCAATCTAATGCCATTACATTTCAATCAAATAGTCAGAAAAAGCAGCAGGGGTTGTGAGATTCCACTGGTTATGGCTGAATAAAAATTAGAAATGCCTGTTTGAAGGAGAACAGCTTTTTGTGATCAAGTGAGGGTACACAGCCTTGGCTGTACCAGTACTCTGCTGTTACTTTTTTAGACATGCTGAAAAGAAGTCACTTATTGCAGTAACAGGACTACTTTGAGATACAGTGCCCACGCACACCATTCCACTATGCTGTGCCTACATTTCGGTCACTCCATGCTGCAGACTTTGTTTTAGCAGTATTCATAAAGTTTACAGGGACCTTGTGTCTCTCAGGGGTGGCTACAAAGCAGAGACTTCATGTAAAGACTCAGGAGTCACTGGACTCCAGGCAAGTGGGGATAGGAGACAAAATGCAAACTATGCACACCAGCACATGAGGACTTCCAGCTGCTGCACCTCTCCTCTTTGCTGGGAGAGCTCTCATTGCAGCTAATGGCCTCAAGGGGATCCTACCAACACAAAATTAAGATTCTCAGAACTGCTACTGGATCAGAAGTCAAAACAATACACTGGCACTTGATATGAGCCCATTGCAAGCCTCATATGCTTTTCAGGATCTGTACTTCCCATTTATAATGCAACTAAACAGATCCAGCAATCCATATTTGTCCATGCTGGGAAAATGGATTAAAGCTGTGAAACAATTCCAAGCTTCTTCGAAACCCAAATAAATGACACTAGGGATTTTGGGATTAATTCCTAGCCACTGGTGAAAAGGATGATCTGTTCAACAGCCCCAAGGCTAGTAGCAAGAAAGCTTCCTTTTCATCTAGACCTCCCAAAAATAGCTCCTGACAATCTACATAAAAATAAACAGATAGAAAGTGGATGTAAAAACATCAAAATGATAATCTGAAAGATGCACTGCAGCTTTGTCTCACATAACTCATTGTAGAGAACTAAGGAGCAGGAGGTCACATATGCCCTTGCCCCATAAAAGCAGGGCAAGAGAAAGGCAAGGACCGAGGGCATATAGGCATTTTATGGCTACTGTTAATACAAGAGACTGCATCCTGAGAGTTGCATGGGGCACCCCCATATAGAGAACCAATGGGATAGCCCTGAAAAAGAAACAGGTCACTGCATTTTCACTACTGCTGGTTTAGTACTGCATTTCCACCAGTATTAGCTAAATTACTCTAATTGGAAAGATACTCATTACTTTAAATGAATCCTGTTATACACCATTTAGAACACTTACTACACTTCTTGCTCACAATTTTAAGCTGGTAATTGAAATGATTTTCTTTTAAAAGCTAACAAAATTTAAAAGACTCCCAGAACCACCATAGTTACTGGATCAAGACCTTCCAAATCTGAGCTGAAGGCAATAGGAGCTACATGAAAGCCTGAAGAGCCATTATCTGTAAATGCTCAACCAACAATAGACTAATTTTAGGCATAAAGGAAATGACTTTTCATTCTAATTGTGCTCCTTCCCCCATATGCGTTTCCCCTGCTCATCTACAAGGCATCCCTTTTACTAGAAATAAAGTAGTGGTGAGAAGTCCAGCACGTGAGAGGAGAAAAGGACGACAAGATGAGCCCAGCATTTAACTACCACAGATCTGAAGGAGAGACAGAGGCAAATGGCGAGTGTGAGCTGAAATGTATCACAAGACCACTTCACAGCAGCAGCAGCAGCAGCAGCAGCAGCAGCAGCATGAAGACAGGCACACAGCTGCACAGAAGGTTAACCCACCTATCCGACAGATCTAGAGAGCGCCTGCTCTCTACCGAGCACTGGCAGCTTGTCATTTGACTACACTCAGATGTGGACTCTGGGTCAGTGCAGACACTCACAGTGGAATCTATGCTATCAAATCGCCTTGGAAGGAAGCAAGAGCAGCGAGACATGGAGGACAAGTGGTTACACAAAATGAACATCGCAAAGAATAGTTAGTGCTTAAAAAAAAAAATAAATCTGAGGGGAAGATGTCTGCTACCCTGAAGCCAAAGTGTCTGTTGGCAGCAAAACACACTCCAAGGATAAATAAGAATATTGCTGTTTATCCTTAGGAGAGGGTGGAAGAAAATACATGTACTTCTATCAAAGGAATATGATCACATGTAAGACCTAATAAAGAGAATCAGAACTTTTCCACCCAAAATCACATATTGCAAGGAAAAAACCCAGGTGTTAGAATAGGCAGTTTCAGCTGAGGCACCTTGGCATTGGCAACATTTTGCCCAACTCAAGACAGATTCCGGTAGAGCTTTGTCTGGCTCCTGTGGATCTGCCCAGGACAGCCTCTTAAAAGCTGCCATTTCCTCAGCAAACACCAACTGCAGTCTGCCAGGAACACTGATCCCATCAGGTGACTGCCTGTTCCACAACTCTGAGAGGTGCTAGGACCAAAATTCAAACACAATTTGGTTTTGCAATACTCAACTACAACTTTGTTTTGAAAATACTTAAGATCTACCCATGTGTTTCTTTTCAGCCAGCTCGTTAGAAATACCTTTCTGGTAAGTAAGGGAATCCCACATAGCTTCTTTGGAAAGCTTATTTGCATTTTTTAAGATTAAACATGTTAGCAAAAAATCTTGTTGGGTATGTGAAAAATACACATGGGAACAGGAATGCTCAGAGGGAATCAATCACCATCTAGGACTTGTCTTCCTGAACTGTAAGTAATTTTAGACCATAGCAGACTACAAAACTCATAGTTTTTAAATAGATTTTATCAGTTCAGATCTTTTCACATTGATACCTTCAGGAAATCAGAAAAAAAAATTTAACAAACCCCCATGCACACCCCCAAAAAATACCATATTCCAGCTTGGTATTCTGTAACAAGTCAAAACAGAGTGCTTCTTTGGAAGGTCTTACAAATGTATTCATCCTTCAGGTACAGATAAAAGTTCATATACACCTTGACTCGAAGAAAGGTGAGCCGTGAAAGGCTACTTGTATTATCAGCTCCACCTCAAGAAGTCACACAACTACAAAAATACACAGCCACCACTGGCTTCCCCTGGCTGGGGGCCCAATACCACTGTTCAGTTCGGCTCTTCCGTAAAGAAAAAGCCTCAGCTCCTCTTCACAGACTCTCAGTGAGATCTTCAGCAATTTTATCACTGCAAACCAACAGCACAGAATTGTGTGGGAAAGAGAGTAACTTGCTTATATAAGATATTTAATGGACTTGGAAAAGAGCACTAGGAATGACATGTCATACTGCAGTAAATGCATTTTATTGGCACACTTGTGTCTGTTCTTGAAATTTCAGAAACAGTAAGAATATTAAATGTTATCATTAGCCTTCACCCTTAACCATTAATGACACCATGTGGAGAAGAGCAAAATTTAGCCTGAATCTTACACCCATGAGGGTAACTGAATTCAGGCTCAGGCTTCAGGTAACAAGAGCATTCTTACCAAAGGAGATAAGCTAGAACAAATCAGTTACAAAATATATAAAACTCTTCACCTCTCACCATGACAGTGTTTAAGCAACTGCCTCGTCCTTCCACACTGAAGGCAGAAGCAGGAGCATGGCCTGTTCTACACGCCCACTCTTACCAAGCCGATCAGCACTGTCCAAGTTATTCTGCTTTCTCCTTACACAACCAGCCCTGGTTCACAGCTATTGACTTTCATAAGTTAATGCTGTAGTGCACCATACTTAAAGAAGTTAAAACAGTTGTGAAACTACTGATTCATGGTCAAAAAGATAATTTAGAGCAAATAAACTATCTTTCATATAGCTCAAAGTAAACCAAAAGACAAAGTACACCATTCAACAGTGTTATGATAACAGAACCAAAAAAAACCCAAAAAACCGAATTGATTACAGACTTCTTCGATACATTGTTTTGGCACAGTTAATAGAACCAGAGCCAATCCAGAACAGAAAATAAACCTTTTCCTGCCACAGGAAAAAAGCTCCCGGTAGGGTAACTCTGCTAGGCTCTGTTTCACTGGCTGGGGAGGCACACTCATGCAGTGATACCAGAACAAGCAACTACTCAGTGCTCTGGCCTTCAAAAGGTAAGGTGAAAGAACAACCAAAAGTAAATGAACTCAAAAGTTGAGCATATCTTTTAAAGATAACACCCTAAACTGCCGTATCTAGTGAAACACAGAGCTTCATGGACTTTTCCTGGTTCACAGCAGACTCCCAGTGCTAACAAAACACGTAACACCTCCCTACCAGAAGACTTTTAGAGCCCTTGATCTGCCCTGCCCTGCTAGCACAGTGCTTTTCATGGCCTGCTATGGAAAAACAACAGGAAAAGAAGAGCTACCTAGAAGACAGCTCCCACCTGATGGCCACATGCTCCCGATAATCCAGATCGTAGTTTTGTAGGGAGTCAGCACAGGAGTCCCGCAAGACCCCTTGCTGCTGCAGGCGTGACGGTGCCGTGAACTGGTGCACGGAGGCGTTGGGCTGCACGGTGGTGTGGTATGGAGCAGGAATGCTGTTACTGGTCTCACTGCGGTAGTCGCTGTCCCGGTCATCCACGGCGCTGTCGGCATCTTCGAAGGCTAAGAAACAAAAGCAGTTTAGGGCACAGCTCTCCCAGGCTGCCTTGCTGGGACAGTGAAGCCCATTTAGTTTTGAAAGAAACGGTATTTCTGCTGCAGATGTATCTCCACCTGGTAGCTGGCTATAGCCTCCAGTTCTCTCAAGTGCGCGCCAAGGAACCGCAGTGGTTGGATCTACACCCTCCTTTCCCTCTTCCCACTGTAGGAGTTTATTTCTCTTTAGTCATTACTAATAAGCAGATTAAGACATTTTTTATTCAAAACAGAAAAAGAACCACAAACCCCAGCACCTAGAATTTCAGGTACTTTGCTGCTGCCAAAACGAACCTTCAAATGTTGGGGGAGGAGGGGAAAAACCAAAAAACTTCTTTTTTTTTTTTTTTATGGAAAGGAGCTCTTTCCTGGAAACATTTCAACCTTTAAGCTCTAACGCTGTCTCTTCTTCTCAGCATCCTTAACCCACACTCTAAGGTTCTAAATGTTTTCTTTCATACCTTTTTTCTACTTTTTTGTAAAAGTATCAGTTTAAGTTAAGAGAAACTAATGTAAGTACTCCGTAGGAAAACCAGAAGAACTGGGACAGCAGTTCTGCTTATAAACAATCATACTACTTCTTATAGGGGAAAATTGCTACATACAGGTAAATTAGCTTAAGTATAGTACTTAACACTAATAATAACCTTCACAAAGGAAAAAGCTCCTTTCCAGTGAGTTCCTCTCCCTGCAGAAACAGTTTAGCTTGTTAACTCTTCAGAAAAGGAGAATGCAAATTTAGTGGGGAAAGGTACCAAAAACATATGGCTGCGTATGGCGGTGCAGGATGCAAGGTTATCTTTGCAACTTAAAGTGAAATACACACACCATAAGGCAGTGGAGTGCACCATTAACATGCTTGAAACAAAATAAAACAAAGGATCAGCCATTATTCATTCTCTCTGCCACCAAAAGCCTGTCTAAAAAGGACAATCAAATTAAAGCCCTCGCTGGTATGTTATCCAGTGGTGGGTGTTGTATATAGTCATTCACCATCAGGTTGAACAATGATGTGAAGGTGCTCTTTACATGCCAGATCCTTAAAAATCCTGCATTCAAATGCTGAAATTCTAAACAGATGAAATGCAGTATCAGGGAACGCCTTTTTCTTCCACTGACACTCCCCACACCTCTACTTCAATTTCCATTTTTTTAATCTGAGATTAAATTTGTTCTCAGTGATCTTTTCAGTTCCTTCACAACGTAGTAAGCTTAGGACTCTAAAGATGGATGGAAGAGTAGAAAAGAACCCCTGCAGAAAACAAGTCTGCAAAATACAGGCCACTTGAAAAAGCCCAAATCTATGCTCTTAAGTAGAGCCAATTCAATTTGATTGTCCACACCGAAAATGGGAGTTAAGCCTCCTGCTTTTTAGTAGTTTAAATGCTGCAGAGCTCTTGTCAGTCTCCAGTCAATTGAATAGAAATGAACAGCAATCATATGCTGCTTTATTCAGCTTTATTAAAAGCACAGTGTCCATCAATTTTATTACAGTTCAGTTGCTTAGGAGAAACATCAAGATTTACTATACAAAAGTGATTTTATATGCTGAAGTACCAAAGCCCTCTGAGGAGCACCAAACTTCCAGCCTATGGAGCAAAGGGCCGATCTATTTGTCAATCACAAGGCACACACTGTCCTCAAAAGAATAACAAGCTATTAGTCAGCTGAGCAATGTCATTGCTGAACTCTGGAGCCATTACCATCTAATGCACAATAATTACTTTTACTGGGACAAAAACACACTGCTCCAAAGAGCCTTTTAATGCCTCGCTTTACTGCTCAACTAATTTTTCATCCCATCAGATGTAGCTGTCATTTAAGGTAAGGCCTAAGTAACTCTGGTACGATGGAAAGTTCTTCAGCTGTGGCTGCATAAACACTACAGCACTTGTAAGGGCTGAAGGCAGTCCAACAGAGACACAGGTTTGCGATGTGGTAAAAGTCACTAGACCAATAGGTTTAGAGATAAACAGTTTAGATGACTTCAAAATCATAGCAAAAAATATAAATCAGTAGTACAATTGTCTAGGTCAAAAAAACAGTAATTCCAATGACTCACTAATACCGGGCTAAGCTTAGTATCAGGGTATAAAAGACTTACACAGTTATGGTTATCAGGAAGCAGGACACAGCTTCTACAGGTCAGCAACTCTGCCCAGCTGACAGGCTCAGAGATTTCCAAATGAATCAGACTGCTAGAAGCACTATCTGGATTTGTTAACCAGCCATCACATGTCACCTCTGCACTATCAAATGAAGATTTCCTACATGAACCACAGTATCTCTAAGCAACATCCAAAAATAGCTGATTAGCTTAAATGTTAATCAAACATTTAGAGCATATATGTTTATAAAAACTGGCACCAGAATTTTTCAGTTCTTACTGGTGTTTAGCATGAGGAAGTATCTTCGAGGTCAGGACACATAATGCTTCCCTGAGGCATATTTAAAGGTTGCAAGGCTCCATGAGGCAGGAACATATTCTTTCTCTGATGTATGCACTATGAACCTAACAGCATCCATAGATGTTAATACCAGGCAGAAGTCCTCAAGTGACTCACGAATAAGAGACAACTCCAAAACCTCTTATTCATACTGAATTCCAACTACCCTATGAGCAATCTCACTTCATTTAGCAGAAGTGTTCTCAAATGAAGACACTGCTCAGCCTGTTCAAAAGCATCAAAAACTGGCCCATATGTGGCCTATAGCATAAATTACCTTTGCAAGAAAGTATTCTGTGAAGTGCCAGCATATAGTGATGATCCTGTACATTAACATACTTGATTCCTAAATTTTACTTAAGCGAGAGACTGACAAGAACTTGCTGAAGCAGCTTTGGGGAGGCAGAGCCCCTTCAAAAGGAGGCATTACAGCCCATGTTTCAGCAAAATATCCCTCACAGTACACATGGTGTGACAAATTCAAGTACTATTTTCTTCAAACAGATGACAGACCATGTCTTCCACAAGGGAAGTTGCAGCTTAGCCTCAATCACTGAAGATCAGTTAAATTACAAGATACATAACAATAAACATAAAAAGTCATAATTGTTTCATCACAGTGTGAGAAATTTCACATATACCAAAGAGCTCTCAAGGGACAAAAACTGTTTTTCTGTCACTGGACCACTTCATAGAGAGCTGTGGGTAAGGCTGAAGGGGCACTGCACAAGCATGCTGTTCATGTTTCGTAATTGAATATTCATGCATATAGGCGGACTAAGAAGAAAACCCGCTGGGCAGTCACATCACACAGTAGGATTTTACAGAGTGGGGAAAACTAAGAAAGGAGAGGTAACTTCTATGCTTGTCACTCCTTCCTCCCAACTCCTGCCTCCAGAAGTTATAACATGACTGCTGGAGCATAGAACACATTCAGCTTTTAATGTCTTGACCTCAAAACAACTTTGCACAGTCCTGCCATGCCAGCTCAACTAGTCACCTTTAGCCTCTGGCAACTTTATTAAATCAAGCTCCAGGACAGGAAAGAAAGCTAAGAGCAAAATTATTACACATGGCTGGATGAATACACTTGAAGAAGTGTTTTTGTTGGTTTAAGGTCCCAATGCACAGCAGGAAATCCTCTCTAAAGGTTGTATTGATTGCCTCCTGCTTTTCTAGCAAATGTGTCATCAGGCGCTGGGAGCTAGGGTCCAGTCCCCAAAGCACAGTTACTCTCCAAAAACTTGAGCAAAATCTTGGACAAAAGCAAAATCCTTGCTAGTTCTCCAAAATAGGCACTGAGCATTTCACAGCTTTTGCCTATTTCAATCATGATAGAAAAGAATGAAGTGTACTACTTGGAGGAATGACTTTCCGTTTGAGTCAGCAGAGATCTCTGCCAGCTCCACATCAGGGACTTTGCAATTCACCTTGTCCGCCCTTCATCCATGTAAACTTCTTTTCGTCAACACTGACAACACCTTCTTCCTTAAATCTCAGACCCCACTGCTCCATCATCTACAAAACCATCAGTCACTTATGACAACCACGTACACTTTCTAAAATCTTACGCAAATCAAAATGAACACTGCCTTCAAGAGTAGTATTCAAGTAACAAGGAAGGAAAAAAATCTCAAATGAACACAAGGGCATTTTTTGAGGCTCTTCTGTATCTCCTCACGCTAAAACACCTAGATTATGAGACATAATTGAAGTGCAATTTTGCAGGTCATTAATTAATCGTATTGCTGTTATCACTTAAAAATATGTTAGAAATTTTCATAATTGTAAAACAGCAAATTCACAATATTCAGTCTTCAGTTTAAGAGCTTTCATAATCTCGTTTTTCACACTTGAAAATACTCTGCTGCTGAAACACTCAACAGTTAAGAACCAAACTGACAGGCTGAAGTGCACAGACTACCTTGAACATCTACCTTACTTCTTCAAGTATTTCCCTTTCCTAAAATGAAACCAGATCAGCAGCACAAGATGTCCATTTCCTAAGGTGCCCTCTGCCCAGCTAACAAGAGTCATAGGCTACAGCACTCCTCTTGCAAGAAGCTTTCACCAGAAAAAAAGTCTTCCAGCTACTACCATACTGTTTCTGCTACTTCCTTCTCAGTTGCTGTTGAAAGTTTACAATTACAAGTGTATTTTGCATTACATTGTCAAGCCAATGGAGTTCACTTGGAAACATCATCTATGCTGGTCAAAGCCTGCCTGTAAAGGTATTAACATGATTTCAAAGAGGAAAGCACAGGAAAGATGAAGGAGAGGGAGGACGGCAGCCTCATAAATTCAAATACCTTTTAATTCAAAAATACCACACACCAATACTCCAGATAAACAGGAGAAATACATTCTGCAGAATCTTCCTAAAATTCTCACTGACCAATGCCTAAGCCCCCTTATTTCCCTCCCAAAATATCCAAAACTAGGAACTTAAAGAAAGCTATTTAAGACACTTTGTTTCAGTAGTGTACAAAAATTGACTAGTTACCGCTCAGTTATCCTACCACAACTCTAAGAGTAACTCCAAACAATCGAGACATCCAACTCTGACAGCACGAGCAAGTTGGTGAACACTGTTGATGCACAATGAACTTGGTTTGATCAAACACAGGAGAACAAGGAGGACAAAAAACGTTGTAGGGGGAGAAAAGAGGAAGTCACTTGTGGAAGACTTCTAAAATGCAGAACAGGTCCATGTGTAAAACGCACTGTAACATTAGCTGGACATTAGACTAAGATGCAGTAAGAGCATCCTCTCCAGATTCCATCATGTCAAAAATGGAAAAGCACCAGGAAGAATCTCCTCCCTGCTGGATGCAGTCACAGTTATCTTTCCTTGCATGGTCCCCTCAGCAACACCCTCATTCTTAGCTTTTACACAAGGAATCTTCATTTTAAGACTGATGGATCAATCTCTGCAGGCCCTATAGGCCACAGAAGTCACACACTGTATCTTGACCAGAAGCTTTGTCTGTTGGGACCTGTAGGACTTTCAAAAAGTGAAGACATTTCATGCTTATTATCTGGAAAAATGAACAGAAACTTTGTGGCCTGTGCAGAAGTCATCACACCCGTCTTCAGGTGTGGCATTAGCTCCACAGTTCACAGGCAGCTGCAGTATCTGAATTTTACCTTTCCAGGGCTGGTAAGCACTACTTAAAGTGAAGCCCTGCTACTTTTGCCATGATACTGTCTCACTGAGCTTGAACCTACTACCCCACTGGTATGCACCAGCCATTTCTGCTTTCAGATTTGCTCCTAGTTGTAGTATTTGGAAGATATGTCCACATATCTTCACATCGTATTAGAACAACGACCGTAAGATTCCCTTGTGTTTTTCCATTATTCCAAACATTGATTTGGGTTTACGTAGGTATGAAGACCAACATAAAAAAAACATACAAGCAGAAAACTAGAATCACCTTTACAGGAAAAGAGTAATAGTCCAATTCTGCCATCATGTCCTCAAATTCCAGTAGAAGGCACAAGCAATTCATTTAAAACATGACCAAACCAAAGCTAAAAAGTGAAAAAATGAACAGCCATCCATCCACACAAATGTGAAGACTCAGTGGAAGTGAAAGAAAATACAATGGAGCAGATTTTCTATATGCATGAATATTTCCACTTTTCCTTGTACTGGAGCATGCTGCATTACTATACGATCAGAAAGCTTGCAAGAAATCAAACTGTTACGTACTCAGCTGCTCTCCCCATCCGAAATAACTCCAGTTGCCTGCATGTAACATAAATGGCAGAAAAGAATAGGAATGGAAAAAGAAAGCTTAGAAAAACAAACCATAAGCATACTTTCCATGTATTTAAAATGCCTTATATAGATCATGTGCTTGAAAATGTAAAAGATTTTTTTTCTTTATAAATACAACATTAAATTTATGTTGGGGTGTACTTTCCTACCAAGTTTGTTTATAAGACATTCTGAAGACTGAGATCACTACAAACTCTATGAATTGCTAAGCAATCATGCATTTATTAACATAGGTAGACAAAAATACTTATCAATTAACACATTACCTAGCAAGAGCAGTTAAACAGATATTTCCTAGTACGTTTGTTATCAGGCTTGCACACAGAATATCCCAGAAACCAGAGTCCAGCTTAGAACAGCGTGTGATTCCAGGCTAAACTCTGAAAGTGAAGTGGCAAAAATTGCTTCACGTTCCCAACTTCTGCCTCCTTTCAAGAACAAAGTTAACCCAGTGGTAATTGCACCATAACAATAACAGCATGAAAAACTGTGTAAACCAGTATTAAGCAAAGAGTACTTTCTTAGGCAGATAATGAACACATATAAAACTTAAGAGCTCTCACAACATTCTAAGGATGCAAATGGCCACAAGTGAATTCTGCAAGAGTAGGCAATTCTCTCCATGTTACAATTGAAGGTGACATTAAATTCAAGCTGCAGCTAAACTGCAAATTGGGTAAGACAGCCAAGTTATTACTTATCACTATCCATGTTGTCACCCCAAGGTCATACTCAGTACAATGGAGGCAACAAACTAGTATATACAACCCTCAAAGCACTTTAGAAGCATGCACACAACTTGCAACTCCAAGGAGCAGTACCACCATTTCTAGAAGACTGCAAAAAAATGTTTTAAAAAGTGATGTTTCCAGGGTTGTCCATACATCAAGTTCAGCAGATAATAAACAAATTCTTCATCTCTAGGGAGAGAACAAGCAAGAAGTCTCTATCCTGATTACAGGCCTCAGCTCTACCTACTAGACAGGCACACATTTCCAGGAGGGTGATAGCTCAGAGGACTAAACATATCCCTGACACTGCCCTCATTAACAAGAGTAACAAAGCTAGAATGGGCAAGTTCTTGCTTGTAGCTGAAATTGCAAAAAACAGTTCCAAAAAAAATTATCTTTGTCCTAAAAAATCACCATCAATCTAGTATTTAAAAAGCAATAACTCATCTGGATGAATAACTTGCCTTCCCAAGGATTTAGCCTCTATGCCCATGTACTACAGAGGGGCTCTGTTGTAACTTCAAGATTACAGAGAAAGAAAGGGTGGGCAGGAAAAAGAAAAATAGGCACAGATGTGGATTTCCCCAAGAAAAGAAAAAGGGCAAATTAGGGTTTAACCCTCTCTCCCTATCTCAGAAATAATGATGCATCAGAGCTAGAACCAGGTTGTTCCTTTCTTCTCAGAAATAAAAAGTTTACAAAGCAATGCAGTTCCTCAGACACACATCAGTACTTCAAGGTCCCTGGACTAGGCTCTGATACACATGTGGCACTTTTATTATCTGGTAGAGACGCAAAGGTAGGACATCCCCTTCTGGATCCTACAAGAGTACTTAGAGGAAAAAAAAAAAGTAACACATGTATGTTTGCTTTGGTCATCAAAGGAAGCAGCCCTGACCAAGTGGAACAAACACAATGATATTTTTTATCGTGTTGATTTAGAAAGAATCCCATATTAAATTGGCATAAAGCCCATTACATGTCGTTTCCATGTAGTTTCCTGTTTATAGAAGTTCTTGTTTACAGAACTTAACAAGTGAGAAAAACTGAAGTCTATCAAGTCAAGCACTAGCAGTCTGAACCCTGAGACAAGACAAGCATCAAGTGTGACAAGCTATCACTTGGACAATGCACCAGTGCCAGGTGTGCTGGCAAGATGAAGATGTACCCAAATGCATCAGAAAACTGCCAGGATCTGCCCAATAGTGTTTACGTGACCCTGACCACAGGGCTATCACCTCAAGCTTGTTTTTCACTAAAACAGAAATCCACAGATTGCCTAAATATTAACTTTCACAGGGGTTTGAGGGAATTTTGGGGAGGAGGAGAAGAGAAACAGGAACACACAATCAAGCTAGGAAAGGAAACAGAAGTAAAAGACATGCAACAAAGAGAATGGGAGACAACCAGTAAAAAGAGTATGGAAACCAGAGGCAGGGAGAGCAGAGACAATAGGGAGCAACATGAGAAGAGGGTTGAGAAAAAAGAGCAAGATGTTGATAGAACTTTAATTTGCTGTAATCAATAATTCCCATTAAAGAGAAGACAATTTCCTATTCAACTAATGGCTTATGTGTACCTCATTCCTGGAAATCTCAAGCCACTAACACATTTAATAGCAACTCCAGCATATCCTTCCATATGACTTCCAAGTCTGTGTCTCTGCTGAACAGTAAGAGGCAAAGCAAGGAGCATTCAGGCATCTGGATTACTATAAAAGATCCAGAAAAACTCTGTTGTTGAGAGAATATTATTGCAGTCAGGCTATGTGCTAGTGAAACCCACATCAATATTCACAAATGAATGCACATCTGAATGAATGTAACATCTCAAAGCAATTGGGGAAGAAATATCAGAAGATACTATAAATTTCCAAAACCTGTCCTGCAACTTTAATGAAGATTATAAAACACTCAGACTGACAGCCTCTGCACAAACCACTGTTACCCACCTGTGTGGAGGGAATGAGTGGTTCTTCAAGGGAACACAGAAAGCCTGACTCCTGAAACCATATCAGACTGTTCCTAGCCTTTCTTTCCCAGACAGTAAAAGGAATGGTTGGCACACTACTAGTCATCATTTAAAACTGCAAAAAGGACAAAACCATCAAGTGCTAAAGCCAAGCCTCGTGGATACAAGGTCTGTCCTACCATAGACAATGAGTCCTCAAACTGATAGTGATAACCCTGAGTCAGCTACTTACCTATCCACTTCACTGCTACCAAATTCCTCATGAACAGCATGAAAAGCCCACAGACTGTCCATACCCAAACAGCAGTGGATGCCACGCAGGGAAGGGTGAGGAGAAAAGTGGCTGCCATGAGACATCAGCTCCTTACCCTGCAAGTTTTCTCACACTGTGAAGTTGGGTCCTGACTATCCAGGGCATGCTACAATTAGAGACTGACTGGGAAGACAATGCTCCAGGAGCAAACAGAAAAAGATGCAGTAACAGGGTGTAAGGGATTTTCAGCTAGAAGCTCCAAACTCTGCTTTTGTTTGTTTTTACTAACACCCACTGCACTTCAGTGTCTAACATTTTGGAAAAAAAAAAAAAAAAGAATTTATTAAAGATTCAACACATATGCTGCTTCATTTAAGATTCAGGAGCTAACAGTATATATCTCAGTCCTTCAGCATAATCGCAGAAGACCTGGGCTGACAGTCTTGATATTTTGAAGGTTAATGAAAACAGAATTTCCTTTTAGCCTTTTCAAGTTGCTTTTATGCTTCATAAAAATAATATGCATAACCTTGATCTGTTAAGAAAAACCCCTCGCAGATCTCTTTTGGGAAGAAATTAAAGCCTGTACAAACTTGAATCAAAAACACAAACAAGTCCAGACAGATAGAAAATGGAAAGTTGTAATTCTAAAAACATAGAACAACATACATTAACACTGGAATTGATGATATAGACAAGCCAGACTAGTTACTCCATGTGCTCTTAAATACCAACAGTGTGTGTCTTGGTTATCACATTATTTTGTATTCATAAGTTTCAGTACTCAAAAAACAAGGTTTCGTATAAAGCTCCAATTAAGGACTAAGCAATGCCAGCAGCCTGGTGACTTGGAAGCTACAACATTTTTGTCATTAACACATTTTATAAAGCATATCTAAGTTCCCACAGTTAGCTGAGCATAACATATGCTTGTTCTGTGTCTCAGTTATGCAACCATTCAAGGAGGAACTCCTGCTTCCCACTTCACACTGTCAAGCCTGGATCAGCAGGGATACTGCAGAAAAGCAGAATATTCCAAGATTTTAATGCAATCTAATTTGACTGCCTGTGTGCCATTTTGTTTCATTTCTGTTTACAAGCCTCTGAGAGTGGCTGGGACTTTCTATCCTCTGTCAGAACATTATAATTTCCTGCTGTCCACTGCTTACAATCATGTTGGTGAATCATTTAATTCTCCTATTATATCCCATGCTGAGCACAGACAGAAATCATCTAACTAAGTTTAGAAACACAAACTAAGCTCAGGATCTTGCACTATATTTGATGCTAATAAAGTAGTGTTTGTAGAACACAGACAGAGCTGGTAAAGTCCTGATCATTCTTTTTTTGTCTAGATTTAATAAATCTCCTTTTCTCCTGGCTAGTACCCTCAACACAGTGTGCACAGATCTCAGATTCCATAAAAATCTACATTCTTCCAGTGTTCAGTGTATTTCCCAAAACTAAAAAAGTGTTACTTCAGTGGAAGAAGTTTCTAAAATACAAAACATACATTGAATAGATTTTTACAAGGAAGTCAATTTTTTCAGTAAGCAGAATGACCAAGAATGTTTCATAACAAGTACTACCATTTCCAGTTCAGTTTTGGAACACCAGAGATGAGGGCTAAAGCCTCTGCACAACAGATGAGAAAGCACAGGAGGGAAGTTTGTTAAAAGGAGCTGACAGAGACAAGGACAGGCACTAGAGTGTGACATCAGAGTACTCTCCCCTTGCCCTCCTTGTTTGACCACATTGAGATTATGATGAAATTTTCAAGTATTTTATTTCACTAAATGAAAGGGCCCTTCTGGTCACATTTACTATGGCTAAACAAAATCAGTTTGAGAGCTGAGAATTCCAGCAGGGCTTGGATCACCATCAAATCATTAAGAATACCCACTAGGTTGTTACAAACTTGTGCAACTTATTAATAACCATAGTAAAAAGAATCAGCCAGAGGTCCACCTAATTTTATCTACAGTGGAAAAACTGTAACATTTCTGTCACGGTACTGATAGCTAACATAGCTGTCTCATCCTACAAATTTTACACAGACTATTTGGCAATTAGATGTAAAATAGGTACTGACAGAAGATTTATGCATTCCTCCTGAGATACAGTTTTGGACTACAGTGGATCACCTATTTGCATAGTAGCAAAGAGGAACTTAATATTTTACAGCAGCTAAGAGAAAAAGATTTGTTGCCTTTTTTCTTCTGATTTTCAATCTTGGACTTTGAGTACAAGTCTCACTGCTCAAGGACATATATTTATGGCTTGTGCATAAAGTTGGGCAATAATTTTTCTACCAGTTTAAAATTTTTAATCTAATTTTTAAAAAGCTTATTATTACACTGTGGTAAAAAAAATCAAATAAATTTGTTTGCTCTGGCATTAAAGGATGACTAATACAATTTTAAAGTCCTTAAAAAAAATCTGCACTAAAAGTCAGGTTTCCTGAAGAGCACCAGACAAATTATGAAATCTAGAGTGTTTAAATGAGCATTCGCTTTGTTTGATCACTGCTTATTGAGACACACATCAGTATTGGCAGGGCTCAGCGTTTCAGGAACTTTATGTTTGGGGTTTATCTAAAAGCTAAAGCTTCATTTCGTTGTCACCACCTCTTTGAATACAGCCAGGAAAACAACAACTAAAGCAGCATGTTTAAGGAATCAGAGCAAAACCAAAGCCCTAGAGCTCTCTAGAATTCAGCAATAAATCAAACTTTTTTACACTATAATCTACTAATAGAACCAGTATTTTTAATTCCATTTGCTGAGTAATTCTCCTTAGATATATCCAGTCCTGAAGTAGCAGTTTTTATCCTAAAATTGCAGGCAGACATTTTACAGTAAGACTTTGAATCTGTGTTCCTTTTAGCAGATCTACAATGCCTTCAGCCAGCTCTTACAGCAAGCAAAGCCACAAGAAAACAAGTCTCCCAGAGGGGATTTATCCTAAACAAAGAGGAACAAGGACTGCCAGTCACCCAGAAGCACAGAGGCCAAGGAACTTGCTTTCCCAGCCCATCAGCAGACTACCACAAAACTGCTCAAACAATGCTTTCCCTTGTACAGACTAAAGCAGTTATTCCTCAGCCTAGCTTAAATTTGAAAGAAAAGGAGGGAAAAAAAACTCATTCATGTGTGCTTTTTTTTGAATTACACCTCCATTTTCTGAAGACTGTTGTAATTACACTGTGACCAGAAATTCTACTCTTACAAGAGCACAGCTTTTCAATGACTGCAGCACAATCTTTAGTGTCACCTGCCCTTGAGAAGAGTAAAATAATCACTGACTTCTTTATTCTTCCCAAACTGGCCTGGTCTAAAGATGCTGTTGACCTCTGTTGTTTCTGTGCAAAATCAGGCTAGTAACCAGAAAAAATCAGCAGGAATCTAGATGTACAGCACACACCTATACAGTGAGGAGGGCTGTGTCACCTCCCAGCAATCTCAGACAACTATGCTGCCTGACCCTCCACTATCACAGGTTATACACCTCTGTGAGGGGTACTAAGTTGCTTAAGAGGGTTAAGTTGCTTTCAAGTGTTTTGGTGCTGCCTGGCCTTGAGAAACTGGTATAACAGATTGCTTTATTAAATATTATTACCGAGGAAGAAAAAAAAACCAAAAAACAAGTTTCCTCAACATTTCAGCACATCTGCTGCTGTAGGGTCAGTACACCCAGCAGCAGGGTTGAATCGCCCTAATCCAGTGGCAATGTAATGGCAGCAGAAGGATGGCAGCAACCACAGTACAGCACAAACATGAAGTCCATGTGAATGGCAACAGGGCTTCCTGGAGAGTGGGCCAGAGAAGGCAGTCTTCTGTATTTGTAACAGACTAAATTTCTCATCAGCGCCATGCAAAGTTTCATCATCTCAGCATTAGGGTCAGTCTATTCAAAGGAATGCACGACCCTTCCTGATGCATCAGTGGAATTTCAAGCTCCTCAAAAGAAAACTAGTGAGCATCAGGAATGAAACCTCTCCATGTCAGCTTTTGTGGTACCTTCAAAATAGTAGCGAGTGGGGAGGTATTAAAAGAATTTTGCCTTACATTTGTGAAGAAATAGATTTTTTCAATTATTAGTGCAAAAGAAGGGTCACCACAATAAATTGATCTAGCAGAAAATGGCATCCATTCCTATGTGTATAAAATGTTTTGCCAGATTTTAAGTAGACAAAAAATGGTTATGTATCTAAACAAAAACTGAAGCATTGTTTTCCTGGATGCATGTGCACACACACACACTCCATAGAGAATTCAGGGATGTAATCTTGCTCCTTTCTCTCCCATCTTATGGCAGACCAAGCTCAGGCTAGCTTTGGTTTTTTTGCTGGTATAACAGTGGAACAGAAGTTATTTCTTCTTTTGTTGCTGTTACCAACGCTCAGTCCATTGCCAAGCAACAAATTTACCTTCTTCTGATAAGAAAGCACAACAAAGCCTACAATTAAAAAACAAAAACAAAACACAAAAAAACCCGTCATCCACCACAATCCTGCTGACCAGGGATTTTACAAAGCAAAGGACTCAAAGAAATGGAAGGAAAACACACATGCAGAAAAGGGACAATAAAGCATTCTAAGGAAGATAATCAGTCAGTGACAAGAGGACAGATATAACGGGTTGATTCAGTGGCACTTAGATTATCTTTTCCTGAGAATCACGCTGAACAAACCTGCTGCCTTCCAGATTTGTAAACTCCCTGACAAATGGTATAGGTCAGTATTTACAGTAGATGATATTAACCACGTCTGCAAAACCTTTTCTACAGAAATGCAGAACATCTTTCTCATCCCAGTTTGCATTGTGAGTGATCTAAGTCAGAGCTGCATTTAAACCACTCACAGTGTGACTCACTCACGGATTATAATGGACTTCCATGATGCCAGAAATGATCTTGAGCATACAAGGAAAGTACTTCTGTATCTCCCCACAATAAATAACTTAGAGGTTTTTGACTCAATGCCAAAGTAATCAAACAACATTTTTTCAATCTGTTTCATTTAAAGCGAATTTCCAGACAATACAATCTTGCTTTCTTTTTAATTTACATTTAATTTCAGGTTGCAGGTAAAAGCCAATACGGGGATGCTGCAGTTATCCAATAATGACATATCAGAAAATTAAGAATTATGACTACATTTAATAGAAAGGCAAATAAAACTGGATCCATGGGCACTATAGTGTTGTGCCTACTGCTTGGGAATCACTGAAAGTTAAATCAATTGGAAACATGTTATCTTTCTGGGGAAGGAAAAATATATAGGGAAGCACAGCAGCTGGGAAGTAAAAATGAAAAGGTTAAGCATGAAGAGGCACGGTGGCCAAAATCAGCAGAGCTTAGAAGAGTCTATATATGCAACAGAACCACCTGCTTCATTTAAAAATAGGTAGGAAGGCCAAATTCCACATTACCTCAGAAATTAAGGGTCAGATTTTTCTAAGAACAAAATAGCATTTGAGACTGTCAAAGTGGGCCTGAAAGCTCAATAATCTCCAGACAAATTAGAGCTCCCAGTCTGGGCTAAGATTTCCCATGGTCCTATGCCAAAGCAGTATCCCATACACAATCAGAGACAAAAAAACCCCCACATTCTCACTGATCAGAGACTGGCTTTCAGACAAGGCACTTCTCTCACATCCTGCTCCATCCTTCTTCCCCCCTGTACTCAGGGGAGGTAACATACAAGTTGCATCCATGCAGAAGGAGGGAAACAACCATGAGAAGAGGCGGTTTGGGAATGGGAACAGACATATAAAAAGCAGAGAAGCAGAAGAGGGCAGAAGTATAATCTAATTTTAACATGAAAGGACATGTATTCCCTTATTTAATGAACCTGATCCTGCCTGTTGGAGTAGGATTTTCTCTACCTAGAACAAGGAAGTCAAAACTCTTCTGAGACCTACCTGCAAGAGAGCTAAGCAGGACACCAGTGGCATGTGCATTTATGTACCACTATTGTGTTTAAATGTGACCTATGTGAAGTGTTTTGCAGTACTCTTGCTCTGTAGTGCATCGGCTTTTTTTTTTTTTTATTAGGTTTGTATTTTTTAGGATTGGGAAGGCATTCTTGTGAGGCGAAAGCTACTCACACTGAGTGTTGGGTTTTTTCTCCTTCTAAACACTTAGTCTGTTGTCCAGCTAACTGTGTCCTGCTTCCAGCAGGCACAACATCACCTAGCATATTGTGATGGAAAACTGGGTGAGTCTTACAAGTGTTCTTGAGTATGCTTTCATTTAATCTAAAAATGTATCTATCAATTACTTACCCAAATGGTAAGTAAGAACATTCCATACTACACACATTTCAGGGCAGGGAAGGACACCCACTGCTCCTATGTAAAAGGGGCTGATATCCTGTGTCACATGCAAAGGTCAAGTCAGCTTTCAGTAGATAGACAATCAATGCATCTTCTGGGTTAAACTCTTGTGTTCCAAAGTGCTCTATTCTACATTCAGGCAAGCTGACAATTCTTATGAACAGGTTGATGCAGGGAGAGTTCATTTTTCAAAAGTACCTCTATGTTAAATGTCTGATTTACATTTTTCCATGTAAATAGACATTCACAGACATCAGATACTCGCAGGCAGTAAATAAGCAAAAGTACATGCAGTGCCATAAGCTTTATTGAAAACTCTTAAATACATTAACACATACTGCTATGAAATGTTTAACATCCATTCTAATGAGTGCTTTAATCCATGAATGATAATATTAATTTCTCACATGACATTAATTGTTCAAACCAGGGGCCTTCAAATAATGATGGTAAAAGGTCACTTTCTAGGAAGATGCAGCCTATTAACAGGCAGCACAGAAAGGGCAGCTGC
This sequence comes from Serilophus lunatus, assembly GCA_013399895.1. NCBI lineage: Eukaryota > Metazoa > Chordata > Aves > Passeriformes > Eurylaimidae > Serilophus > Serilophus lunatus. Next base: position 880,573 of record VXBA01003015.1, on the reverse strand, counting down.
AGTGCTGCTCTTCACTGTGTCTGTCTGCAAAACTGAGCTGGTTCTCCAGGGGAGAAACTGGCTACAGGTAGACACAAAAGCACCCTGCTGTGGGAACAGGTGCAGCTATTTTCCCTATACGGAGGCATTTTTCCTAATTTACCCATTCATCCCAATAATTACAGGAGCCAATCAAACAGCCTCCTTCAAACAAAGTCAAGGTCCAGGGCACAGAGCCAGGAAAGTAATTTCAGCAAATAATACATTAATTTCTTGGACATTGCATATCAGGCAGTTTTTCTTTGACCTCTTGACATTAAGGGTTCTGCACACTATGCTAGTATGATTGAATAAAATATTAGTTTCTCCCAACACATTTCTTATTTGTAGGCTTAACAGATCAATTGTGACCTTTTGACTATTTAAAAATACAAAACAAAGCAAAATAAACCAAAACCAAATCAACAGCAAAATCAAAACAAATGAAAAAAAAAGTGTTTTATTCTTTACATACGCTCTTTTTTTTTTTACCTTCCCCAACAAAAGGAGGACACATTCAGTGTTACCTAGAATGAAATTAGTGCTGGAATACTTTCATATAGAGCTCTGTACATGTTCCAGCTATACAGCACATTCAGATTTTCTAGGCAATTGTTTAATGTCCATATTTTGTTGAAGATAGTTTTAAGATAACATAACAATACTATACAGAGAAATTAATTCTACTCAAAAAAGGTAAACAGTAATTAGCATTTCCTAATATTATGATTAGTTTTGAGGATTTCCTATAATCAGCCCAATGGATAAACAGCCTGCAATGTCTTACAGAATTTGAAGTAGAGGATAAAAGATTTGTTTAAATTATGAGACTTGTATTTTATTAATGTTGTTGCCAAAGGTAGATAAGACATTCACAAGAGACATCAATGAGCTTTCGTCTATTGTATGATAAAAGCAGTGTTTCAGAAATCTAATTTTGCACACCATCAGATACAATATTTCCTATGTTATTTTTCCATCCACGTTTTCAGAAGCATAAAAAAATGCAAGATGAGATAAGCAGAAATTAGTAAAAGTATTTTTTCCATCCATCAACACAGTATTGAAAAGTAATATTAAAGAAATTAGGCATCAAGTACAAAACTTCTGGTGCATTTTAAAAGGCTACCAGCAGTACTTGTGTCCATCTATTTTCTGCCTCTTCAAATTTCATTAAACAGCAATAAACATAATCTTTAACACAGATTGTTTAAAAAGAATATGTTTAAAGAGCCTGACTTAGACACATGAAAAAAAACTCATCATTTTCTTACTGGCATGAATATTACAAGGGTCTGATAATCTAGGTAGCTTTGAACACATTTTTTGTTCCTGTTCCACACAAGGACACCAGCAGGTTAAAGACTCAATGCCTGATGTCACTTCTTGGCATCAGAAGCTTTAGACAACGCTTTTAAGAGCACAGCTTTCATAACTGACAAAAGTTACTGGCTGCACAGAGATTTAAGTACTTCTAACAGGAAAATACTGTTCAGATGTACCATCACTTCACAACTAACCATGGAAGGAAATCAAGTACATTGAAAGAGAAAAAAAATATTGAGAATAAATAAGTCTAACTTACAACACTGGGAGGCAGCACTGGGCAATGGTTTCTTCTGGACTTCCTCCTGAAAGGAATACTAAAGGAGGAAAAAAAATAGGAAGAAACATAGACAGATAAGAAAGCAAATGGTAACTTTATGAAACAGCTTTCGGAGTACAGCATGGCATACCTAAGAGAAAATTTCCCCGGTATTATCAAAGCATAATATCCATAAGCATAATATCTGTAATACATTCTCCATAATATCTACATTTAAACACAGTCCCAGAAGTGTCCTCTTTTTTCATGCCAAAATCACACATTACAAAGCACACATCTTGTTAAGGTGAGATCTGCTTTACTACAAGCACAGGCACTATTATGAATCGTGAAACTTCAAATTAGACACCTAAAAGCCCTGATTCTCCACACCACAACGTCAGTGTGCCAGGGAGCTCAGAACTGAGTATAAACCTGTTTACGTTTAAACACTCTAGCACAGCTTCAGCAGTTCAAAACTGAAGTGGGTTCACAGCAACTCTGCAGTAGGAGATGGAAGCAGTTAGATAATTGGTGTGCCTAGCAGGGCAGGAACACAATGTTTGCCCAGCCAACCAACGCTTGCAAACAGTCCCGTGATCCACTTTACATCCAAAGTGAAGAATTTTTCATCTCTTTTAATACTAGGTTAGAGAACACAGAGGTATTTCAGTTAGCCAGCTTTGACTTTTTACAAAGCTGTTTGCTACAGCATCAAAGTTTTCCCTAGGAGAATGCCAGTGGTTTTATTTTGTTATTCTCTTCTATCTTGTATTACACAGAGAAATGAGAAAATTAGGACAACTGACCAAAGTAATGAGATCAGTCTTTGCTAGGAAAGAAAAGGTCTTCAACAAGAAAGGAAGTGACAAACTTAGCAAGCTGGAGCTGCAGCCTGTGCAAAAAAGAGCCACCAGACAGTCTCTCCTTGGATTTAGTAAGGATTAATGAACATTTCTTTGCACAGAAGATGGCAACTCGAGGACTTCCGCTGTGGTTATCTTCAAATCTGTGCTGCTTAAAATGCAACGGATCCTGAAAGGTGGTTAGTCTTACCATCAGCAAACTGCCAACCCACTGAGTTAATCATGATTGTGGAAACAAGAACTGTCGGATCTGACAGCACTGACTGGTTGACAAAGTGGTGAAAGGAAGTCTTTGATGAGCAACTTCAGAAGCACAGCACAGCAATGGGTTCTGAATTATTACACTCAGAGATCCCAAAATGGCAGCAGTTTGCTCCTTTTAAGGCATCAGCCCAATGGCTATCAGCAGTCTCAAAATGAAAACTGAGTATTAAATGTTTGTAGGCTGGAAAGCATTCTTATGACACCATATGAACTCCAAATGAAACTGCTTCTTGAATAATGCTGTGCAACTTCTAGTCTGTTCATTCACTGTCTCAGAGACAGCTGAACTTAACATACAGAAAAGAAGATGAAAGCACAAAGTTGTCCTGTACTAAATACCACGGTGCAGACTAGGACTATGCAGCCCGAAAAGTGAAGTCTGTAAAGCTGAGTGGCAAAGGGTGGATGTATGAGGATCAGTCATTTAATTTCTCCAAAGAAACCTGCCACCAGCGGGTTTCACAACATGGGATTTATTTGCCCAGAGCAAATAAGTTACAAGTAAGGTATTTCTTCAGGCAATGCACAGTTAAGGTGCAGAATTCCTTTTCCACAACATAACCGACCTGAGTGCATTCAAAAGGCAACTGGCATCCACAAAAGAAAAATCCATTTAGTGCTGTTAAACACAAAGATACTGCCTCTGGCTCCGGAAGCTCCTGAGCTACAAGTCACTGCCAATTAGGGAATATGCAACAAAGATCTCATCCCCACTCTGGGTGTCTGGCAGATGTGGGACAAGAACCTTAGGTCAGACACTGCACAGGCATCCTGATTATTTTTCCATTTTCTCAGTGGTGACAGAGAACACGCATCATAAATTTGAGATTATTAGGTCACCAATACAGAGACATTATTTTGTTACTGGTGTTTGATAAAAACATGCACCTAGCAAGCAGGTCAATGGCACTGTGGGGAAAGGGGAGTCTCACAAAGCTCAGGGTATCTTTCAGCAAGTACCAGCTCAGTGAAGCACTAGAGGGCACCTTTGCTTTGCTGAAGTACCTGGCACAGACTGCTCCTAAAGCCCACAGGAGAAGGAAGGCACCACAGCAGCATCACTGAGAGGGTAAGTCACAGACTGAGCTTTTCATCCACTCCTAGAGGTTCTCAAATTTCTAGGAAGGCAGGAGAGGCTGCCCTAAAGTAGTTACGTTTTTATTCACCCCAAAATTGGTCTATCTTCAGTCAAAGTGGAAATCCACCTTATTTTCCTTTGTCTGCACAGTAAAACAATTGATTCACATAAGAAGCAGAAAAGAATAGATGAAGGATCCCAGAACAAAAATCTCTAAGTCACTGCATTGGCAGAATATTTTGCAAACTTTTTTGCTAAAGAAAGAGACCTATCAAAGGGTTTCAGCAAGCATCGTGTTCTTACTCAACAATGTTCCCATCAACATGTGTGCACTGGTTTTTTTAAAATACAATTTCTGGTACAGGCATTAACATGTTAAATCTTACTTTGCAAACAGTACAAACTGTAAGAAAAAGTTTTATGAATGGAACAGTCTCTCTTAAAAAAAAGTAACTTTCAGTTTATAGCTGTTTAGACAAGCGCACATTAGAAAAAACAGGAAACAAAGCTATAGCTATAATACAAGATTCATATAAACTGAGCCATTAATAACTGGATTAGGACAAAAGCTCCAACAGTCCTCAGTTCAAAGAATGACTTCAGTATCTTGCTTTGTCTTCTTTTTCTGCAAAAAAGTCCTTTTTGACTTGATTTCACAAAGAGAATCTACCAAAGCCTGTCAAAAATGGTTTCACTCTCTACGGAGATAAAGCATAGTGTTGCCTTTCCTTTGAGCGTATGCACATCAACACATTATTCAAGCACTTCCAGTATGCAGAAAAATATTTCTCTACTTAACACTAAACAGTACACTTGAGAAAACAGATCAGTAAACAGTTCATAGAAGATGTATACAGTAGTTACCCTAATCAGAGGAATTCAATACAAAGAATAAAAGCAAGTTATGAGGCATTAAGAGCTACATTAACCTTTCAATTTAGATATTTACCTCATCATCTCCCAGTGAGTTTATTTGTTCTAATTTCCTGGTCCAGTATCTGGCCTCCTCTTCAGGGATATCTATATCAAAAGAGTAAGTCACACCACTTTATTAACCAGACAAGTTCACATTTTGTCACCATTAGCATTAAAACATGGAGAGTGGTTCAAAATCACATCACAAAAACCCCATACCTGATTTTGAAGAAACAGGACTGTGTTATATTAGCATTCAGATGGAAAATAAACATTGGAAATAGTAACACATTTTAAGGGCTTACACTGCTTTCTTGTTTAAAGCTGATTAACCAAATGCACACTGAATAAAGGTACGGAAGAGAAAGACAGACTGGTTCATATTTAATTCAAGTACTAGTTTCATGGAGAGCCATTTCACAATGGTTATTTTAATACACTTGCTATATACTTGATAACACATAAAAAGAACCTCTTCTGAAGGCTTTTATAGCCTCAACAGAACAAGGGTTCCCTTTGAATAGCATGCCTTACCTACATACCTGGTGCAACACAAATTAAAACACAAAAACTAAATGGTCTCTTTTGTTCCTTTGTAGGCAATAAGCCAAACCTTTCGAGATAATGAACAGTTATATGGGCAGTCACATGTCACATGAAAGCACATTCTTGCCTTCACACCACACTGCAACTTCATTGTGAAATGAATCACAACGACACTTCCACCTTCTAGAAGATTTACCAAGTGGATGACTGACAGCAAGTACTAAGCATTATCACCTTTATTTTCGTAACTATTTCTATTTTCTATTTCACACTTTAAAGTAATATACTGTCCTAATGGAATACAGACTTCTGCCACTCAAAATTTCACCTTTCAAAGCTCACCCTGGGAGAGAGATACAGATGAACTGCTGTGAAAAGCTTAACACCAAATTATTTAGGGATGGGGTGGTGTGAATATTGGAAAAGGAAAAAAAGGTCATGGGTTTGGGTTTTTTTCAGCCACTCAACATCCCTGACTGTAATAACTTCTGAAATCTGTCTATTCATGGCCTGAAACTGCACCGAAGGAAGTGGAAGGAGTGCTCCAGCTAGACGCCACCAGCCCTGCAAGCTGTCCTACCTGTGTCCTCTCTGACATACAAACCAGCATCTTAGGAAGGCAGTGACCCCACAACACTGGAGATAATAGAGGCCAGTGTATTAGAACATGAACCACTATCAACATGATAGATTTAGTGGAATTTCAACTTTCAGAAGTAGGTATTTCCTTGGACTATGAATTGTGTCTACACTTTTGTAACAGAAACACCACTGTATTTTTATGCAACTACCCTCATCAAGACAAAGGAATAAAATAGTCCCCACTTGAAAAATGTTTCATGGAAACTTAATGCCTGGCTCCAGAAAACCTGAATTTAGTAGAAAAAAAAAAAAGACAACTATTCCTCCTTGCTTGGAGGGAGACCAAAGTAATTTATTTTAACTATAATACACAAAGCCAGTTGCTCTTTCTGGTGTGCAGTACTTTACTTTGTTGTTAAATCCTAACAGAAAACAAAGCAAGATAAACATGAGAGGATCCTCCACAACTACAGAAGTTTAGAAAAACATGTATGTTTTTGATCATCAAGCCGTAGATCACAGCTGCACACATTTATTAGGCGTGATCTGCACAAATCAGGGTTGGCATTCAAAGCAAATCTGGACAGAGATGATCTAGAAAGAAGACATCAAGGAACTGAATGGCTATCAGCACTCAGCCTGAGGATTTAGGAGAACAAACTAGAACAAGGACCTGAAACAATCCAAAAATTACAGCAATGCCCATGAAATTGTCTTTGAAAGCCATCACTTTTCTAAGAGATGAAGAAAAACTAATGAATTGAGGACTGAAGGTCAGAGCCTATCTTGTAGCCCAGATGCCCATTTCATAAGTACAGCTATCAGACTTTTACTGCAGGATTGCTGCTTCTACTGAAACAGCTTCTTATGCAAGTCAGAGACAAAAATCTGCTACTGTCCAGATAACAGCTGCTTTTAGAGAAACTCTTGTCATCAGTACTAATAGCAGTACAATTGCTGCACAGCAAACTCTAAACATGAAGCAAGTGACCTATGACCTTGACTCAGGTTACCTTCTCAAAAGAGATCTCAATGAAACAGAATTCTTGACTTTTTGAGGAAGCAGTTTATTTTTCACTTTCACCATTACATTGTGTCTCACATCAGTCAACAGTTTTGTTGCATCTTGTTCTTTGGAATGCAGAGAATGGAAATCCCTACTGCAGAGAACACAGACTCCCTGCAAGGCCACATTCACTGGCTCCCACAACACTGCTCATCTTTGATTACAATGGAAATTACTCCACTACATTAACTTCTGCTTACAAGATAAAAAGATGGAACTAGTCCAAAGAGAGGCCACCTGATGCCAACTCAGGACTCCATTGACAACATACTTTGTGAACAAAAGGAGCAAGGTCATATGTCAGTGAAACTAAACTGCTGAACAAGAACAGAGAGGAGATGGGTGGGTATGTTCAACAGCTTTTGGGGCTTATAAATTTGATACCAACACAGAAACATTGCATACTTTACTGTCCTTGCTCCTACTGCCACCTTCAGCTGGAAGCTGAACACCCTGTTTTCTGTAGGCTCCTGGTGCTAGGAAGCAGTAAGGTCTGTTTGCTCCCTAGGTGAGGGGAGGACCCCACAGCTGGCAGGGCAGGGGACTTGCCAGCTGAGGTCCCATCCTTACAGCAAAGTGAGCAGTGCAGCCCCAGAGATCATGGCAAGGTTCAACCAGAAGCCCGGATCGGCAGCCAGGTCCATGGTGACAAAGTCAAGTTCACATCGGGGCCTGAATCTGTGTGGTCTATACACAGGCACAGACATGGCAAGGGCTGGGGTCAGGGATCAGTAGCTCCCATAGCATGACTCAGGATTAAAGGCTCAGAGGTGAACTGAAGTGGGATTCCTAAGCACAGGATCATTGGTGTGGAACCCCCAGGAGAGGCTGCTCAGAGCAAATAAGACGTGTACCCAGGGCCTTGACACCTGGATAGAGACAGACACAGAACTGGGGACACAGCAGTACAGTCACTTATCAGACTGAGGAAGGAAACAGATGAGAATTTCGTATCTCTATACAGACCACTTCATTCAGTTACATCCCCTCAGGTACCTAAAAATGACATTATTCCTGCTTAGAGATCTCTAGCTTAGCAATAACTAGGCATTTCAGCCCTAAAGCTTTTCCTCTCCTCAGGCTTGGTGGTCCTTGCTCTAATCCTTGCACATCACGTTGTGCCTCCTGGATTTTTCCCAGGTAGCAAGTCCTAGGCTGGGGTATGTCTCAGCTTGGCAAAAATGAGAACAAGTGCTGAAAATAAAAGTGATACCCTCTCTCTCCCCACTTTCTTACAAGCCTTCATCTGGCTTCCTCTCCTTCCACCTCCAATTTCTCCCCTTTTAAAAGTATGAGAGTCCTCACAGGTTCTGACTGAAATGACTTTGCCAAGCTGTGTTTTTCTTTCTATTCAGTTCCCAAGACAATAAAACAGCAAAGCACATTTACTCCACCTGATGGCTGGATGCAGATCAGCATGCTCCCAGCCTGGGAGTGATGAGAGCACTAAAAGCATCTTCATTCCAATTATGAACTAGAAACTGCCTGGCACAGAACCAAACTGCTATAGTTTGGGAGCCAAAAGTATTTTTGAGTGCTGCACCCTGTGAGAGATTTGCACATAGTCATTGCACTTCTAAAAAAGGAGGACAGAGTAAAATTGCTTTTAAACAGAAAAATTTTATACTTGAAAAGCAGCATCCTGAAAAGTCTGTGCCAGTACATATTCACTGCATCAAAACAATAATAGCAAGACTGTCTTCTATCATCAAATTTTCTAAACCAACCACAAAAAGCTTTCTACCTCCCTTGGTATGTTTGTCTTGTTCCTGAGAAGAAACAGATATGATCAGTGGAGAAAGCTGCTCCAGCCTGTGTTCACTCAGAGGCTCATGAAGAGAGCAGTTTATTGCCATTTTTAACAGAATACCAAGCATACAAATGCTTCCCACCCTACGGGTTAACACCAACTCTCACTAACACTTCATGTTTCCCATGGTCACTCTTTGCTGCTCTTTCATAGAAGAGCATTTTCAGTCCTTCTGTTTCTGTGGGACTGAACATTCAAGAACATGGGGGTGGTAGAGAGCATTAGATGACAGTCAGATCCCCAGTACTGCAGTCCATCACACAGAATGGCCCACAGATCTGCTCTCTCCTGTACACCCCATGCTGATGCCACTCTAACAACGCCATTGAGCACAAGGCAAGGGCTGCATCCACAATGTGTAATGGGACACATGGGGGATATATCAAGGCCACCACAAATTTTCTCTGTCCCTTTAAAAATCTGGGCATTAACAAAGTTTAACTCTTGTATGACCTCAGAAAAACTTACCTTGCATCACCAGGAGCAGAAACTAAACCCTTATCAGCCTTTGTTAGGAGATGACTGCTTACCAACTCTAAGCCTAGTAAATTCTTGAAAACCACTTTTACGGAAAAAATTATTAAAAATCTCTAAGTTGCCTTCACCATGTGCTACCACTACCAGCAACAGCATGTTCTGCATTTATTTCAGCTTTAGCTGCTGCTAGTCTCCAAAGTACCAGAAGAAGAGATACAAGGAAGGTAGAATCTTGAATTTATCTGGTGGAAGAAGAACAACAAACAAGTTCCTAAACCTCTTCGCATACACAATCATGTTTTACATCAAGGACTTCAGCTTTTCTGGTGTTGGAATTCATTTGTTCTCTTTTACAAACCCTTAAGAACTTCTTGAGCACCACACAAATAAAACTAAACATTTTAAATACACTGAGTAATGTGGGATACTGCATCCATGTTCATCTAGATGAAACAAAGAAGCCAGAAGTGACAGAAAAAGCACAGAAGCAGAGCCAAACAGAACACACATGTTCTTTTAAAGCTGCTATCTCAGACAGCAGTGTTTTATCCGACTTGAAAAGCAGCACAAGCTGTACGTGTACACACTTATTGCTCTGGTTCTTACGTATCTACAATAGCCAGGAGATGTTCACCTGGGAAACAAAACATGATACACAATGTTCCTAAGTGTCACTCCAAACCTGCTGTTATTAAAATGTTGCCTCTACAACACAGCTGATGACTTGAGAACTTCCACAGCAGATCAGTGATCCATTTAGTTCCCTGTATAGGTTTAAAGCAACAGTTCCCAGCTAGTATGACAAAGAGCCTTAACATGTAGGGCACTAAGAGCCCAAGCTGCTGTCCATCCAGTTAAAGGGAAACTGACCTGCAAATCCATCGGGAGAGATGCAGAGGCAGTGCTGCGAGCTGAGCTGCCTCCATGCATCCCTCCACAGTTCACAGTGCCTGGGCAAGGAGACAGGGCCTAATCCATGTTGCAGGGTCCTTCTGTATCCTAGAGGTGATGGCAGGAAATGCTCACACCACTGGAGAAGGTGATACTCCCTTCTAGTGGAATATCATACACCCTTACTGCCTACTGCTTTTTAACCTGCCTCTGACCTCACTGTGGCAGGACAGACTGAAAATGGAGATCCAAGCAAAATCTGCAGCACTCTTCGAGGGAAGAGCAGCAAAAGCCTTGAAAGAGCTAACTCATACATTCATTTCTTCTTCGACATTATGAAATCATGGACTGGCCAAACTTTTTTCACGTTCTAAAATAAAAACCCTTCAGCATAGCAATGAGGAATCCCTGCTACTTCAGTATTTGGCACAGTGAGAAAAGAAATAATAAATATGCTTGAAATTACCAACTGTTAAAAAGAATCACAAAAATCTTGTAATTTACTTACTGTTCTGCATGAAATCCTACTTTGCTAAATGTAATAATTTAAAATAGTAGTTAAAAAAACACAAAAGAAACAAACAAAAATTGTTGTGAGTATAGTAGTAGGAAGAAAATACCCTATTATCTGAAATATTTTTATTTTTTAAATCCAGATGCTCCAACACATGATTTACAGGGAAGCTGTTTTCTTATACTAGAAAAAAAAAATCTCAAAATGTAATGGAGTTCAAACCATGAACTGCAGAACTAATCAAATTTTGGTTTGGACCCTCTCTGAGTACAAAAGAGGAACTTAATTTTCTTTCAAAGCAGTGACAGTTTACAAGCAACTGTGTCAGAATGAACTTAAATGAGAAGGTAGTGGCTATAAGCCTTGCCTTCAGCTGTGTGGGTTGTGTTCTCAACACTTGCCCCAGAGAACCAAGATTTCCTTGTGAGGTGAAACAAAGTGAGTTGTTTCTCCTGTTACATAACAAGCAATTTCAGTAACAAACTTCCCACTGGCAGGGTGACAGCAGGAGGTTATTTCCATGAAGAAGTGGGATGGCTCCTGACCAACATTAAACAGCTTAGCTGTCAAGACAGCTGAGGTGTCAGATATCTTTTCTCCTTTAAACACTTCACTGCAGCTAAAGATCAGTGCCATTGCACCTATAGAACACTCAGGTACAACCACGCAGGGGACTGTGCACTCAGAATAGCACATTCAGAGCACAAGGTACAATTTGCACTGGCTCTTGTGCTGCAAGACCAAGGCCTGCATCCTCTCTCCTGCATCAGGAAGGGGGGGGGTATGAGATTCACAGATGTCCTAACTTCTTCCCACAACAGATGGCCAACCCTGACAAGTGCTGGCTGAATGCCAGTGGGTGCACAAATGCTTCACCTGTGCTTAAATACGAATTTAAGCACACACAAATTGCTCACGCTGCCATGGGCTTGGCAGCAAAAAATAAGCAACAGGTAGAACGGGAGAGATGAGCCTTGCAATGACAGACAACTTTGAAACATTTCAATGCCCAGTGCATTAAAACAAAAGGCACAAGCCCCAAAAACATGACTTCTGTTTTTCATCTTAAGCATCAGCTAAGATGTGGAAAGAGAAGCTATGCTGCGATGCATTCTGATTAAGACCCTACTTTTGGGGTTTATTTGGCTATTTTGTTTGCTTGTTTTTGAGTAAAATAAAATTTAAAAATTACACACAACTTTACTTAAAATCTGTTTGCTCCAATTAGCTGTTCTTCCCTTTTCTGTACCTTTCAACCACCAGTAACTGCCAGAAAGGCAGTTCTCACAACATCAAGTTATTTATATACTCTGCTAATGATAATGTTCAGGAGCACTAAGCATTAATATTTCACTAACTGAACTGCACACTCCTGAGAGGGCTTACGTGCACCTACCGCAGAACAGCTCTAATAATGCTCTTGAGCTCTTCAAGAGCCAACTTCACTTAGATACAAAGAAGCAAATGCTTCCTGCTCAGGAAAGAAATGTGGGACTACAAAATCCTGAAACAGTATTAGAAATAAAAACTGCTGCTAGTCTAAACATTCCAGCACCCAAGCATTTTGAAATATTCCACATTTATTCAGATCTTGTTAGAAAGAGGCCAAACAAAAAATGAACACCAAGAATTTGATCCCCACTGAACTACACTGAGAATGAACAAAATTTGATTATAAAACTCAAGCTTCTCCTACTCTGTCTCCACTGTCAGCACTCTGGGTAAGTTATGGAAAAGGACTTACCAAAGGGTAATTCAAATCTTGTGTCCAGCAAAATTTTATGAGGAGTCGGGTTTTTGGTTCCACAGATTTCATCATGTTTCATTACAACTTCTGCCTCCAGTGTAGACCACTCCCCAGGACCTTCCTGTGAATCATGAGCCACATGTGAACAAACTTTCAGCTCTGAAGTACTTTATGCAGCAACTCCCATACATTTGCTAGAAGACCTCAGGAAGAGCTCTACAGCATTATCAAGGCCTGGTACCCTATTTTAACATCAAATTACATCTATTCAGCATGTGATGGATTTTTATTCCAAACTGGATTTCCTCCAAATCTCAGAGACCTTTACCAGGAAAAGCAGCAAACTGAAAAACTAAAAATCTGCTGCTTTCTCAGTGGAACAGCAAAGATAAACCCTCAAAGGCAGGATGGAGGACTGCCTGGACAGCCAGAGGAACTGAGCACTAGCCAGACCTTATGGCCACACTGCTAGGCACCTCCAGCCTTTTACGGAAAACATTCTCTCTGCTCAAATCCAACAATCTTTGAAAAAATACCCTGAAATTTGAGTTTCAAATTTGAGTTTCAACTAAACATGTCTTGCTTAGTTGCAACAACTGCCAAATTCAGTAGCTAGGGCACATCCCATTTCCTACTTTTTTCCATACATATTAGCACCAGTAGGCATCTTATAACACTGAACCAGAGGCCCTAAGAAGACAATGCAGATATGCTCTGGGCCAACCTTGTCAGCTTGGCAAGACAGTCTTTAGCAGCAAATCACAGAAATTTGGGAATCAGACTAAGTCAGTCCAGTCCTTAAGACTTCAGACACTTGTCAGTTATGTGTTCCTGAACAGATTAAACCCCCGTTTTTGAGTGCATATGAATGAAATGAGACCAAAGACTCCTATGTACACTCAATTTCACCTCAGAAATAAAACCAGTAAGGTGAGATACCCCTCTCTGCTCACCCACCCTTTCTGACTTTGCAAGTCGAAGTTTCACTGAGAAGTTCAGCCTGGGCTGCACTAGGGCAGATTTGTAACACATTATCAACACTGGAGCAAATAAAGGTTCTGTGTCAATCTAACCTCATCAGATTGGTGAATGGCCTTCAGAGCAATCCACACGGTCCCAACCAGGGTGTCCCAGATCAGTCCTTTGTTCCATACTTCAACAATTAGGCCCAGGTCCAGCCGGCTGATCTCACTGCAAGGGAAGAAGAGGCATAACAGGTAAATAAAAATCAGAATACAAACTAATTCTGTTCTAGGTTATGCATTAGCAGCATGACCATACCCACGAACTCTTTCCATACAGCTGTGCCAAGCTACAGTGAGCTTCTGGAAGTCTGTGGTCAAGGCAGATCACACTCACAAAGGTCACTAGTTTCTAATAACCACACAAAGATTGCAACCAAAACCCTAAACTATGTCATGCATGAACTGCCAGTTGGGAATTCATCTCTGTGGTTATGTACACAAGGGGAGGAAGTGTATCTTGGGCCAAAACCTAGAGGTGAGCCGTTCTTTGCCATCAGACACCCCATTTCTAACAGGTGGGTGTCTCCCTTGGCAGCACAGCAACACAAGTGTACTGTGGCAGGTGCAGATATGCCAATACTTATCTGTGAGTGGAGTTACCCCAAGTCCAAAGTAATAGTCCCAAATCCAGCATAGCTGCAACAGCAGCACTACCTAAGTTAGTTAAGTTAGGTAAAAGGTTGGACTTGATGATCTCTATGGTCTTTTCCAACCTCGTTAATTCTGTGTGTAATTCTGTATGTACCTGTTGCTCAGGGTTGTGTTGCACCACTTCTGCTCCAGCATTAGCTATTTCCACATGGCCACTGAGTGCCAAATTCTTGGAAATATTTACCTGAATGTTTTCACGAGTATCTTCCCCCTCAGTAAGGAAAGGATGACCCTCAAATTTACTTCTTCCCAATGTTTCACGGGATTTATATCTCCCTCTTCCATGCTGGTTTATAATATGCCTACTTCAGAGCAGCATAACACATACAGCTGGCAAAAACAACGAAGTAGGGAAGAATCCTGAGCCGTCTACTGAGACACAACTGTCTTGCACTTATTAAGAAGAAAGGCTATGGCTCCTAATTCAAGCTCAGGGTTTCACTTTAGTGCAACTGTTAATGTCCAAAAGTAGGTATCTTAAACAGTCAGTGCTGCTGCTTTTTGCCTTGCCCAAATGTATCTACATTACGTCCATCAAGGAAATTCAAAAGCATGTTTGGCCCCATCATGGCCAAAAAAAGAAAGAACCACTGCAAATCCCAGCATCCACTTGAGCTTTGCCTCTTTCTTACAATTTTAAAAGACAACGTATCTACAAGGCTCAAGACAAACCCTACAGTCACAGCAAAGCACATTAATATCTATTTTAAATTCAAGCACTTCTTTTCTTGTTTGAAACATAGGAATGGAGGCCAGGAGTGTCCAGTACTTTGGATGGCTCAGTCTACAATAGTTCAAAATCAAGCTATTACACAGGCTTATCATGAGTATACTGCTAGCATCTTGTAATTCCAGTATCCTCTGTTTAGATAGGGTTTCACAAATACAGTCAAACTAACAACTCTCCCACTGCTTGCCCCTTAGAATATGATATTTATCTGGTTGCAGGTTGATGATGACTAGCTATCTGCTGGGGGGACTAGTATGAAGCCAGAAAGGGAAGGGAAGAAAGAAATACTCTGTTTTCAGTCACAGTGTAAAACCACGTTCTTTGGTTCAACATGCACAGACAGAGCAAGACAATGATCCTGAAACATCCAGTGGACTTCTCTATGGACCTTGACAGGACAGGTGATTAGCTAAGAATTAAAAAAAATTATGTACGCTGGCTTTGATTGCCTTTGTGTCTCCCTTTCCCCACCTTCTGGTTAGTTACAGAATAGCTTCAAAGAACAAAAGAGCTGAGACTGGAATTTGTGTCCCTCTCTTTCCATATGCAAGTAGAATTTAAATGAAAGACATTTCTAAGAACTTTAACACCAATTTAATCCTCATGTTCTAAACATTAGTTTGTACTTTACCTCAAGAGGTCCTTACTGTAAATATGTAGTTCTTTTTAAACCTTCTTTAAAATTAGGTGTCCCCAAAGAACAGATTAAAGTGCTTTACTGGTTTGGTAAATAGCCAAATCTCAAACAACCCCAGAGCCCCAAATTCTGTCTCACAAGGAATTTGGAAGCAAAAACAACAAACACAGACTTTTTGTTGCTTATAGTCTGTTCTTCTACTATGCCTCACAAAAAAGGTAAACACACAGACACTAAAAGCATCTCTCCCTTAGGGAAAACTTACTGTGTTCAAAATCCTTTTCCAACTCCAGAAAGAGAAAGAACAAACTAGAGAACAGTAGTATTGGAATACCAGTGTTATTCCTCCTGGGACAACTTAATGTACACGGGATCACACAAAACACATTCATTGCCACATGTAATATTTCTGTTATAAAGGAACACCAGAACTACTGTGCAGTTGCCCAGCTAAAGCAGAGACAATAATGGCGAGGTAGTTCAGCTAATATTCTGCTTTCATATTCCCTAGCAACTAATTATGGAGCATCAAAGTGACCTTACAGTATGATAGCTAAGCTCCCAGCTGATATGAGAGTGCAGTTCCAGAAGCTGCTTGAGGGGAAGGGAGGAAAAGTAATCCTGAGAGCCTTCACTCAACACACTGAAGTCCTTTCTTAAGTCACTGCTGAGCAGTCTCCTCTGTAGCTGGCCATGTTTAAAGTTCCTATCCACAGGATGAGCACAAATCACAGCCAGAAGGAGTTAGTAGTTTGGGTATAGGTGTGTGATTTGGCAGACAGGTAAGATTCCCTGCCCCAACCATACCTAGTCCTGCACGGTTTGCATCACTGACAGCCACGGCCCCTGTCTGACTAGGAACTGCACACAGTGGTGTTCAGGAGCACACACATCTCATGCTGCTCCAAAAGCAGAGTGCCACCAAAATAGGGAGGCAAAGGCACAGCTGTGACAGCAATACTGTACTGATCCAGGTGAACTCCTTAACCAGAGGCAACAACTTCCCCCTTTCAACTGAAGAGAACCAATTGCTGCTGGATTGAGAAACATACAAAATCACATGCAGATCTCTTACTACAGATACTATGTAAACACAAGAAACCCACTCAAAAAACAGCAGCACTGGCTTTGAATTCACAAGATGAATACAACATCATTCCCTCCCATCTAGTAAATTCAGTGCTCTTTGTCTTACAAAGCAGTAGAGATAGAAACAGATGTAGTATAATCAATAAGTCATTCATCCACTAGAAGCAAAAAAGACCTCCACCATTCTAAAAGATGTTTGGAAATCCTTGAATGCGCATCAGGACCAGAGCAAATCAGAAGTGCCAAGCGCACCAGAAGCCCCGGAAAAGCTGGAATGGACTGGTTCTGCTGCTTATGGCAGGGACTGGCAGTCCCTCAAGATGAACCAGAGGAGTTGGAAAACACATTTGTGGGCACTGGACCAGTGGCAGAAAACATCAACACATGAGCAGCTCACACACTGAGGATCACCATGTTGAGGTCCTAAGCGCATTAACAACAGCACTTAATTGTCTTGACCAGCCTTTCCAGTGGCCTGTACCCACACTTTCTTCCTATGGTCTAGGAGCTCCATTTAAGTTCAGCTATGGGCCTCTAGTATTTGTCCAAGCTATGTTGTAGGTGTCTGTGTCTCGAGCTCATAGCCACAGCTATGCACATACCTGGCTAAGGACAACATTAATCCAGACCCAAACCACAGACTGACTTCCCAGCTCAACCTCAGACTTTCCTGCTATAGACCTGACTGGCAATCCTGTCTATGGCATCAGCAGAGACAATCTCCCAGCTCACAAGTCTTCACCACAGGACAGTGTATACAGCAGAGAAGAAAAAATTATTTAGGTCGTCACCAGGCTTGTGCATTTTAGCCACCCGAATACTCCAATTCATGCACACAAGAGCAGCTCCCTATGAATGCTAGTGCTGTGGAAGGACTGTGGAAGAACCAGGAGCATCTCATGCTGTGCTCCACCATACTTACAACATAAAGTCCTGTTCCCAGCAAGGTTGGTCACCACGCACGGCTACTGTCGTGCTCTTCACATTTTGCACTTTCAGGGTCACATATGTGTTGAATTTATCTGGGGAACAAGACACAACAAGTTACCTCCCATCAGCATACCCTTTCACCACACACAGGCAACACTTCAAGGTTTTCAGTTCACACAGTGCATCCAGAAAAGCCTCAGACAAAAAGCCCTTTTTGAAAGACATCACTGGGTTTCAGGAGCCAAATGTTCAAGATGTTTTTCACCTGCCATCAAATTTTCAATCACAGCTTTTTTTAGAAATTCAAGTACAAATAAATAATCACTTGCAGTAAGATGGGGACAAAGAGTGTAAAGTCCTAAAGAATATTGGCACTTAGTAAGATGCTGCTGCAGAAAAGCAGACAAGTGGAAGAAGAGACTGAAGGAGCAGGGCCTGTCATGAAGACCAAGGAGAGTGAAAAACAAACCTGCAAAACATACAAGCAAGCAGTTGGGTTGAACACACCATTTCTTCCCTTCTGATCCAACTGCTCTCCTACTTTCAACATGGTTTTCCACCCATGACTCCCCAAAGAATTATTCAAACCAGTCAAGGGCAGAAGGAAAATACAGCAATTTACTGCTAAATGTGGTAACACTGACCTGACTTAGAAAAACCATTTCGCATTCACATTTTAACAAGACAGGCTCTGCTCAGATGTTCTGCTTTTTGTTTTAAACCTGAGGAAAAATCCTGGAAGAATTTTTTTTCCTAGTTCCTGCTATTTCTTTGCTAATAAAACCAAAAGCAGCCAAGCATGGATATATTCAAAGTTTGAATATCAGCATCCCAGAATGATAAAACTTCCTTCTAGGGGCAGTTACCATCTCAGACATATCTATCAGTTTCAAACAGCCTGGAACAAGACATGCTAAGTAGCCAGGAAGCAGTGTACGTATTTTAACACTTTGATGTTATACTGTATTTATTCCCAGTGTAAGTTAGATCACACTCCATTTTAATACTGTCAAAATTGCACATGGAAAACAAGAGGTGAGTGGTGACAGACAACATGGCTTTCCAGAGAGGAAACCATGGCTGACAAACGTGACGTCCTTCTGTGCCTGGGCTACAGTTTTGTTGGATGGGGACAGAGCAAGTAACGTGGTGTGCCTGGCCTTCTGACAGGTGTGTGACCGTGTTCCCCTCAGGACGTCCTTGCCTCTAAGTTGGAGAGCCATGGTTTTGATGGATGGGGCCCTGAGTGGCTAAAGAACTGGCTGGGTGGATGCAAAGAGTTGTGTCCAGTGGCTCTTTGTCCACATGGTAGGAAGGAAGAGTGGTGCCCATGGGAGGTGTTTGCTGGGCTCATCCTGTTTTTGAGCTTTGTTGGTGACAGGGACAGTGGGATGGATATGATGCTGATGACAGCAAGGTAGGTGGTGCAGTCCCACGCAGGAGGGAAGGGATGGGGCATCCAGAGGGACCTGGACAGTGCAAGAGACACAGGTCTGTGTGAGCCCCAAGAAGTTCCATACAGCAAACTGCAAGGTCCTGCACCTGGGTCATAGCAATCTCAGGTACATCTGTAGGTTGGATGTGATTGAGAGCAGCCCTGCAGGGAAGCATTTGGGGACACGTTTGAAGACAAGCTCCCCATAAGGCAGCAGTATGTGCTGGTAGCCCAGAGAGCCAAAGGGATCCTGGGTTACAACCAAAGGGGCATGGCCAGCAGGACAAAGGAGGGGATTATTCCCCTCTACTCTGCTCTTGTGAGATCCCACCCAGACCACTCCATCCAGTTCTGGTGCCCCCAGCATAAAAAAATACATGGAACTGTTGGAGGAAGTCAGAGGAGGTCTACCAGGTTCATAAGAAGACTGAAGCACATCCCTTTTGAAGACAGGCTGAAAAAATTGTGTCTGTTCAGCTTGGAGAATAGAAGGTTGCGTGGAGACCTCAAAGTAACCTTCCAGTATCTGAAGAGATCTACAGGGAAGCTGGAGAGGGACACTTCATCAGGAACTACAGTGATAGGACAAGGAGTAATGTGTACAAATTAAAAGAGGGGAAATTCAGGTTATATATTAGGAAGAAATTCTTTCCTCTGAGAGTGCTGAGACACTGGCACAAGTTGCCCAGGGAGGTAGTGGATGTCCCAACCCTGGCACTGTTGAAGGCCAGGTTGGATAAGGCCTTGAGCAACCTGATGTAGTAGGAGATGTCCCTGCCTATGGCAGGGATACTTGGGACTAGATGATCTTTCAGGTCCCTTCCAACTCCTTAACTTCTATGACACTGTGATTGTATGACTGACATGCAGCATTGCCATGACTGTAGCATGTCTCAGCATCTAGCTTCCAATATTCTAACAGAAAGGGATGAAAGGGAAACTACATGATCCTGAAGCTCAGGAAGAAATAGGAGTCACTGAAAGATCGCTTCATATTTGTCTACCTCACTTGCAGCCTTCTGGGACACTGGGCATGTCAGTGAAACTGCAAGATTTGGCTGAGTTAAACCTAGACTACAAGAACAAATATTTTGCACCTGTGAGAAGGCTTCTTGATTAGAGAAAGGATGAAGTACACACACTCTCTCTTCAACCTGGAAATTCAAGGTTAGTGCACACACAGATCTTGATCTGACATCGAGTATGGACAAAAAGTCATGGCAAATTTTCTGCTGTAACCTGAGGACAGCTACATCCAGAGAATAAAGCTGAACAAGTAAGTCACAAATATAGCTGTGCCATTGTTTTTCATCGAAACACTTGAATAGGTGGTATTCCAGAAGTAAACTGCTTCTTCTTTTGTAAAGTGGACATCAAATTTCATTCATTTGCCTGCTAAGGGATTCCTTGCAAGCTACTGAACCACAGTGGAAAAAAAAGTCGCCTAGACTGTAAATTCTGGGTGTCACCAGAAGTTTGTTATTATGATGCAAACATAAAATGTAGTGTGATGGAATTTTAATTTCGAGCAAAGCCATTCTGGACTGCCACATAAGAGAAACCACCTAGCAATCCCAGCCAGGATCAAGAAGGCACTGAATCCACACAGGCACACATCAGTTCTGCTCAGCAGACATTTTCAGATCCTGTTTTGAACATGGACACAAGAAGGATGAGATGAAAGGCCAGGGTGGGTGGGAAAGGGTGTCACTAAAGGGACATATTTCCTTATTCATCACCTGTTCACGTCAGGTGAGCAGACAGAGGTTTCCAAGTACTGTGACACCAGGTCACATCCTTTCAACCAACTCAGGCTGCCTGGATCCTGGATTTTGTCACTCCTAAGGAGAACACGGAGGAGCCAAGAGGAGGTGGATGAAAACTTGAGGGAGCAGCATGAACAGCAGCGAGGGAGCAAGTGTCCCCACTGCTGCAAACAAGCAGTAGAGCATAGCTTACCTGGAGGTCCTTGGAGTTTAGCTTTCTTTACTGCAAAGAGAAAAGAAACAAAGAAAAAAGAGGACATTAGTGAATTTGTCCTGCTACAGTGGAGTCAGAGCATCACAGTGCAGTGCATTAACTGGACAATATGCCCAGTAGAGGTCTGGGAGCTGAAAAGCAACATTCAGTTTAACAGATCCAAAGATAAAAACTTCTTTGTACCCCATGGCACCTCTCTAAACCAATATATTTAAAAAATAATCATTGGATTAATATTTGGAAAGTAATGGAAAAGTGGAAGGTAATGGCAAGTATTTGGAATGATATGGCTAATGCAAAGCAATTTGAAAATCAGTCCTTTGCAACCAGAAATTACTGCTGCTTAGCAAGAAGTCTTTTCATACTACCTCACTTACGAAGTTACTTACAGACACTCTAGAAGAAATAAACATTCTCTTAGAATCAAACTCTCCTAACGGTGCATAGCAGACTTTCAACCACAAATTGAAAATAATTAAGCCTGAATAGTAGCTCTACAAGTAGCTCTATACTATGACACCTGTAAATTAAATTAACTAAGCCAAACAAACAGCAGTCTAAACTCAAATGTCACTTTTACAAGCTCTCCTGTTAATTCCAGGACAGTATTTATATATAAAAATAGAACTGTTAAAACATAAATCAGCATTGGCTCTTATCTCACCAGATGCAGAAGGCCCATGCCTATCTGGGGGAGATTTAGTTTACACTTCCCTTTTGCAAGCTCATATCCTCACTAGAATTGCATGGTCTAAGCACTAAGAGAAGACATCTTCAGGCTCCAGCTAGTTTTTCCAGTGGAAAACTAACACTAAGAAGAAAGCATACTTAACACGGTAGGAAGCAAGACATACCAGAGAGCAAAAACATTTAAAAGCTGATGTAGCGAGGTTCCTCCAGAAAACAAAGTTGCCAATACTAACTAGAGGCTCACAGTGTCCAACTTCCAAAATGAAAGACCTAGAAAGGAGCATTTAAAAATCAAAATAAAATAAAATGCCCTTACACACTTACATGCAGAACTGCAATGGAGAGTGATGCTGGAGAACACTCTTGCTGTTTGAGAAATTCTCCTTTGTGAGAATCCAGGTAGATGTTTGCATGCAGGAAAATACTGTACCACATATAATATGAGCCAGAAGCCTCTCAAACACAAGTTAAAAGGGCTGTACCTTTCACCTAGACTGGCAGGCCCACGAACCTTTTGGTCCAAGATAAATTGGTTCATTTTCTCCCAGGTTCAGAGCCTGAAGCATTCCTGATGCTAAACCTAATGGCGCAAGCAAAGCATACAATGGTGTGGGCCAGTGTTCCTGCTGACTGAAGGTATAGGTTCTTTTTAATCTCCAAATCAGTCAGTCTGTTTAACCACTCAGAAACACACAGGACAATTTACCCGCTTTCTAGGTGCCTTTGCATACCACACAAAAGCAGGCATTTCAAGAAATACCGCCCTGGAGTGGGCAGGCACCAGATTATCTCTGAGCCTCCACTCTCCCCTCCTCTGCAAGAGGCAGGAGACAAAGAAACAAGTGCATGTGCTTGAGGGAAGGAAAAAAAAAACGGGAAAGAGGGCAGGGGACTAACATAAGCTTCAGCTGGTCTCTCTCCCTGTTTTGTAAAAAGTACCACTTAGCAAGGAAGCAGAGGCAAATCCAGAGTGGGAATTTGGTATTGTTTGTCAAAAAAAGGCAGCTAGAGTAAGCCACTGGTTCCTAAACACAGAGAGGAGACACAGCCTCTGCAGTGAGCTATATGCAAACTAAGAGACAGATGCTGTCTGTACATTGTGGTCTCAACCTCTAAATATTCAGAGGTTAATTTGATGAAAGCCAGCAAACCCTGCACTGCCTCAGCAATCTCAGAAGGGTGCCTGTGTGGGGCTTCAGCAAGAGCTGCCCCATGGCTCACACCAAGAGGTATATCCCAGGGAGCAGCCAGGCTAAACAAAGATCACGAGCCTGCTAAGGACCCACATAATAAAATCAGGAGTCTTTAGTAACTCCCAGGAATGAACACCATGCCTCTAGACAAACTGCATGTAATAAATTGCACCTTTGGCTGTAGAAAAAGGGCTTGTAACTAAGAGCTGGATGACAAACCTGGGAGTCTCGTCTCACCAGTAATTCTTTTCTCTATCTGCAAGTCTACACAGCATATCCAAAAAAATTTCATGAAAAGTGACTTTGACGTGTTTAATTTTGTTAGACCCATGGGAAAGCACTTTGCAAGGGTGTGTAAAAATCACTGCTAAGGTGCAGCTCCCACTACATCTCAGGATCAGGACTAGCCGTGAGACAGCAGGGTTCCCCATATAACAGCTGGAGTGTCTGGGAATGCAGAGTTGGAATGGGCTGCTCAGCTCTGCCAATGCCCGGCCTGTTTGTCAGGCAAGGGGATTCACAGGCTGGTTTTGTACACATTACCTGCTCTTCCTATCAGGTTAGAGCTCCTCTATGTCCAGCGCTCAAAAAAGGACTCGAACGAGTAAAGAAGCTTCAAGAAGCCTGATGCATTAGTTACTCACGGTGTTGCAACAAAGGCTGAAAAAAAAAAACCCCTCATTGCTATTTTAGAAGCAGTACCTTGAAATTAAGCCATGTGTAACACTGTATTTTTATAATATAAAATATGTAGCACAAAATGAAAACGTACTCTAGAGCACTCAGCAACAAGTCCCACAGACACAGTTGCTCCTGAGTTGACACAACGTAAAGATCTGAACATTAGTAAAATAAAGGTCTAGATCAGACACTTCCAGACTCACTAACATTTATCCCACAGCACTTCTGGTCTCTGAGGAAGCCTCATTTTTGAACCATCTGGTAATGTTAAATTCTGTCCAGTTTCAAATGGCTTCTCTCAGCAAACTGAGCAGCCCAGAAAGTCCACCCATTCAGAGGCAAATAGTGAACTGAAGAGGCTGGACCATGACCTTCCTATGCCACTGCACAGGATGAGCAGGACACCAGGGAGGGAATGAAAATGATATAAAATTAGAAAGGAAAGAGAGACCTAGTGCTTTGCACTGCGCCACGTAAGCACTGCATGACTCAGATGGACAGGGATGCACCTGCTCTCACTGCACACAAAGATTCATTTTGTCACCAAAAAAAAGACTTGGGCATTATCAGAGACACAGCTATTTCAGGGAGTTACTAGAAAGCAGACAAAAACTGATGTGAACATTAAATGCGTCCAGAGATTTCCCCCACTACAGGGCACCTCTCATCATTTTGGTGTTATTCTTATAAAAAGACAAGAGAAAAATGAAGTCCTGCCTGCA
>VXBA01003015.1:832764-856402 GCA_013399895.1 Serilophus lunatus | reverse complement strand
AAAAAAAAAAAAAAAAGCCACAGCAAGATTCCAGAATCACTATGGGAAGATGAAAAAACAGCAGCAGAGCATATATCACAGTACTCTTTAGTTCAGATCAGTCTTAGCATCCACATATTTTTCAAACAGTCTGAATGGTAATTTGGTCTGTACACTAGTGAGAGAATTAAAATTGCGCATTCCAAGTTGAGACCACACACTGCTCAGCCCTCCTAAGCAGGCACACACTCATATTCAGTTAAAGAGAACCCAAGTGTTTTGAACACCTGCACATTCGAGACCACCTTTAACGCCTTGATTGCAAATGAGAGGGATGCAGACACAGGGAGAGCCTGAGCAGATGGCCAAAAGATTACATTCTAACTAAATCCAGCACATGACTTAGGAGCTGGTCACTCACCATGCTACGACAAAACCTACATCCTTTCACAGAGGCCACTAAAGCGCCACGGAGGGGCTGTGGGAGAAATTAGAAGAATGAAAGGACACAGTTTTAATTCACTCTTAAGAAGAGATGCAATGCTGAAAGCAGAGCATTCAAAATGCATTGTCATGATCAGCAACTTGACAAATAGCTTCCTTTTCCCTGAGAAACACAAACGCAGTGTTAATGTGTTCTTGAAAGCACTCTAATTTTTACAGTAACAGTCCCAGCTGAACAGCAGAATCAATGCATATTTACATTTCACTCTGCTTTTTTCACCTTTTCCAGGTACTCAGACTTCAGCGTGGAGTGACAGGCAGCACTAGGTGCAAAGGTTGCTTAAACAACAGAAGTAAGAGACCACAGCAAGCTACTCATACTACTCAAGACTAAGTCAACACACCAAATTCGCAGCCTGTGCACTCTGCAGCAAGCACAGAAAAAGGAGGGAAACCTTTCTGGGAGGGACTAAATAGTTAGGCAGTGCCCCAGCCCCTGGGGTGTTTTACATTTTCTATAATTGAGCCTTTTCAAACAATTTTGCTGCTGAACCCTGCATTACATGTACCCATTGCAAAACCAGAAACTCAACACTTCCTACTCACTTCTTGAAAGTTATTTACAAAATCTGTGACAGGCTGGCAAGTGCCACAAGACTGGCACATCTAAGAAGAACTGCTCTGTCCCTGAGGATCCCACTCTGACACAGGGACCTTTCCCAGAATCACTGCATCGGCCAGGTTGGAAGGGTCCACAGTGGGTCATCTCGTCCAACCTCCCTGCTCAGGCAGGGTCATTCTGGAGCACATGGCACAGGATTGCATCTAGACAGTTCTTGAGTATCTTCATGGAGGGAAGCTCCACAATGTCTTTCTCTCTCCTGGAAAGCGAAATGTGTACAGACTCTGCATGCCCTCATCTCCCACCTGAGGGAGAGGAACCATTGTCTTTCCCTCTACCTGAACTCAAAAAGTGCTCCAGGCTGGAGAAAGCAGAGGCCATGCAGTGATCTCACCTCTGATTTTAGCTCAGTCACGGTTTTGTTTCACATGAGCCCTATTAAAGCACAACAGCACCAGTTATGCAATTAAACGCAATCGCATGTGCCATGAAACTCTCCACAGTAGTGACTGCCATCAAACTCTTTTGCCTCCCTTCATAACTCCAAGAAAGAAAGAGCTGGATAAAACATCAGTTTAATGGTTTCCTGAGTCTGTTACGAAGATTCAACATGTCACAGCCACCTGGATATTCCCAGGTCTAAAAAGAAAGGCTCCACTGCATTCTCATACATTCAGAGCTATATTATGTTCGAAACAAAAAGATTTTCCTGAACTAACTCAGAGGAAGGACAATAACACAGGAGGCCTCAGGGACATACCAGCACTCAGCAGAACCTCCACAATGTCTGCTGTAAGTGCAGAGAGTTCAGAGCAGGGTCTCCTCATGCTCCAACTCCTCAGAGCAGAGCCCTGCAGAGCTGGGGTGGTTACTGCAGACCAAAGACTCCTTCAGCCTCAGGGGCCAATGGGAGACACAGGACATAAGTCACTTTGTTTTTCTGCCAGGCAAAACAAACCACTGCTTTACATATAAATGTCGTTCCACTCAAGCGGGGAAGAAAGAAGGTACTTCGTGCCCAGTGTATTCCCTTGGAGAATGGCGTGACGGAAACACCGTGAGGAGCTTCATGGACCAACAGTCTGAAAAGCTGACACCGAATTCACAGTACATGGAGGATAACACCGTGTCACTGCTTGGTGTGAAAGAAGGGCTGGGCAGGGAGAACTGCTGCCAGAAGGAAGAGGAGCCACTGGGAAACACCATTCTGCTTGGTGACTGGCAGAAAGCAGGAACACAGCACAGACTTTCAGTAGAAACCAAAGGTTGCATCCGAGGGCAGAATTTTTCTGACTTAGTACTTGAAATAGTCCATCAAAAATCCATCACTGTTTTGACTGAGACAACTGTGGAGGAACACAGACAGCCGAGCTTACCTCAGCTCAACCCAGGGATTGATAAGCAGTCCGGAAATTTGGAATAGATACAGTATGAGTTTATTAATTTTTAATAGTTCATAGAAATGGAAAAAAAAACCCAAACAACAAATCACTGAAACCAAACCACAAAGCACTCACATACTGCAGTTCCCATTCATGTAGCAAAGAGCTTTCTTCAATCTGACCACTCTAAATTCCCACAGGGCAACTTGATTTGCCCTTCCCATCGTCTTGGAAAGCACATCAAACAAAGGTCAGGTACATTCTCTTCAGCAACCAACTATCACTCAAGAATTCTTCCCAGGAAGGGGGTGGGGAAGAGAGAGGTTCTATTCTGTTGTCTGCAGATAGCAAATTGATCTACCCAAGGGATTTCCACACTGCCAGATGTCTTGAGAATGAATTAGAATCCCTCCTAATTCACGTGAATTAGCATCTTCCTTCTCAGATGATCTACAAATTCATTACCCTGTCCAGAGACACACAAAGCTACTAAGTTTATTTGATTTACAATACAATTTCCAGCAAACAGCTTTCTACCAGTGACTCCACCCTTCCTGCCCACTGGACAGTGACTGACAGCAGCTGGGACACATGAATGCATGAAGGATTTTCCAGATTTCTGTGCTAAGAGGACGTACACTCAAGACTAACTCCATTCAAGTTCAACACCGTTTCATACAGAATTTTCAGGAAAGCACTGCATAAAGTACATATCCAAATAATTCCACACACTGCCAAACCTCACTAGATGCTCCTCATTCATCTGTTAATTCTCTGGTCAATTAAGATCCAGGCCTTATACACACACAGGTGTCACAACCTGCAGGTAGATAATATTCTACTTTTTCCCCCTCACAGTCCAGACTCTCTACATCTTGGGGCTGACAGATAAGTCCCGAGGGGACATTGCAACTGCTGCCTGGTTCTGCTTGCTAAGCTTCACCCCTTGTTTCTTGCTAGAATTTTCACAGCCCCAGGTTCAACGTCTCACCATCCATATGGGATGAACTCTGGTGTGCCAAGTACTGAAATCTATACAGAAAATTTTATATATAAAAGCTACATATCACAGTCCTGTCTAAATTTCTATTCCTGCCACAGCCCATGGACATCAGAGTGACACGGCACAGTGACCACGGACCTAGAGTATTCCCCAGTGTTTCATGCACATAAATTTGAGAGAGCTGGCAGAACATGATGACCAATCTACACAAAACTGAGCAAACTCAAAATCAATACATTGTGCTGAACAAATTAAAATGAAACACAGATGCAACTACTTTTCTAAATCATCCAGTTTGATCTCCTGAGTGAAGTAGGTAATTTCACACCTCCTGCAAGCACCGTCACTTTTCAGCTCAGTTTTTGCACAAAACTTGGTAAGGGTACACAGCACAGCTCATCTTGCGTCAGAGTTTCATAGTGTTCTGCTTACCAAAGCTACTGGACAACATGACTAGAATAAATGAAAAAAACACTCCAAACAAATCCACATTCTCACAGCATACCCAGAGAAGAGGAACAACTCTGCAGCCCCTTTGGCAAGAGTTATTTAACTGTGGGTTTGTGCTTTTTTTTGTTTTCTTTTCTTTTTAATAAAACTCAGTCCTCATCATGAAAAGAAGCCTTCTCTTAAATGCTCCTACTTCTCTGAGAGGTATTTCATGTGACAGCAGGGGCAACAATTCAATTCACCTTCTTTGCTGGTTTAATGCAGTAGGCAAGTTAACTAAGTTGGCTTCTAAACACTTTCAATGACAAAATAGAGTCAGACCCTTAAGAGACGCATCTGGGTCTTATTTACAGGTTAATCTGTTAGCAGATTTGATTTGACACACTGACTTATCATCACACAGGACTTCAACCTTCTGAACTGAAGAGTTTAATGTACATTCTTCTTTGTTGAACAGCTCAAGAACTCACCCACCTGAAATACTCCTTGAACTATGACAGCAACAGAAATTTACAAGTCAAGAAAACACTACAGCAATTAAAAAAATTATAAATAGTGCTATAGAAGATATATTATGGGGATTGCAGTTCTGAACAGAGTTTTGGACATGAAAGTGAAACATATATCTCAAAGGAAGACAGACCTGAGTGTTTTACTAGGGAACTGCAGAACAAGAAAAATGCAACTGAAACTATGTATGCAGCTTGTAGAAAGCACCTGTACAGGGAAATAAATGCAATAGGAAAAGTAAAAAGGCCTGCAACTGATTCCTTCCTTGGAGTTATCAGATTGCTCTTCCAAACCCTTACACCAGCACTTGTCTGGCAAGTAGTATCAGGCAGCAAGGCCATGCTGTTATCTGTTGGTTTGAAAACAGTATGAAGTAGAACAACTAGGACAGGGTTCACTGAGAGGAAAGAAGGGAAGAGACTCACAAAACAGGTCCCAAAAGCCAGAACTCCTGTCATCTCTGAAGTTGTAAGTAGATACACTGATTTTACTAAAAATCTAGCACAGAACAGGATCTACACTGACAAAACATAATCAGTATACCATGGCCACTCAGAACTGCAAAAGGAATCCAGCATTTTAAAACATGCAGATCATTTTATCCAAAAAAGCCTCAGGAGATCTTATCAATGAAATGCTTAAAACATTGATAAGCTATTTTGTAAACCATCGCTCAAATCATTATTACATTAAGCATTAGCATTTAGTGAAACTTGTGCTTTGCAGTAAAGAAGCTGCAAGAAGTTCACTTACAGCTGATCCCAGAAAAAGCTTCCTGAAAGGCAGTAGGAAGCCTTGAATTGATTTCAGATAAAGAACAGCTGAAACAAGCTTGACAATATTGTTTGTTCTGTTTGTGAGAGGAAGTATATTCATGAACCATACAGCCAAGAAAGCTGGAATCAGAGCTGGGAAGCAGTAAAGAAGGTAAGAACATACAAGTCTTGAACCTTACAACCTCCTGAAACAAATAATCACTGCCAGCAAATTCAGAGTGTCAACAGCCCATTGAGTATTTCCCAGTTTTTACATGGAATAGACTTGGAAAGAGAAAAAGTCCAGAAGCTTCTACTGCCAAGCAGCTTGTGTGGTGAAACACTGAGCAGAAGTGAGAAGAAGGAGGCAGCAGTTTGGGGAGTGGAACATGCTGTACTCGAATTTCCAACACCAGGACACTTGCAGAAATTTCTATCACTTCAGATGCTCTTCCAGGCTACGAATCTACCAATCCCCCTGTCTCCTTCCTGGATGGTCCTCCAGTTCAGATGGCAGGCAGGCAGTCTCAGAACACTCCTCTAGCCAACAAAAAGAAGACCAACTCACTAAGTTCAAGTCATCTTTCAGGTAATTAGAACAAGTTGAGAATCCTAAGCCACCTTCTGTCTACTTTGGGACTTGCTAGAATGACAGCCTCCCAGTGCCCAGACAAAAATCTTTCCTCTAGAATTGCATCTCACGATTGTCCTTAAGGGCTGTACCTAAAGTATTTGCTCCAGCTCTCAAGAGCCCCACAGCCTGTGTCGGAATACAAGGCACCACCAGAGAGCCCTTGATCTCACTACTCACCTTTTCAACTCATCTGGCAATAGCCACAATCCCAATGCCAATTGACAAGTTAATTCTAGCAAGGCAAGTGCCAGCATACTCAGATGCTTATTTAAAATTGTGTTTTGCTTCTTAGTAACCTTCCCACAGGCACATTAATATCTACCTGAAATCTAACTTGGCTCCTGGCTGTCACCTCAACAGCCATTTACTAAGGAAAACCAAAGGCCCAGACTCTGACACACAGCCAGTGGAGCACTCAAACTATCTTCAGATGGTTTTCTTCGCCAAAAGAAGGCTCTGAAGTGTCAGTTCTCCTGTCCTATCTCTCCACTAAAAAACTGCAACCAAGCCATACAAGATCATTCACAAGCAATACACCACAGAGACCCTTTTGTCCATCTCACAGATGTTTGCCTTGTGGTTGCTGCCTCTTCCCCCACCAGTACCATGACAAAGCCAATCAAGATTCGTAATTCATTGTTACCAAAACATCAGTTGCTTTGGTAAGACTCTCTCTGCTCAAACTGGATCCTGGAATTCCCAAAGAACCACTCTGACATCAATGACATCTTGCAGTTGGGTCTCAAACAAGATGTCTTCTGTCCCACAGAACAAGGGGTTTGTAAACATTGAGCAGGTGTTTGTAATAAAAGAAACCATATCACAAAGGTAAGGGCTCCAAAACAAGCCTGTTTAGCCCCTGTCTAGTGCATATGAATGCCTAGATAAATCCTAGGAAAGAGCACGACATGCAGATACAGCAGTACTTACTCTACAAATTAACATGCTCCCAGGCTTAGGATCCAGAGGTGACAGTTTCAAAAGCAGGGTTTCATAAGGTCTGTTCTACCACCAAATCTCCTCCATCCCCAATATCATCGAGACCCAAGGGTGCCAACAGGCAATTTTAGGTGAATTCCTCTTTGGTATTTCTTCAACAGCAAGGGTGAATAAGTGCTTCAGACATCTAACTTCACATTTAGCCTCATTGTAGACATTTTTGCCGTCACTTGACAGCAGTTTCAGATGTTTTAAAGCAGGCAGACAACACAAGCACATCCATTATCACTCTCCATTGAGAAGAAAGGGGCTATCAAAGAGAGCAAGATACTTTGCTACCTGTTTGACACAGCAAATACAGTCTGGTGGGTTTTCTCTAAAATTGACAACCACAATACACAAAAGAAAATCCTTCAAATTTTGTGAGGCTGCAAGCAAAGAGATAAATACCTCATTACTACCACCACCACTCTTCAAGGGCAGATACACATACCTCAGCTGACTGAATAATCCCTCCTGGCTGTGGCCTGACCTAGCACAGGCAGGTGAGCATCACCTCCACCTGATTGGTCTGGACCAATTACATTTTTTTCTTGAGAAGTGGGAAAACAAACACACACTGAAGTTTTGTTACACTATGCTTAGAAACCAACAGACTGTGCTTTTGTCCAAAGTTTGGTTTCCAAGGGGCTGAGCAATCTGAGTGTGGTGATGGAGAAATGGATTTGCCACTATCTGTGTAACAGAATACCTTGTAAACAAAAAAGGGAACTGAGGATATAGCCAACTTCCCTGATTGCATAGAACATCTAGCGCCACATCTACATACTTCCCACACAAACACTCAAACCAGTTGCTAAAAGAGCACACACCTAGGAGAAATCCTCTAACATCCATTCCTTCTTTTTTTTTTTTTTTGGCTGATCAACACAGACATGGCTGCTGAAGATCCACTGAAGTTTCTGCTCAGCAGCTGCTTTGAACTGAGCAGTGAGGACAGGAACAAAATCTCTTATTCAAATCACAGAGATTATGAGAGGTTAATCCTCCTGACGCTGGCAATACAGACAGCTCTGTCAGGCGACCTGGTTCCCCAACCAAGAGGTGAACTACACAATAATCCAAGCTGCCACGCCTCTCCAATATTCTGCTGTAGCTTTGACATTTTTTGTAAAAAAGCAGCTTGGGTGCAACATACTGGAGCGTTACTGCGTGTGTGACTCTCTCAGAAGATGTATTCTGTCAGACTGTCCTTTGGTCTCTTTGATTTAAAGGGGTTCCTACAGATTACAAATTTCTCCTGAACTTTCAGCTGGTTTATGATCATCCCTACACTTGAAACTGTGTCACATGAGGGGAGAAAAAAATAAAAAAAAGAAAAATTCTATCAAGCCTTTCAGAATTTTCAGATGTCTAAGAGAAATACTACTGGACAGACTAGTAAAGAAGCCTTCCAATTTTCAGTGGTATAAACTGCCCTTCTTTCAAGTTCTACAAGGTTCTGTAAGAAACACATTATTAGAAGTTAGTGAAAATGCCTTAATTGAACAAGACAACAAAACTCACCCTACTTAATTTTACACAAACCAGACTTCAACTCATATATGCCTCCAGCTGCCAAAGACTAAGGAAATGTACATAATGAAAGACATATAATTGCACCAGAAGGCAGGAAAAGAGACAGACTGATACTGTATCAGGTCTGCTAGGAGCCAGTCTGAGTTGGTAAACTGACTGATGACAAAGCAACAGCTCAACCAGTTTTTAATAAAAGGTTCAGTGGAAAAAAAAAAAAAGCCAAAGAGAAAAGATAAAAACAATTAAAAACACACACACCTGACAAAAACACTTAAAATTAATTCAGGAGCCAGATGAATGGACAAATTGATTTCATGGGGGTTGGGGGAGGATATTTATTTATTTCAAAAATAAGATACACTTCTATACGGAATCGTTTCCTCCAA
Source organism: Serilophus lunatus (assembly GCA_013399895.1). Taxonomy (NCBI): domain Eukaryota; kingdom Metazoa; phylum Chordata; class Aves; order Passeriformes; family Eurylaimidae; genus Serilophus; species Serilophus lunatus. Next base: position 847,720 of record VXBA01003015.1, on the reverse strand, counting down.
GACACAGAGCATATGCAGCTGCTGCTCAGGCATTGCACACACAGGTAAAGGCCACTTAAATTACTAGAGTCTTGTCAGAGTTATTAGGTCAAATCACACAGGCTGGTCAGACCAGGTACCAGCTACTTGAAGACACAAGTACTCTGGTACTGGAGAACAAAGGGCAGAAATGACAGAATAAAACCACTTGTGTGCTTGTCCTTTGGCTGGCGTGTGCTCCTCTCCTGTCAACAAAAGCCCTGAAGTCACCAGCACAGCCTGCCCAGTGACTCAAGTATCTACACTCCCTGTTCAGATTTAGAGTAAACAAGATGCACCCTGGAAAAAGAGTTGCTGACTAACCACACCAGCAGTAACCACCTAATCACAGCCTCGGTCTGCCTTCTGGTAGTTTCGATTTAAGTTACAGGATTGCAAGCAATCAACCAACTGGAACTTGGGTAATTATCAAGCAGGACTGAGCATAAGCTTGTCCTGAAAGGCACAGAGCTAAGGCAATGATACTAGCAAATACCACTGTTCAACTTCAGAAGTCTAGTTTATTCACCAAAACCGAAACCCAAAGATAAAGCAACAAGACCTTTGTGGTAGATTTGGTAACTTTGCTTTTTGTTTTTTTTTTTAAGCAAGAACATCTCATCATGCTACAGCAAGTGATCAGCTTCCAGGAAAAACACCACCTGTGTTTTCCACACCAAATAATGAAGAAGGATTGGTCTATTTTAAAAAATATTTTAATTAAAGTATTAAATATTACTAATATAAAATATTCATAATATTTCAGTAACATAATATTATGTCACTTAAATATTCACTTGTTTAGCTTCACAAACCAGAAAAAGGATTAATATCTAAGAGACAGAAATAAGCTTGCGACTGTGAGCATTAAGAAGGAGTGAACTGGTTAGGATATGAGCTATGGTGTAAATGAATGAGATTCTCAGGCAGCATCAGCAGACCAAAGAGAACACTGTTGGCAAATTAATTCTTTGGCAGTCTGACTTTACTCTTAGCACTCACAGACTGCTCAGACAACACTGGTTCCTGAAGGACACCCAGAAACTGTATAAGCAGGACAGGTAGATCACCACCAGCATCTGAAGGAGTTCTGTCTCACAAACACATTGGCATCCACCTGCCAGTACTTTTGTTTTGACACAGCAGGTACACAAAGAACTGACCACAAGCAAGTCTCACTAATGACAAGGACTGTGCCCAAGCTGTTTGCTTGCATTTGGGACTCCATAAAGAATAAAATGAAATTCCATCAGGCTAAATGGCTCACGAATCAAAATCATTAACTAAAATAAACAGCCTTAGGTAACAATTGAGTACAAGCAGGTTTATTTTTCTTTTTTTACTGTTAACATTTATAACTCAGCAAGATACTACATCAAAATTTTACCTTAGTATACAATTTGTCTATAGCAAGCAGTTGTCAGAAGGGTAAATTACATCACAACAAAGTTGGTGCTGTGAGGATCATATGACTGGAAGGGCCCTTTGGGACCACCAACTCTAATGCTGGTTCTCCCATTCCCTGTACCACTTAAACCCTCATTCCTACCTTCCAGGCTACGCTTTAATTAATGGCACACTTATACCTTTTATATCTTATGTCAACACTATCCTCCACCTCAGTGTTTTTCCTTACCCCGAGTTTAATTTCCTGGTGCTTTTAAAGGATACAAGTCACAGATCCCATCAGCTTCTGTTTCTCAGCACCACAGTGCAGAGTCTCAAGGACACCCCAACACCTTTCCTTTCACCAAGCTTCACATTTTTCAGAAATGCCTGTCATTTGCCTACAAGTACATAACTCTTCTGCATAACATCAACTCATTTTCATTATCATTCTCCTCAGGAGTCACTGAGTTCTTCATGCATTATATTTAACTACTTTCAAATTTGCTGTGCCATTAGGACTTGTATTAAAAACAGCTTTGATACACACACTCTTATTTTCCCTTGCCATGGCACAAGAGGAAGACCCATCTTTGCAACATTACTAGCTTCTGCTACAGCCCTCTCCTCACGGACATTCCGCCCTTTCCAATTTTCTTTACAAAAAAAGACAGCTATAGGATTTGTGATATATTACAGAAGTCCAAAAGGTGTATGCTTTTGTGTAAAACATGAGATCAGCCCAGTATCATCTCCCTCTTGCAAACCTACACATTTTATACCTGATGACTTTCCACACTGCTTCCCTCATCTATAAAGTTTTCATCATTCTCTCTTAAAATTTTATTTTAAACCTTGGATATTGTCACAGTCATGTCTTGCTTTTGAAGCCAAGACCTATATTTACCCACATTTGTCATTCATCTCACTATCTTCCTGCCAAGCCACAGAAAACCTCTCTTGCTCTCCAGTTAAGTGATGCCACTGCTTGCTTACAAACTTCTGCTAACAGAGCTCAGATATCAAGTGTTGTGTGTTTTGGCACTCTGGGAGACAGACCAACAGACTCAAATTCAGGCTATTAAAAATTTTGCTCTCACCCCATGTATCTGTGCATCATTTTGAGTTTCACGCTCACGAGAAAGAATTCCCACAATCCAGGGACCATACCCAGCTCATCTTTACTCAATTCCCCAACCCTGTGCATAGAAGTCTCATTCCTTCCTCTGTGGAAGATGGCTGTTTCTCCTTTTCCTGTGTCCAAAGCACATTCTATTATCTGTTTTATTATCCTGTGCAAGGTGTCACCTTGTCTGCTGAGGTAGAAGCCCCAGCTTCTACCTTAGCTCTGGACTTCCTGATCCTCAAGTTACACCTTCCTTTACAAAGTGATTCTTTGCCCACACCTCTCAGAGGTTCTGTGTTTGCTCACCATATCCTGACGCAATGACCTGGTGAATCATCGGTTCTGGGGTCATTTCCTAGGTGGTGCCTTTTCTGTTATTTGAGATGCTAATATTTACCCCTGTAGCTTCTCTGAATTTCGTGCCCTCCTCAGTATCCATGGCTAATCTACATGTTTATCTGTTTACCTCAACTTAGCTACAGTTGTGATCACTCAAACCAAGTTCACTTCTATGTCCAGCATCTCTGAAGCATCTTCTGTGCCTCTCAAAGTCACATCTACAGGTCACCCCATCAATTTTATGGCATCGGTCACCGTCTGATGGCAAAACTGTCAGATAACACAGGTCTCTATACCCAGCCATCACCAAAAGCTTCATTCTCTGGTGTGGGGAGTCAGCCTTTCATAGTGACAACATCCAGAAATACTTCTCTCTAACCATATTATGAGATTTTTACCCCCATTTAAATCCTGGACTACGTGCAGCAGGTCTCTTGTGCTATCACAGCAAAATCTCTCATCAGCTCTTCCAAAAGCAATTTCAGCCCAGCTGGTTCTCTTTTATCCACACTAATGCTGCTTTACAATTTTGCATCACCAACATACAGTGGAATTTTCCCAGTCACCTCTATTCCTCTCTTTCCAGAGCAGGACATCCCCTCCAACATCTCTGCTCCCCTTCCAACTCTCACTCCTCATGGCTCCTGCCAACCTTACAAGGGCTAATTCTGAGTCCTACACTAACAGCTCCCCTTCCCACCAGTTTATTCACAAGCTCCCCATTTTGCTTTACAACACTAATGTGCTTGCACCCTCTTGGAAATAAACTCAACACTACTAATTTAAATGTTTCTCATTGTTTACTTCATGTAACCACAGCACTTTTCATTTCAGGGTTGGGTAATCCCAATTTCACCAGCTCTCTCCTGATGTCTGATGAGAAAAAAAAAATTGTACAATGCAGGCCCTCAGCAAGTGTGAACAGGGTTAACCCACATGTATTCAAGCTCCTGTCACATGCTTCTCTCCTCCAATAAATCCTGAACACATTTCTACATCTTTGACTTAAGTATCAGACATACACAGAATGGTAACTTCAAACCCCACTTCTCCTGCCTAGCAAAAGTGCAACAAAACGCTGATTTACCACTGCAATCCCACAGGTCATGGCATGTCTTGATTTCTTTTCTACTGTGGAAAAATATGTAAACATTTCTCATTACAGTCAGATTAGTCATAACACAACCTCTTGGCTCTACTCAAGTAACAGACATTACCAAATTCCGTTTTTCCCTGTCCTTAAGACCTGGATGGGCAAGGAGTACAACTTTCATAATAACTTCTCCAACCTCAGGAGAGGCACACCAACTGCTGTTCTGATGTTCTGATGATGAACCTAGAAAAGCACTTCAGTATAAAAACCATAAATTTGTCACATCAACATAAAGCTGTTGAGAACTGTAGAAAATCCTTCATCAATTTTAGTTCAGAATCTGATCTTTTTCTAAGACTCTAGGTTTTTATATTAAAAAACACTGTGTCCTACAGAGGGTCGTATTAGATGATTACAACAATCCATTCTGGCCTTATAACTATGGAGTTTCTAAGCAGTTAATCTCCTCAAGAAAAATCTACTAAAATGGAGCATACACAGATTCCACTTACTGAATTTGATAGGTCAAAATCTAATAAAATTCTGTACATGCAGGAAGTTTTATCAGGTAGGAAAGACTGAAATAAAACTACTATATCACATTCATTATTCCCTCCCCACCAATCCATATCCATGTTGCAGGCAAAATTCAAACTGCACACTACAAGTTTAGGTTCAGATCAGCAGTTCAAGGTTGGAGAATGTTTGAGAAAGGAAAATGAAGATAATTTCATTTCAAACCAAGACTTTATTAATCTACAAAATGGCATTATGTTTTTGGTAGGTTCAGAAATCCCAAATCCCAAAGGCAATTTCGGCTTTCTAGTAATTTACGGCTCCTCCAAACCTCAAAGAGGAGCCACACTAAGCTTTCCTTCCTCAAAAGCCAAATGATCTTCTGAAGAACATCACCTGCTGGCCTTCAAAGAATTCTTATGAGGAAGAATAACCCATGAAATTTGGAAGATGAACAAAAGAGGAATGACAATTTTCTACAATGTGCATAACAGTTTACTCAGCAGTTAAATTCCTCCCTTACCCAAAGCTTGGAAACACATGAACCAGTGTCTGGATCTCCTATAGGAATAAACAGCTACTAAAGATTTCCAGAATAAGGGTTTGTAGCTCTCCAGTGAACGACTGCAATCGTAACACTCCAGAGAGACTTCGTTTGCAAAGGACTGTGGTTGTTGTGTGTAATGACTAAATGTGAATCACAGCAGGTACTGAAAATCTCAAGTCCCTGGACATTTTCTAAAAACCTGTTTTGAAGTTTATACAAGTCCTTAGGAAAGGAAAATGTCTCTGAAGAGTTTCTCTTTAGAAATTTACATATCTATACACAGATATAATTCATATGTTATATAATATATATAATAATTATAATTAATACAATATATGTTACATATATACATATAATTCACTGGAATCTGTTTCTTCAGGCCTAGCCTTTCCATCACTACCTGACTTATGGAATTGTTTTGAAATATCCCTAAAACTTATTTTAGAGCAATTTTTAAAAATGAATGAAAACTCAAAGAACCCAATTTGCACAGCAGTCTTTGAAAAATTTGATCAAGGATTTGCTGAAAAAAAAAAAAGGCTTGGAGTAAATAACTTTCTTATGATACTCAGGACACCAAACATCAGCACAGAGCAGAATAAAGACCCAGCTCCCTGGGCCTCCATCTGGTACTCATTGGCACAAAAAATAAGACAGATCCATGACAACTACAAAAATTATGGCAAGCCAAGAGAGGTGGCACGGGGAAAAGTTCCACGACCGTTTAGAAGCACAAGGCAGCTCTGTCAGCACACGAGTTCCAAACCAGCACTTGACTCTGGGGCTTTTGCTGTCTGTGCACAGCACCAGAGCCCAGCTCAAGTGCCCTGGTTCAGCTGGGCAGAGGGAATGGCTGGTGGCACAAAGTCACAAAAAGGCCAGACAGCAGGACAACACAGGGTAGATTTAATACATCATAGAAGCAGATCAAGCAATAAGTCTGTCTGTTCCCAGGCCAACCCACCATAACCCATCCCAGCCTTGGAAAACAGCCCTACATCATCCTCCAGAAGAGGTTCCAGGTGATGCCATCCCTTCACAGCTCATCATGCCTTATTCAATGCCTGCACCCCTGGGACAGGACTGCACCACACTGCTGCCACAACAGTTTAAAAGAGTGAAAGGTTTAAAGGACACCATCCTCAGCTCCTGACACAAACTCTTTTTCTCAGCAGATGCCAACAAAGTCAGCCGCAGGCTGGTTACAGGTTGCAGATTCCCATCTGACCAGAGCAGCCACACACAAAGTTTGTTAGCATGGTTTGGTTTTTTAATGATGCTTTTAAAACCATGTATTACTACATTGGCCTGAGCAGAGAAAATAAACATTGAGTGTGCAAAACACTCAAAAGTATAATTCTGCAGTTATTTTATGCTTAATAATTAGGTCTCCATGGTGGAAAAGCTGGAGTCTGTTTAGCAGAGCACTTAACTATAAAGAATTAAGAGAGCTAAGTCACAGGAGCTTTAAGTAATAAGGTTAAAACCAGTATTCCTTAAAGGGACACTCTCAAAGCTTGAAGCCAAACTTCTTTTAGAACTCGTCAACAGTTTTAGGCTAGAGATTATCTTGAGCAGGACACCTCCTCTTATCCCTCATCAGACAAGGCAGCCCAGTCCAATTCACTTTCCATTTATACAAGACGTTCAGCTGCAAGGAAAGCATCAGGAGACTGAGGTCAGCACAAAGCTCTTGAAACATTCCACCTCCTCTATGTTTCTAAATGCTCCGACTCCCCAGATACAAATCCCAGGCAATCCAAAAGGAAACAAAGTTTTTTTAATCTCTTTATCACAGTTTCTACCCCATGCACCTTGCCCAGCAATGTTAAAACTTTTACTGCCTAGCAAAAGCAAACCCTACAAACACAACAGGCGACATCCATTCATACTTGACAATGTTTCTATTTAATTTTCCTTCCGCACAAGAGTTCCATGAACTGAAGGTCTCTGAGCACATCCTTCCATGTTGAACAGAGACACTCAACTTCTTTACAGTTCTGTCCAAATCCCACCCCAACCCATCAGACGAAATGATGGACATACACTCAAGAGCGATATACCAGAGGGAACACAAAGTGAGTCGCATCCATTAGTTGGCAGAATTCCCTTCCATTTCTGGGATACCCTTTACTAGCTGTGTGAGAGGCAGAGTACATGCCAGTATTGTGGCCCAATTCTGTGCCACTTTCCACAACAGCAGGACATAAATCCACACCCTACACACAGTGCTTATGAAGTTCAACCAACCAACATCAGCCAAAAGAATTCCTCAGCTGAGGACTTCTAACTTGATCCTCTAGTCACAGCTGGCCTCTTGTACTTCAGACTGTACAAGAAAGGAAAGGTCACTAATATATGTAGGTACTCAGGTGTGCTGTTTGTTATTTTGACATGTAATTATTCAATTATACAAAGTTCATAAGGGGGAAAATAATTTAAAAGGACAGTAAGAAATCTATTTTGAAAGCCTGGTGAAAGAGTTGCACATCTCAACTATTTATGATACACCAAGTAAATCTCATCTGCATCTTTTCACGAAACTACCCATCAGAGGTTTCTCAGTTTAAGTTTTGTTTTTTTAATCTGAAGCCTTCTTCCCAGCTGCACTGGGCATATAGATGTGCATGGTATATTTCATAATGTATTTAAGTGAAATCTGAGACCTCACCATAAAAGATAGTATGACTCCTATAAAGATGGAGAACATGCTGGAGAGTTCATTCATGTGGTTACCAATACTTCTTCAGTTCTTTCAAAACTTGTAAATAGCTTTGCAACTCAAAATACGTTAAGCAGCAGAACACCTACTTGGATCCCCACTATGATTTCCTTCTACAAAACAATTATTTAAAAGTTACCTGCAGTAGCTATGATCAAATCAAATACAACAAAGAGAATCCCTAGCAAAACATGAGGGACATTTCAGAGGGGGCTAATTTCATGAAGTTGAGAGTAGTTATCACAAAATAGACTGAGAAGCATAAATTTTAACCCAAAACGTCATAATCAGATGAAGGAATCTTTTATTAGGAGTTTTCCAGGGGTACAAAATGCCACTACTCATCAAGCAAGAACAGCTGAATTCCATTCCACCCCAGAGCTATAAAGCCACAGAAAAATACACAAGAAATAAACAGGTTGTGTGGCCCAAGATGTAGGAAGTTAAATGAAGAGGAAAGAGCAAGAACTACATATAGCAATAAAATCTTAACCATATTAGAGCAAAAAGCACCAACAAGGATATTGCCATCCCATCAGTTGACTTAACTGTTAAGGGTGAAGAAACATTAGGCATCCAATAAACACTTGTCCCAGGCTTAGGGAGAAGCCAATATCTGTGAGATCAGGTACTTTCCAGCCCATCAGAAAGCAAAGATGATATTAAATGTCCAACATGCAAGAGATAAAAATCAGATCTAGCAAAATGTCACTCACATACCACTGAAGCAGTCTGTAGCCCAGTGACTTCTGCTTTAAAGACATTTGGAGATATTTGAAAAGATGCTCCAAGAAGAGGAGAGCACGACACCCAAGGTGGCTCTCAAAGCACACTTGTAGGAGGTCAGGTCCCTACAGATCACTGAGCTCTCCAGAGAAATGTCTGAAATGTCTAAGGAGTTAAAGTTCTGAGAAAAATGATGCCTACTATTCAGAACGAGTTTGGAAAGACTGATCTAAGATGTATAAACGTGGAATGTTTTGAGAGAGTCTCACTAGAGAGACAGGTGTAGGACAGTCTCCCTAAAGTGTAAAAGGAAAAATTATGGCAGGAACCCAGTGAAGCAGTAATGGTTAGCCACTTGAGAGACTGGTCATGATCAGTGGGGTTTCCCTTTCCAAATGTCTGCCATGTTTCACTCCTGCTTAACTGGACATTTGCCATTTAAACGAAACCAAGCAGGACACAGAAGCCTGTCAACAGGCAAACAATAAAGGCAGACTTATGCACAGCAGCACAGTCAGGTATAAAGAGGACCTGAAATCCTGATAAATACAAAGGGATCTGATCCAAGCACCCAGGACATACCTATAGAATAAGAAACCGTATCACAGACAGCATCTTCCAAATTTTACAGGTCACAGCATATAAGCAAAACATTATTTCAGCAAAGCCCTTAGCAAAGATGGCTAAAGCATGGACAGATAAGCACAAGCTAACAATACAAGTAGAGCAGATTTCAGTTCTCCTTTAACAATGACAAGATCAACACAACAGTATTAAACACAATTTTCATTACTATAGAAACTTCATAAGCATGGGCAGAAAATAAAGAGCATGAAAAAAAGCAAATTCAAATGCTAAAGAGAAAGTTTTCTAACTACAGACTCCAGAAATCTTTCTCCCTAACAAAAGGCAAGAACAGCAAGTTCCTTCCATGTCAAGGAAATGCCAGGTACTAACCAGCAGGAAAGAGAAAGTGTAAGGGAAAACCCTACACGCTTTCACAGCAGCTCCCAGTCAGTTTGAAAGACCACATGGTGAATTATCAGAACAAAAAGGCAACACAGCAAGAGTTGTTAGACACATCACTCTGGTTCAAGGTCTCTTGGAGGAGCACTGGGAACAACTTCCACAGAGTGATTAACATATTTTTCAAAACATCAAGTACAATTTCACCACAAAAAAATATGCAAGAAGAAATTTCAAAGGAAATTTATAAGAGGATGATTTACCATCAGACATAGGTGTCTCACATGCCTTCAAGTCAAATATTTGAAAGAAAGTCCTGGATTTAAAACAGTAGTTTAATTTGCTTGGACTTTACATGCCATTGTGTAAATTGCAACTAGCTCTGTTACATTTTAAAATTAGGATCTTTGAGCATTTGGATTAAATCACTTTATCGAAAATTAAAACACTATGCCAGTTACAGCTTTGGTAAGTTTGGCTTGGCAGATCCCAAACTCCGGGAGTCAGCTCAGAGGTCACCATGAGATCAAGAAGGAAGCAGACGCTATTCAAATTCAGGAAATATCTCTGTACATTTCCTTCACCCCACTGAGAAATACAGGGAGGTTTTAAGCAGCTCATAGTCCTTAAATACCTAAAAAGTAGACCCCACACTGTTGAAACTTTTGGAGTAACAGTGCCTAAAGCTGAAGGAGCAAGGGTTTTTAACAGAAAATTGAATGATCTCCTGTGCATCAAAAGCCAAATGTGGTTCTAAGTTTTAAGTATCACCCTTATTTATCAACAGAAAAAGCCTGAAATATTAAAAGTTCTCTACAATTAAGCCATCAACTACGGCTTTACAAACCTCAAACTTAAATCCTAACATAAAAATGCCCCTTTAGTACAAAAGTCTTCTACCTTAGCCTAATTACTCAAATTTCTGAAGCACTTCATTTTGTTCCAACACTACATACACTGGTACCATCCTCACTAAGTACAATTAGAGGAACAGAGCTCATAATAATTACACAGCAAATTCCAAATTAATAATTATGGGTTTAAAAAACCCTAGCTCCATAATGCGTACGTCTGCTACCACTTTTAATGTCCGATTCTGTTCTTTTCCATTCTTTCCACCTTTTGATCTACAAAGAGACAGGCAGGTTGTTTGGGGCTTTTTTTTTCAATTCTGCAACCATTTTACAATGGTTCCACAGCAATGCAGTTTCCTGATGCTGAGTACTACTTGTAAGTGTGCAATATAAGGAGCTCCAGCAAGAGAGAGACCTTCACCCTTGAGACAGAAAGCTAGAAGCACTGCACTCAATCTTGCAGGGAACACAGAGGTAAATTGTGGCTATTGTAATAAGAGGAGAAAAATCCTCTAAACAAAAAGTCCCAAAAAGGGCTACTCAGTATTTCTAAATACTCCACAAGATGAATGTGTTTTAGTCTCTGTTACCATTAACATTCATTTACATCATCCTTCTTTGCTTCTTTCAGTTGGATGTCAACAGAGTTCAGTTTGGTGCACGGGTACTGCAACTCAGATTTTGCTGGCAGTACAGGGATGTACAGTTAAGTTCTCCAAGCAGTTTTGCAACACTCCAGGTGTTCTGACAAAAATGTCACCAGATAACAAGCACTTCTAACTCTTCAGAGCCAGCCACGAGATAAACAGTAGGTAAAAAAAAAAAATAAAAAAAAAAAATAACATCCCTAACCTCCAGACGGTGTCATTTCACAGGGCAGCCAGCAACAAAAAAATTCAGAGTGCAAGGCCAGAAGAGCTCACCTACGTTGATCTCCCACATACCTCTGGCAACCAAACCTCATACAGACACTGCAGATCAGCTCCCAAGGTAAAAGCACATTACACAAAAGCACTTAGTCCTCACTGGAGTAAGTCAGACACTGTGCACAGGGATGAGGGAAGAACCCTACCGCCAATACTCTTGGCAATAATATTGTCAGGTGGATAAGGCAGGTCAAGCATTTTGGAATACAACGACAGGTGAGGGCACAGCACAAGCTGCTTTAAAGCAGAGGGGTGAAAAACTAGAAGAGAATCATCAGTGTCTTGAGACAGCAAGAGCTGGGGACACGGTAAGAGCGAGCAAGTGGAAAAGCCGGACGTGTGTTCAGGACACTGACACACAACAGAGCCCAGGGCCGGGTGAACCAGCCCCAGCAGGGTCTTCCTTTGCTGTGACCCTGTGCTGAGGCAGCAGTTATTTCTATCTCCAAGGGAGAAGACAGGAAAGACCAGATGAAGAAACATAATTTAGTTGAGACGTGAGGTAATATCAAGAGTTTCAAGAGAAGGCCGAGGAAGTTAACAATGCAAGACTGATGTGAAAAACCAGACTGCTTCCCTGGGATTAGTTTTATTTAATATGTGCTATTTTCACAAATACAACACGAAATGCAAACTAATAAAGCAAACCATGCCAAGAGAAGATTATCAGACATAATCCAGACACAGCTGCTCTAAACAGGAGTGAATGCAATCTCTTTTGCACTTAAGCAGTGGAATCAAAATATGAAGAAGCTTCCTAAAAGCCTCAATCATGTAATATTCAGGATTTTTTTTCTCCTTCACTTCACTTACACTCTCTGCATATTTTCCTGTTTCAAAAGAATCCCTTAATTTGCTCCTACAAAAGTCCATTACCACTGCTTCATTTCCCATGTCCTCTGAAGAACAGCCCACACTCACAATTCCCCTGGGCTTACATTTTCTGTCAGGTACTTCCTACTTCTATGCCAGATATAGCTCAATGATTCTGGAAAAAAATAACAGAAAAAAAACCAAACCAAACCAAAAAAAAAAAACACCAAAAAATAAACCCACCACATTACAAAACAGTAGCAAATAAAACAAACAAAAACATAAAAAATAAACAAAAACACAGACACACAAATACTTGTTCCCCAAGAAGAAAAGATAAAAGAAATGTACGATGCCATGAATGCTAGCTGCTCTTTCAGGAACAAAGGCAGCACTTAGACATGTTTGGTGAGCACTGTTTTAGATTAGGCATTCATTAAAATACAATTAATGTGCATAATTCAAGGGGAGCGGAAAATAAATCAATGAATTAAAGCACTATCTTTCTGGCTGCCAGGCTTCTTGTGACACTGACACTTAGGGGTTTTTCCACATTTCCCTTTATCTGTTAAACTGCAATCCAGATGCTATTAACAGTGTCTCAATTGCCTACATTTATTCCACTGGGGTTTTTGTTGTCTTTCTTCTTTAATCTCAAGGCTACACCGTCCAACCCTACATTTCTATGCAGACTTATATGTGTATGATTTTCAGTGAAAAAAAATTCAGCTTTTTCAACTTTCTTCTAACCACTCACTGGTGTCTCAACAATATTAGTTCACTTCAGTAAAAAGGCTAAAAAAGTTAAGAAAAGTGTCACTCCTCGAGCTTTTTTTAAAAGAAGTGACAGCTATTAGACCTTCTCCTTTCTACAGAAGGTATTCTTTTATCTCAGCTCCTGGTATCTGTTTTGTTTTTCAGACTGCTCTACCTCAACATATTTCCATTTCATGTGTGATGGTTCCTGCTCGTGAGATCTCATCAGCTCACCCTTTCAGTCACAGCTCTTTCAGAAAACATGTTTCTTGAAGTGTATCATAAAAACGTAAAACACAGATGATGCTGAGCAACTTTAATAAATTAACTATCTAAATTAATGCTGATGTTTTCTACCGTCTTCACACAGCAGACAGAAACAAAAGATAATTTTCACAATAATTCTCCATCACACTTAGTGACCAGCCACCTCAAGTTTCTTCTTTAGCTCTTTACACACAACTAAAGAATAAACTGAACACAAGAGCACATCGTTTCAGGCTGCTGAAATGCTTTCGTCCCAAAAACTCTGCAGAACAAGAACAAACACGCCGAAAAGGGATGAAGCATTCTGGAACATCCATAAGAAGCTACTGGAACATCCATTTCAGGTTCTTCAACTACTCTTAGAGAATGGTGTATGAATACATTTTTAACACAATCAGCTGTAAGTGATATAAAAACTACATTTCTTTAAAGGACACCTCGAAAACATTTTGAGGATGAACCACCGAAAAGATAAAAGAAACACCTGTAACTTACAAGCATCTTTCAGCTAGTAAGAATCAGCTTTAACGAAGATTTTGGCAAAGCCTTCGAAATGGACTCGACGAGACTGTGCTTCACAGTTCACAGAGAAATGTATGAAAAGCATTGTTAAGATAAACTCAAGACTCGTGCAGTGCGCCTCTCCTAAGTCCTTAAACACAATGCAGTTTAATAAAGAGGCTGAAACTTAATTCAGTAACACTCTCCAAGAACAGCGCTCTCCCCAAAAAAACGCATCTCAAGATGCTCCGCTGGCACCTTATTAACGCCACCTTCGACACAGGTACTTTGATTCAAAACGATGACAAGCCGCTGGATAAGGAGCTGCTATCAAATCAACCCACGTGTACGAAAGAAGAGCTGAACTACCGGGAGCACACCCGTGCCAGATTTTTTATCATACCTGGCAAAGGAGCTGAGAACATTAAAACTACACTTTTAAGCCGCAAGGCACGGCTGGCGCTCGGGGACGCCCTGCGACCGCGGCTCTCAGCGCAGGGGAGACACATCCCAGTAGCGTGAGCCCTGGCAGATGGTTTTCCCCGAGGACTATTTATTTATTTATTTTCCGGCACAAGGGAGCAAGACATGGAAGCCGCTATCACAGTCACCCACTGTGCAGAGAGAGTGCCGCCTTCCCGTAACCTACTCAGTCAGCCAGGGGACGAGGCTCGCCGGCAGGACGCGGAAGGAATTAGGGATGCGTCTGAAATAACAATGCACACGCTGCGAGGCGGGTATACACGGAGCGACGGCAGCCTTGCTTCCTGCCGGCGCAGTTCACCGGGCGGCAGCGATTCAACTCGTGTCCGAGCCAACTCCCAAAGTCAAACGCGGCTCCTCCCGGCTCCCCGGGGCTCCGGACCTCGCCGCTCCCGGACACCGCGCCAGCTCCCCCTCGCCGTGCGGCCACCTCCCGCGCCCGGGGCTGCAGGTGCCCCGGCTGCGGGCCGAGCCCGCCCGCGGCTTCTTCACTCGGGGAGGCACCGGCACGCCCGTCCCTGCTCCCGGCAGGCACAAATCCACCCCATCCAGGACAAAGCCCAAACCCTGCCCAGGCTTCACCACCCACACCCCCCCACACAGTGCACCCGCCGCCGCCCCGCTCACCTCGCACGCACAGCAGCGACATGGCGGCCCCGGCAGCCGCCCCCGGCTCTCCTCATGCCGCCCGNGTCTGTTTGGTTGGGGGGGTTTTTTGTGGCTGTTGTCGCTTTTGTTCCGCTCCCGCGAGGTGGGCGAGCTCGCCGGAGGAGTGGTTTCCCGGCCGCGTCTCCGCGGGAGTGTTTTGGCGGCGTGTTTGCCTGTCCCGTCCTCGCACAGGCTGTGGGGTTGCTACCGTAAGAAACGGAACATCCTGAGTTGGAAGGGGGGCACACGGGGATCATCGAGGCCAGCTC
>VXBA01003015.1:810975-832363 GCA_013399895.1 Serilophus lunatus | reverse complement strand
ATCATCGAGGCCAGCTCCTGGCCCTGCACAGAACACCCCAAGAATCGCACCATGTGCCTGAGAGCGTTGTGTAAATGCTTTTCGAACTGCTTCAGGCTTGCTGCTGCGACCACTTCCCCGCGGAGCTTCTTACAGTGTTCTATCACCCTCCGTGTGAAGAATCTATTCCCGGTAAACCAACATAAATCTCCCCGACTCAGCCCCACGACATACCCTCAGGTTCTGTGACTGATCACCATAAAGAAGAGATCAGTGTCTCTCCCTCTCCTCCACACACAAAGAAGTCGTAACTGCAATGATGTCTCACTTCAGTCTCCTCCAGGATGAAGAAGCCAAGTGACCTCTGCTGCTCCTTCTGTGGCTTCCCCTATAGACCATTCATCATCTCAGCTGATGATGAAGCAGCTTGACTGATGCACAGCAACAGTCTCCTACATCCCCTCACATAGAAAAAGGCGTAAGCAAAACACTTTGGGAAAAGCAGGACAAGTAGGTGTGATGACTGGGTCCTAAGTCCTCCCTCAGAATCCTTCCAGCCACAAAGGGCAACCAGTTCTGAGAGTTTCCAGAACCTGAAGTGTTTGTGCATTTAGTATTTCCCAGTGCATCTCTCTACTTGTCTACTTGTCTAATCTGTCTCAGACCCCTGTAGAGTCCTTGCACCCCATCTTCTCATACAGCGACTCAAAGGTTGGCTGCCTGTTGCAGAAAGTCCCCAGGTGGTTTCCCTTGAGCCTGGTTCTACTAGTTTTCTCTGATCACCTCTAATGCTTTTAGTGCTGCTGCATCTCAAACTATAAATAAGCATAACGCTGCAAAATGTTCTTCTAGTTCTAAACATCGAAGATCCAAAGTAAAATAAATAATTTCTGAAACTGAAACTCAAAACCAAAATGTGATTGCTATTCCATTAACATGTAGAACAACTCAAAAGTCTACACAGAAGGTGGAGGACAAGACTTCCAGCTGAGTGTTTCAAAGACACAATCAATCTTCCCAAAATTCAGACCTACACAGGAGTGATTTATTTTCTGGCCTGTCCAGCACAGCATATTTTACTGTCCTTATGCTTGATACCTAGAAGTACATCAGTGAAGGGAATGTGTCAAAAATACACATAAAGCTTCTCTGATACACTAAGAGCAAACACTTGTAAGGATAAACCATGAAGCTCCTGGAAAAAAAAAAACCAAACAAAAACAAACAAAAAAACCCCAAGCAGACTGTATGCTAAAGCTGTTACCAAAGGCAGACTCAAGGGATTGGGAACACTTCCACTCAGCAGTGTGAATGGGAACTGTCAGTACAGGGAGATCCAAGTGCCAGCACTGAGGCAAGCCAGAAAGGAATCTTCCCTTCCTGCCCCTGAAGTGACTTCAGTGCTGCTGAAATGCTGCTAGACTCCTCAGAGGTTCTCTTTTCTTCTTCATGTGTTCATCAAAGTGTAGCAGTGGCTGACTGTAAGGGCTTCAGCACACTAGCTCTTGCTCCACCTGTGAGCTGGGCAAAACACTGACTTTCCAGTTAACTTGAAGGGAAGTTAGTGTTTTGCTCTAGAAAGTCCTTTATTATTTATCTTACGTATTTCTCAGGACAGGGTGCCAGATCTCTGATCATTTCAGATCTCCATCACCCTTCTGCATTCAGAGCTTTTCACCAGCGAAAGCTGTGCTCAGGGGTCTCTGAGCTGTCCTGAGGCCTTTCCTTTCCTGTCTCCTTTGCAGCTTTGTTGCAAATGAAACCCCCTAAACTGTACATGAGCAAATGTCTGCCATAGCCACACATTCCCATCATGAGTGCTCTCCTCCCTTTGCGGGGCCCCATTGCTCTGCCTGTCCTAATTTAAAAATTAAAACCTTTAAGGCCATAATTGTCACATACTGCGTCACTCAGCACCTGGTACAGCAAGTCCCTGTCTTGTCCACAGCTTGTAAATGCTATCAGAATACAGAAATTATCTCATCAAGGGTAAATGATGTCATATGCATTTTAAAATCATAGTAATGTGTTACTAGCAAGTGTGGCAATCAAGTAAGTGTGTTGTAGCTAGATGAGATATTCAACCACCAACAGTGACAGTGAAGACTGGGATTATCACAGATGTTATTATTTCCCTGCAGTTCTCAGGTCTAATTAGATGCAAGCGTTTTACAAGATTTTACCTCATCAAAAAAAAAAAAATCATGTTTACTTGTTTATCTGTCTAGCCCTCTTCCCCTTTCAACCTTAAATAGGCTGGAACAAGGATCAAGCCACTATTGTGGAAATTTTGCAAAGTAAAATTACCTTCTATTAAATTATGCTTGCTCTATTTCAAAGAAAAATCAACTTCATTATGTTTTCCCAGCTGAAGAGACACTCTCCAATGCATCCTTCTCTGTTAATGTTTCCAGTTCTTCCTCTGGACATTGTTGTCATAAATACAAAGTAGTTTAGTGATAAAAACGCTTCAGTAGAAAGAGGAAAAAAAAAAAAGTGCAGTCCTCAAGCTCTTAAACATGAATGTTCTTTCCAGGTGTGCTTCTATAAATACACAAAAGGGAATGCCAGGTTCACAAATACTTAACTACAAGCAAAGCCCTAAAACCTGTTGTAGCAGACCAGATCTAAATTCTGCAGCTGACAGTGTGCTCCGGGTAACACAGGCAGCACACTCCAATGGCAGTGTATTTTTTTTTAATGGAGAATTCTACCAAATTAAAGAGAGAAAACGCAGTGCAGTGAGCACACTACAGTAACCTCGATAGACACTGAAACTATATGTCTTGCTGAACAACAAATGAGGTACTCTGCAAACTCAGAAAGGAAGCATTACAGCCAACTCCAAAGGGATGCCTGATTTTTCACTCTCTGCAGGCAACGAGTTAATTTTCTCTGGCTACTCAAACCCCAGCCATTGGTCTCGGTTCACCTGCTGTTGAATACGAAAGTAATAAATGGGTGATACTACACTCACTGCAGCTTGCCAGCTGCTTTACTCCTGCTCATTTGCTGTAGTTTCCCTGTTCAGGGAGCAATACTGTGGCTGTATTTGCAATCTAAGTAAACCGTGTTTGCTTTTTCTCTTCTCGTTCTTCTGCATTTTTTGAGTTTTGTATTTGTTGTTGGAGAACGGCTCGAGCTGAAACTTAGCATGTAGCAAACCCTCATGGGTTTTACTTTAAATGAAAGGGTTTAGATCTGTTAAACCATTTTTTTCTGTTATGCAACTAACAACCAAAAAAAAAAATCATCTCAGACCTGTTTTTTGGAGCTAAGCTCTAAAGATAAGGAGAAAATCTTTTAATTTACCCTATGACATTTGGCAGGAATTCAGTGCTGAATATAGACTAGGCAGTTGATTGATATTCTGATATTGGGAAGCAGGCCTCAGATTTGTTTGACTGTAAAATAACAGGCTACTACTTTCACTGGTATTTCTGATCAATTTCTGATTGATCCAAATAAACTAACTTTTGCACAACCACTAGAGGACTACAGGATCTCTTTCACGACACTGTGTAGTGTCTCACCTGTGTGCAGGAGACATTTCAATAACATCCTGTAATGTACCTTCCCCTGGAGTGGATCCCAGCTGGTAATCATTGCACGAGCTGAAGAACACCACATACATGCGCTGAAACCAGCGGGAAAGCAGCCTTCAATCCTCAGCTATTTAGGAGCTGGAATGTTTGGTTTAACACTCAAAAATACTCAAAAAAGTTATAAGAATGGATAGGACTTCTCCATCTGCAGGGCAGCAAGGGGAACAGAGGAGCAACCCCCCCAAAACAATCAGCCAAGCTTTCAGCTGCAGCTTGGGACATCCGCTTTCCATTGTCCCCAGCTCGGCAACATCTGGAAGTGACAGTGGTCTGGCAGTTTGAGGCATTAACTGGTAGATTAATTTTAATTGCCTCTTGGATCAGAGACTCTCCAATAATCCTGTTCAACCCACTATACCGTGCTACTGAAGTGCTGGTGCTGAGCCTTTACTTTCAGCATGCTCCTGAACTCTCTGCAGCCATTTACCTTTTCTCCCCAACTAGCATGAGCACTTGGGTAGGGTTATTTTTGTTCCTTAATTCTCCTCCCACAAAATAGTGGCTGTGATAACTCTTTAAGGAAGGGATACTGAAGACAAAGTGTATCCTGATTATATTAATGATGACGACATGCATGGCACTGTCACCTCATAACCATTTAAAACAGCACAAAGAGATCTGCCAGCTTTTAGATTACAAGTGCATGTTCAAAAGGCTGGAGAGGCAAGAAGGATCCTTTCATCTTGGGGGAAAAAGCCCTCTACATAAGAGAGCAGCTTCCATGGGAACTGATCTTTCAATTACAACTGCTCATGCTGGGGTTGATAGATCTGAACTCATTTCTCATACAATTATCCCAAGCATCCCAGATATGGCATTTCTTATTCATATTGAGGCAGTTTGTCCTTGAGCAACACAGTAGGATTATATTGAGGGTTACACCCAGGGCTACACACATGCAGTGTCTTTGTCGGAATAGTGAGCAACAAAGCCAGCTCAGCTGTGGGAAGCAGAGATCCCGACAGAGATACTTCTCCAGAATCTAACCATGCATGCTAGGAATGATGTTGTCTGCTGGTGATTCCTCACTTAGCCAGCATGGACACTACCACTATTCCTACTTCCCCACAAGCAGGTGTGACAAAATCACAGAATCAGAAAGGTTGGAAAAGACCTCTGAAATTATTGAGCCCAACCTTTGACCTAACACCACCTTGTCAACTAGACAATGACACTTGAGTGTGACATCCAGTATTTCCTTAAACACCTCCAGGGACAGTGACTCCACCACCTCCCTGGGCAACCCATTATGATCATCCTTTCCATGAAAAGATTCCTTCTCATGTACAACATAAACCTCCCTTGGCACAGCTTGAAACTATGTCCTCTTATCCTGTCCCATGTTATTTGGGAGAAAAGCTCAACCCCCACCCGGCTACACTCTCCTTTCAGGTAGTTTTAGAGAGTGAAAAGATCCCCACTGAGCCTTCTCTTCTCCAGCCTAAACACCCTCAGCTCCCACAGGAGCTGGGGCTCCTTGTAGGACTTGTGCTCCAGACCCTTCACCAACAGCTTCATTGTCCTTCTCTAGACTTGCTGCAGCATGTCAATGTCCCTCCTGAATTGAGAGTCCCTGAGCTAGACATAGTACTGAAGGTGAGGCCTCACCAGTGCTGAGTACAAGGGATCAGTCATTTCCCTAGTCCTGCTTGCCACATTTTTTCTGTCATAACACATTCATGAGCTGAATGATGCTCAGGTGCCCTGAAAGCCTCTGTCTTAGGCTGACATTATGTTTCTGATCAGAGGTAATGCTCTATATTGAGCAGCATTTATTTTTGGTTGCGTTTAGGCTAACTATCACCTCTCAACACATACCTGCTGTCTGGCAGGAAGATAGCAACATGTGGCATAGTACTGAAGAGACCTCTGGGGTCAGAACCCCTGTTCCTGTAGTCACACTGCCCCTTTTCCCCAGCCCTGCCTCCTTCACAAATAGCTTGGGGGTTTGCTCTGCTGCTTTACAGGAGCCCTTCCACTGCTACCATCTCAACAAGTGCATGTTGTTCACTCTTCTACCAGCTTCACCTTCCAAGTAAATAGTGTTCCTGTCTTTTTAGTGTGTAGACATGAGACAACAACACCAACTTCTAACTTTGCTTTGCCAGACTTAAAAAAGGTATTTTTTTCCAAACGGTCTTGAGATCATTATTTCTGACTGTATGATTTGTGTTTCGTTCCTTTTCTGTTTGAGTTAGCACTTCTCAAATATAGGTGGCGTGTATTGTGCACAGGTGGCCATATCAGAATCAGGCCAGTATTTCTCAGTGTTGATGCTGCAGCTCCATGAGTCTGAATCCATGGAGTCCTGTGAGATGATCACCCTTTGATCCAATAGGAACACATGACATCCATTTTGATATTCCATACTCCTCTTTGACTGGATTCATATTTAAATTGAGCCATGGCTTCCCCATTACAAAGGGAGGGAATAACTAATTTATTTTAAATAAATCAGAAATTTTCCCTTTACAGGAGTGCCCACTTTTAACTTGACAAGGTGCAAAAACCCTTACCTCATCCAGGCTTTTTTCCTGCCTTACATTCATGTTTTCAGTTTTTGTTCTGTTCACATTAACAGAGATTTGAGGAGTGCAGAAGGTTATTCTTCAAAAGAGGAGCCATAGGGAATAGCTTTTCTCTTGCTTTTGTAGTTTTTGTTGATTGAAGAGAAACATTTGTCAGACGTAAAATAGGAGCTATTCATCAAAGTTAAAATTGTTGGCAAATACAGCTGAAGCAATCGGCTCTCAGGAAGAAGCACCATGAGGCTGCAAAGCATTCCTCTATATGTTTAACTGGCATCGATATCCCAACACCACAGTCAAAAGCCACTGAGTCGGTCAACCTCTAGCAAAGGATATCACAAGTATAAGGGAAATCATGTTCCCCTTTGGGAATACTGTTTATGTCTCACTTTGCTGCGGAGTAGCTGGCCAGAACTTCTCCCCTCTGATATGATTTTGTATCTCAGTGTATCTGCTGTCTGAGACGAGCATGGAAAGGAATGGGTTTTATGCATTAAATCAAAAAAATGCCTTGGTAAGACCCATGAAGCATTTAACTATATTTACGTGTAACATGGTTTTTGTCAGAGAAATTTTATTGTGCTCTTGTAAATTTTACTTTCTAGAGGAATAAAGTATACAACAGGGAAAGGCCAAGCTCACACAGTCTAGGAGAGCCACCAGCCCTCTAGAAGAGGGCTGGTGGCTCTCCTAAACTGTGTGCAAACACTGTTTAACCCTCCACCTGAGCTCTTCCATACTTTCTGAAGTCCAAACCGTGTGCATGTGTGCCACGGCTTCCTGCTATGTGAATAACAGGGGGAAAGCACACAGGCAGGCAGGCAGGCTGCCCCCACTTGTCTCCAAGCTTTTGGAATTGCAATAGCAGACTGAAAGCCCTGTTGTGACACTTTTTGCCACCAGTCTCCTCAGAGGAATACGCAGAAAGAAAGTATTTCACAGTTCTGTCCTTCCCACTTTGCCAGGAGTCTCTCTAGTTCACATTTTCACTTCCCTTTTTGTCCCTGTTTCCAAGGGATTAAAAAAAATCCTTTTCAAAAGAATTTTGAATGCAGAGATAAGAGAAGCTTATCCATTTCATTAACTGCCCGTGCAATATCTAGCACTGTGCTGCTGATTACTGCAGTACAAAAGAAGCAGTAAGTAGTAATTGGGAAGCATCTCATTGTCCAATTTTAAATTTTTTTTCCATTTCTTCCTCGAAGCTCCTTTTAAAAAAAAACCAAAATAAATAAATAAAAATTATGGGCGCTTCCGATTTTACATACTTGTGTCCACAATATAGCCTGCCTGGAGCTGTGGGGCACAGTGCCCTTAATAACAGAGCAAACTGTAGCTGAAGATAGGTCACAGATCTGAGATGCTGGGTTTTGAAAGATTAATAAAAGTAAAGGATCCTCTTGAAACCTTCCCCAGGAACACCTTGAACAAGATGGGTATCATTTAGGGACTATTTCATATATTTCACATATTTGAATGAAATAAATTGATAGAAAGCAATACAAAAGCAAAATTCAAAACTGTTTCTTGGGCTGGGTATTATTATTTTATATTACAATAAGAACAGACACTCTTCATGAGCTGAGAATAAAAAGAAATAAACACAAAAATAAAAATAATTTAAAAAGGAGGAAAACACTGCTCTTCCAAATTTCCTTTCTATCATAAAACAACAAAAAAGGGCAATAAGCCTTTGGTCTACACTCATGGAAATCCAGCCCAGCTGGTTACATAAAGTTGCCTAGGAAAATTAGCAAAGGTTGGAGAGAAACAGCCTGGGATAGATATGGTGTTTAAACATTAGAGCAGTGATAAGGGGTCTGCAAGGATCCTGCCATGGTCGAGGTTTGCCTTGGCAGCAAGTTGCAAAAACTGAAGGGTGAGTAGTCCCTGGTCACTAGATTGTAACTGTGGGAGAGTGCGCCAGGCAGCCCTGAGCCTCGCCGCAATACTTGGTACCCTCTGCAGCACACCATGACTCCATATCTCTCTCATCTCACCCAAGAGACTTGTCCAAATCTGAACCCACTCAAAGGGAAGGAGCAGGGGCCATCGAAACCTCCAGCCCCCACCTCCACTCTGAACAGCACCTGCTTTACTCCAGGGCTGTCATTTCCCTCCCGGCTTCTCTTCTTCATCTCTTCCCATATGCCTGAGAAGGGCTCAGCTGAAGGATCAGCCTGAGCCTATAGCCAGAACATGGATGTGGGCAGTGCCTTTAACTGGCATAAGTTTGTCAGGTCTTGTGTTATGCCAGAAACTAAGGATTCTCATGGAGGAAAGGGACACAAAAGCAAAACAATCCTGGAGAAAAAAGGAAGGAACAGAGTAATGCCATCCAAATAAGGTCAGGTTCAGCAGTAGAAAGCAGAGTGGTATAGGAGGGACCAGAGAAAACTCAAGTGTAGCCTCCCATCACATACAGGAAACAAACTTTCCCAGTCTGCTGAGATGCCATTACCTGCCCCCATTAGTGGAGTTTCTCACATGTGAGGATTGAAGCTACACAGCCTATAGTGACATCCATCAAAAGCTGATAGGATTGTGACAGAGATGTCCAGCAGAAGGCTAAGTCAGGGCTGATCATCTGAACCAAAACCTGCCCCCTGCCAATTAATTGTTGGGGTGTCCAAGACCCACCAGGAGGCAGAGGTGGCTGTATCATTTGCAGAAATATGAGACTGTGAAGTAGTTACCTACCTGCAATGTCATTTTCTTAGGCCAGAGCGGTTTTTTGGCAGCACCAGGCATGCTTTCTGCCCTTTACACTTTCTGGTAAATGTATAGAGCCAAGATCCCAAGTTTGTGCACTCACCAGAGACCGTACAACCCTTTCCTTAGGGTAGTGATATTAGTTTCAGTATCCTGGCCAAATTCCAGTTGGGTAATTAGACCATGATTAGGTAACTGCTCATATATGCTATTCCTCCTCCCTAGGGAGCCCATCTCTAAATTATTTGTTGCTTTCAAGATTTCTAGTCATTAACAAGGCTGTTTCCATTGCCAGTGGGAGACTAAATGCTGGCAGAGCTTGGTGAATCATTACAAGCTGGGTAGTGAACAGATCAAGAGCAGCTCTGCTGAAAAGGACTTGTGAGTGCTAGTGGATGAGAAGCTGGACATGACCCACACATGTGCACTCACAGCCCAGGAAAACAATGCGTCCTGGGCTGCATCCAAAGCATTGTGGGCAGCAGGTGATGGAGGGGATTCTGACTCTCTGCTCTGCTCTGGTGAGACCCATCTGGACCTTTACATCCAGCTCTGGGATCCCCAACATAGGAGAGACATAAACATGCTTGAGTGAGTCAAGAGGAAAGAACCAAGATGATCAGTGTGATGCAGCACCTCTCCTACAAGGAAAGGCCAAGAGAACTGGGATTGTTTAGCCTGGAGAAAAGAAGGCCTAGGGGCAACCTGATTGTACCTTCCAGTACCTTAAGAGAGCCTACAAGGAGGATGGATGGGGAGTTTTTACAAGGGTGTGTAGTGGCAGGACAAAGGGGAATGGATTCAAACGGAAAAACGGTGGGTTTAGATGAGATATTAGGAAGAAATCCATTACTATGAGATCATGCAACATTGGCATGGGTTGCCCAAAGAAGCTTTGGGTGCCCCACCCCTGGAAGTGTTGGATGGGGCTCTGAAGAACTTGGTCTACTGAGAGGCATCCCTGCTCATGGCATAGGTTTTTTGCTGGATTCTATGATTCTATGAATGGCTTCACTGCACTTGGCTTGCCTGTAGGATGGGTATGATCCAGGTGGCCTGGATATTGTCTGTGGCAGTCGGAATCCTCCTGCCTTTTGGGGAGATGCTGATTTGAGCCTGCTCATAAAGCTGAGGTGTGAGCAGCAAGACCCTCAATGGGGAAAAGAAACACACTGTCATTGTTATGCTTAGTGGGTAGGAAAGAAACAGACTGGCAGAGTCATTTACATGTCCTAGGGATCATTTTGTGGTTTGCAGATTGAAATTCTTAATGGCTCTCGTTATAAGTAGTTTGCTTCCAGATGCCATTTGCTTTCATGTTCAGAGCTACATGCACTGAAATAGAAAATTCTGCTTGGAGAAATCGTGAGTACTTGCAACTGCACAAATCTAAGAAATGTCAACATCCAAAACACAGGAAATTGTAGGCAGAATACCATCATTTTCCCCTGCCTTTTGATCTTTAATTGCTAGCCATTTATCTCCTATGGAATATTCTCTCATGGAATATTTGTGTACATACAAAAATGCTTATGGCTCAGAAAGGTGTGAGATAAAGAGATTTTTGCTTCTATCACAGGATTTTTAACCAAAATCTGCCCCCTTTCCTTCTAGTCTGCAGCACTCATCAGCTTCCTGTTCCCATCTGGTTACACCAGTGCTGAATCCTGCATTCAGAAGTTCTTTAAAGCTAAGTCCTGGCTGACACATTCACACGGAAAAACCCAGTTCCTCAGGCTGGTGACAGCCTGCAGCATTCATGGCAAACCTGACTGTTAAAAAACCCCAAGATATTCTGCCACCAGGATTCCCTACAGAGAAACCACAGATGTAGAAGGAAAGCATCCTTATCTGAATCCATCTTCCCGTAAGACAGACGAGTTTCTCTAGAGGTCTCCTATCAAACTACCAAGCAGCCTGAGTCCTACTTTTGTGTGCAGAGATCTGCTAAGAGCACCCAGCAGCACTAAAGAGCATATTTCCCTACAGGATGTGGAGGTTTTAGTGCAGAGGCCGGAAGTATCAAGGAGTCTTATAGGTCAGACCTAATGTGTTTCTTCAGGCTTGCTTGTAATCTGAGGGTTTAGCAGAAAACTGCCCGTTTCTGGTGTTATTTAGTGAAAGTTACTCCCTGTGGCCTCACCAATCGAACTCTGACAGAGTGAGTTTTTACAGACCAAAATCTCTAAATGCAGAATGCTGTGAAGCCAACAAGAACACTAAGCGTTAGTAGTAATTACATCTCTGTGTGGGAATGGAGTAGCTGGCACCTGTACCCTGTCTCAGCTTTCTGTAAGGAAGAGCAGAGCTTTTCTAGTGCATTGGATCATCAGACAAAACATGACCCCTTCCCAACAGCAGGAAAAAAGGGGTTGTGACGCATGCTGGAATCTCAGACAAGAGCCAAACAGGCAACACAATTGGGAGTCAACAGTTTTCCTGCAGGAGCAAACTAAGACAAATAAACTTTCTCTTTGCATTCATGGTCTTCTCAAAGTTCATCCTTGCACTTTTTTCCAAGGCCATTGCTGCTGCTTGCTCTCGTCCTCATCATGTCTACATTTCTGTGTGTTCATACAGGCACATGGACAGCTTTAGCTGTTTTGTGGAGATAGGGTGTGTCACTGCTTTTGCCACAGGACAAAAGCAAGATGGCTGTGTTTATCATGACACTGAGTTTTGTGCAAACCTGTAAAATTGCTCTGCTCCTCTGCAAAGCTCCTGAGGACATTTTCTAGCCCTGTCTTGGTCTTGCTGCAGTGTCAGAGGGTGAGCAGATGCTTTGTCATCTCTGATTTGTCACCGCCAGGTCAGTGACCACATTTTTCTCCTGGAGACCTTGTTTTCATTCAGATTCTGTGTTCTATGCCCTCACTGCTCATTCCCTTTGAATGTCCTTTGGAGCAAGAATTCCCTTGGACTTTCTGTGAAATCCTCTGAGTCAGGATTTAGCTTTACAAATGCAGGTGTCTGCAGCCGGGATGTCTCTCTCTGAGCTCTTTCCACTGTGTTCCTCTTTATAATCCATAAAAACACTTCTTGCTAACAGTCATTTTCACCCTCAAATATATATTCAAACTACATTAAATGCTCTGAAAATACCTACTTTTCTCCACTGACTGTTAACAACCCCTGGGATCTTACCTCAGAGGAAGGCAAATGTCAGAAGAGATAAATCTAATGCTTTACCTCCGAATATCGGCACCAGCTCATACAGCTTCATGCTCACAGGTTTGCCTTTTTGCCTCAGACCAAACTTTCTTTTTCCAAAAACAACCTTGACCTGCCATGATATTTATCTCACAGGTGCATCCCATGGCCTCAAGTTCAATTTGGCTAGAGCAGAGTTCTTCATATTCATCACTTTCATGGAAGAGTAAAAAATTGCTATCCTGCCAGTTTTTCAGGCCGTAACCAATGGCCTGACTCCAGACCAGGTCCTTCTGTGCACCAAGGTCTTGCAGAGCCTTTCTGCAGAACACTTCTAATCCTTCCCTACTCCCTCACAGGCTCACTTTTCAAAGCTCTCATCAGAGCTATCCTGAGCTGTGTGGCAAAGAAATTTTTCCCAGCCAAATGTTGTACCTATCTGGCTAACACAGACCTAAAGAGAAACCACATGAACCTCCTGCATTTTTCATCCAGCTCTTCCAATTTACCACTGACTGCTTGTCTTCATCTCTGAGGTTTTCAGCATCCCTCCACACACTCCTGTTGCAATACTCCCAACATGTGAGCTGACTGGTTAGCTCAGCTAGCGGGCTCAAACCCATGTAGCATTGGATGACATTGTTCCCAATGCCCTTTGGCAGTATCTCTACCTGCTTCTCTGTTTCAGATCACAACCTCTCAAAGGCACCGTTTGTCCTTTTATTATGAGCTGGCTCAACAGCTGCTGAGGCACAGCCCCTCTGGAGAGGGCTGTTGCTACAATAGCTCAAACCACGAGGACTCTTTGTTTGATTAAATCTGAATGAGGATTAGTAACGGAGGAGGAAAGGGCTGTAACTTTAATTCATGAACATTATCCTCTTTCCTTCCCTCATCCATTCAGCATCAAAATGGATGCATGGCTGCAGAGCAGTGTTTTTATGAGAGCTATATGCACCCTGGGCTCCCCTGTGTATTTATTCCACCTGCAGCTGGCAGAGGTGAAAATGGAGAGCCAGCCCTGTTAGGGCGAGAAGCGAGTTTCTGGAAATAGCTTGTCACTGTAGAGCTTGTTCAGAGTGCACAGCCTGGGAGTGGGTACCCAAAAGTAACCAAGTACCTCCCACTGCAGTGCATCCACCTGTATCTGGAAAGAGACAGCTGTGATCTCTTCCTGTCCTGGTTCATGGGCTTTCATAGCAGAAAGCTCTGCTGCTAAAAGCTATCCTGTGTGTGCCCTTTTGCCTCTAGAGCCTGGAGATGGTGGACAAAGAACTCACTTGCTGGCATAAGATGACATTATCAGCACTAGGTCACATTTTTGGTGTAATATTTTTCCCCTCTGAGCTAAAATCAAAACAGCTCTGAAAGGGGGCCTTTTTGCTTTTAATCCCTCAAGGTAGAAGTGTGAAAGATATGGAGGCAGGTCCCCCAGGTTGGAAATTGCTTCAGAGAGCCCAAACCCACTTCCCATAGATTGCTGTCACTGCCAGCATGGCTGTGGCATCCTCCACCACTGCTATGCATAGCCCATGGGATGAGAGGGCTTTGCTCAGCCTCCAAACCCCCTTGCACCTCTCCAGAACAGTGGCAGGGATCTGCACACTGGCAGATGCTCCTGGGGCAGGGGCAGAGTGATGCTTGGAGCCAGGGCCCAAGGCTCCTGCCTCCCCCGTGGCCATGACCTCGTTTCTTGCTCACCCGCCCGCACTGAGGCGATGAGACTCATCCGGGGAGCCCCACGCAGGCAGCTGGCAGGGATTTTTGCATCGTTTAATTCTCAATCCTTCCAAGAGCCTGGTGAGGGATTGAGTCCGTTCACTGACACAAAGGACAGACATGAGGGGCAGAGCCAGGCTCTGGGAGCTGAAAGGCCCCAGTTCGAGCAGTTTGTTCACAAGTGTCTCTTTGAATGGGAAAAGCTAAGGCAGCAATAACAGCCAGTGTGGGCATTTCTCTGTCCAGCAATCCGGCCAGAGCTGGCAGCTCCCACCCTGCCTACATGCAGTGTCCCTCAGGGCAGCAGAGGTGACAGGCCATGAGCCTCTGTGATTCAGGAGAGGAAGGTTTGTCCTCTCTGCTACCTGCTGCCCCAAGCACAGAGATGCCCACTCTGTAGTGCTGGTGCATTTGCACGTCTGAACACGCTGAGCAGTTGTCTGCAGGGGGTTGCTCGGACAGGGTTTTTCTGGATGCCAGCAGCCACTCTGGGAGTGCAGCAGCATGCTGGTGCTGCCTAGCCCAGCCCTGCCTGATAGTTCTGGCAACCAGGGACGCCTCTCCTTCAGATCGCAGAATTGTAGGATCACAGAATAATTTGGGTTGGAGGGAACCTTAAAGATTTCCTCGTTCCAACAGCCCTGATATGGGCAAGGACACCTTCCACTCGACCAGGTTACTCAGATCTGACCCCCTGCTCCACAGACTCCTTCTGACCTAGTTTCCTCTACAGAGGAAGATAAGCTTAAGATGCACAGAGGAGAAGATAACTGCTCAATGAGGCATCTTTCTACCAGAGTTCCCGGGTGCAACTCCTACACCAAAAAATTATTTTTAAAACTAAGGTGCAGCGCCTGAGAAGTGGGGTCCTGCAAAGACTGGAAAGGTTGATGGTGCCCAGCTCCCAGCCTTAGATAGTCAGGGCTCAGATTATGGCAAAAACAAGGGAATTAAACAGATCTGGCATGATATTTGACTGTAAACCCAAAGGAAACATTAGTGACTCTCCAGCAAGGTCTCTCACAAGGTCTATCAGATCAACAGCATTCTCACATGTCCCCATTGCAGATGAGCAAACAGAAAATGGGAAAGGGCGTACATCAAATCAGAGCCAGTCCAGCAATGCAGGCACAAACAGCAGCTTTGTCTGCTCCAGGGACGTGCATAAACCCTAAAACTGAGCCAGGCACCATCAGGAAGATCACTTGAATAATCCCCTATGAGGAACTTGCAGGTCTTCTTGTTCTTACAAAATACCACCTGAAGAGCAAGCATGGATGGAGTGAAGAAATGGGAACCTGGGATGCCTCCTCATGGCTGTATCATTGCACTTATTCATGGAGAGTTTCAGGCACAAACCATCCTCCAACCTGCACATTCAGAGGGAAACAACAGGACACGGGAATACAGTGAGCCTCAAGAGATAAGAACCACTGGCAAAACAGTGGAGTCCTCACATCATCAAGATTTTATAAAAGCCTCTCCATCGCTCTGCTGGAGATGCATGGTCACATCAGGGTGAGAAGCCCATGAACACTTGTAATGCATCCCATCACCTCCGCCTTGGGCTGGTTCTCACAGATCCCAGGGTGTCCCTGCTTCCCATGAGGGAAGAGCCCATCATTGCCATTTGCTGTGATGACTTGTTTCCTCCATGCTTACATTATGCCTTCTTGTTCAGGAAACCTCGAAACAAAGTTCTGGTAGCCTGATGTGGCCTCAGCCTGAGCCCTCTCTAGTCCAGGAGCTGCAGCACTGTTGCCCACCAGCACGCCTCTTGTCCCCACATTCCCTCACAGAGAGAAGGTGCAGCAGAGCCAGGACAGCCAAGATACACCCCCTGGGTGCCCACAGGCAGGGCTGTCTCCTGCAGCAGGGCTTGTCTCTACTCTGACACTGACCCGTGGCAAAGTGAGGGCAGCACCACTTGGAGGTCACACACCCCAAGTCTGGGGGTATCAGGGCCACCCTGGCAGGTCATGGCTGGGCCCAGATCCCCCCACAAAAGTGCCGATGAAGACCCTGATGAAAATAAGCTGAGCTGGGCTGCCACCTTGTGCCAACAGGCAGCATGCACTGACCAAGCCTGGCATGGGAAGTGATTTTCCATTACCCCACATTTTCCGCAACCTAAGTGACTCCCAGACCCCAGTTCCCAGATGAACCTTAGAGAGCTCAACACTTCCCCATCTTGCAGGCAAGGGGCTTTGTCGTCCCTTCGTGGAGCAGTCTCCACCCACATTTTGGAGTTCAAAAATCCCGTATCTGTGTAGATCTTTGCCCTGCCATCCAGCAGACGAGCCCTTGAGAAATTCCCGGGAGCAGGAAGAAGTGTGCAGCATGCCAGGGTGCTGACACTATGTGGGGCACAGCATCCCTGTGAGTGCTCCGAGTTGCAGAGTTCAGTAGAAGGGCTCAGCCTCAAACACCAAGCACATCCAGAAATGTCAAAATTCCAAAATGTGGATGTAGCCTTTGGCACTGGTGCAGCCAGCAGTGCTGAAAGGCATTTTTGAGTGGCCCCAGCCTCTGCCACCTCACCAAGATGACTCCAAGGGGACCTTCACCTCCTACTATCAGCTCTGGCTCACATACTTCGCATCAGCAAAGGCTGGTGGGGTGGGTGTGGGTGCAGCAGCAAGGCAGAGATGTCACTGCTCAGCTCGAGCAGCCCTGGCACACACCAGCCAAGGCACAGCCCATGCTGGCCAGCTGTTTGCATCCGATACTATCTGGATGGGTAAACAGAGTTTATCAGTTCCTTCAGGTTTTCTTTTTTATTGTAATTTTATTTGCAAGGCAGGCATGAAGGAAAGGAAACATTTCTGCAGAGAACCTGCAGGGGGAGACGCTTAGGCATGGGGGAATAAGGAAAGAACTGATTCCCACATCCAGTCCTAGGTCTAGGCACTTTTCTTCTGGGGACCAAGCCATTCTATCAGCACCCTCTTCAGAGCATGTCCCTGTTGCCATCCTAAACCCACAGCCTACCCCTCAACTTCCCAGCTTGCAGGTCAGTGGAGAAGGCCATTGAGTGAAGTCAAACTGGCTGGGATGATGGAGGGCCCTGAGGGATGAAGTAGCAGCAGTGAGAGGCCTGCATTCCCAGCAGTGAAGGACAAACAGGGATTATTTCCCTGGTGCTGAGCAGGCACATATGGTCCCCAGGTGTTGTTCCAGCACAGGCTGTAGGGTGGCAGTTGGGCACTGCCCAAGCACTGCTGGTAGGGACAGGCAGGGACATCTCCAGCATGATCTCCAGCATGATCTCCTGCTTGGAACAGGACATAAAGCATATGATATCAAATCTGCAAACCCACAGGCCTGGAGGTCCCTGCCCTCTGCTGCACAGAAATTCTTCCTGCTGAAGAAATTAATTCTCAGCCTGCCAAGCTGCAGCCAACAGCCCTCATCCCTCATAACATGGTCTGCCCACAGCTGGACTTCTTCAGCCCCCAGTTTGGCTCTATGAAGCCCCATGTTTGTCTCAAACACAAAGCAACAGTGCAATGTGGTGGCTGTAACACTGGATTAATCCAGCCTTTGCTACTCAGGTCTCTTTACTCCTTGGTACCTAAGACCCACCATGTCTCCCTGGGGATCATGATGCTGCCTTCCTCTACAAAGGTGATGGAAGAGAGGCAATAGTGGGGCTGTAACAGTCATGTGGGTATGAAAGGAAGAGAGCATCCTTGTCTGGCCTTACCACCAGTGCTTGTTATAATGGTATCAGATCCATCTTTCCTCAGTGGTGCTGTCACTTCTCCCTTTCCCATCAGGGCTTTGAGTCCCAACAGACACCTCCAGTTTGGGATGAGGCTTTGGTGGGCACTGGAGCTCAGAGTGGGTGCTGCAGTGACTAGAGCTGTATTGTAATCCCAAGCTCTGCTTGGAGTCATACCGGGAGGGATTCCCACAGTGCCAAAAAGAAACACCACTCCTACACTGAGAGGTGGAGAGCTCCTCCAAAAGGAAAATCTCCGAGTTTGATTCATATCTCCAGTTTTACAGCCATTTTTGTCAAACAGGTAAACCAAGCACTTTGTGGAAACAGGTTCTGATAGGGGAAAGGTCCTGCAGCACTGCTTCACACTTCCCCCGGGACATTCCCTGGCTCCAGTGCAGCATCATGGGGCATCAGGGTGCATCCCCTTCTTGTGACAGTCTCAGGGAAAGGGAGGCAGGGTTTGGCTTCTGCGTCCTCCAGCTGTTAAACACGAGGATGATGAGAACCATGAAAACTCCAGGAGGCAGCACTGCAGGAGCCACAATCTCTCTGCTGCATGCAGAGGGCTAAGGCTGCAACAGATAAAAAAGCCAAAGCTTTTTTGCGGCAGCCTGACGACGAGGTGGCTGTGCAGCACCATTAACAGGGGAAGTGACACCCGATGCTCCTCGTGCACATCTGCCCCTGGGGCTTTCTCCATCGCTGCCAGCTGGGATGAGGCCATGAGTCACCACAGGGCACTTGGTCCAGCCCTGCCACTGCCCTGCACTCCACCCAGCCTGCCACGGCTCACCAGGGGCCTCTGAGAAATGCGACAGCTGATTTCCACCAGCTTCCTCTAAGGGCCTTTTAAAATTCTCCACAATCTCTCCCTGGCAGGACTCCATGTCTTTCCAGGCTCACTTCTGCACTTGGTTCCTTTGCTTTACCTACATGGACTTTGTATCGGGCATGCATAGCATGGCCCAGCCTGCTAACACGGGCAGCATACAGGTGATACAGTGGTGGCACCGCCTCTTCAGAGGCACATCCTGCCCCATCAGCTTTTGGAGATGATATATGTACTTTTTGAATGCGCTCTTGCGATTGCGAAACCCGCCCACACCAACAAGACCAGCGTGTGCATGGGGACGTCACCCTCAAGTGATGAAAACTATTAAATTAAATTAAAAATGAGGCAGGAGCCTTGCTGGTGTCAGCTCCTCAGGCTCCTGGAGCTTGGCACCTGACAGCCTTTCCGGTGGGAGCAGCCAGCTTGGCAAACAGGCTGAGCAACCCCAGCCTGCAGCTGGCGGGTTTGGGCAGTGCTGGCAGCTCGAGGAGGGAGCTAACCCAGGGATGAACTCACCGACACCCAGTCACCTCACCAGTGCACCCTTCAAAGGGAAGCCCCGCAGGCAGCAGAGCTCATAACGGAAGGACGTCATTCCACTGTGCACTGCCTCGCACACCTCATCTTCCTGGGAAAACACCCTCCTCCCAGCCCTCCTGGCAGGCAAACCTCTGGAAGGTGGCCAGCCATGGTGCAGAACCGTGTCTAATGTGCTTAAACCTCTCTGTTTGCCCTCACAAGCTTTTGTGAAGCCCTTTGCATGTCCCCAGGGTGTGCAAGGAGTAGATGAAGCCCACTTCTGGCAAGCCCTAGGGTAGGCTGCGCTCTGCAAAGGACCATTACAGCTTGTGTAGTAAATTCCCCCAATCCCTAACCCCTCCGAGCCTCTGGAAGTTTTTCCAGTTGCTCTCTGAACCACCACAGCCTTCTTTCTGCGTTACTGTTCCCACCAAATTGCCTCAGTTGAGGTTCTGCCACATGGGAAGAGGAGAGGGAACATGCTCACCCCATCAGACTGTTAAAAGGTACTTTTATGTCCTGCTCCTTAATCCTGTTTCTGGAACGGGAACATGTTTTAAAAATCAGGGGAGGTTGCTAAGGGACAGTGTGCTCAGCAGGGACATCTCCCACAAACCCTCAGCACTCAAAAGCAGGAGGTAAATAACTTGGGATATTATTAATCCTTTGCTGCCCACACAATAAACAGAAATGTGTTATTCTTGTCAAGGACAAAGGAGCCCATATTTCCCCATAGCCAAGGAGCTGAACCAGCAAATTTTTTGGATTCAGCTCCACAGTGGGTTCAGCTGCGAATGAAGTTGTTCCAGTTCAGTTCCTGTTCAGGCCAATAAAGGTTCATTAACCATTTGTTAACTCTGAACTCAATTCAGCCAGCTCACACTGGAAAACATAGGCTGTGAAAGCAGCTGTGTGGTGGGGACTGAGCCGTTTTCAGCCCATCTCCGGTTTCTACGGCCTCTGCTCCCATCCTGGTTGGGCTCCAGAGCTTCTTGCCAGCTCATCAGAGATGACACACAGCGTTGAAGCGCAGAAAAGCTAAATTTTGCCCTGGAAGATTGTGGGAAACCCACGTCGTGAGGGACAAGCAGGGATGTGGGTGAACTGAGCTTCCCGGGCTCTTCCTGACCTCAGCACCTGCACGCATGTGGTTGGAAGGCAGCGACTCCTAAACCACCAGGAGCCCTGGAGGATCATGTGTTCTTGTCAATACGCTCAGAAATCAAAATGTTTCATACATTAAATACGCTTTAATGGCCCACAGCCTGACTCTGGGGACTGCCAGGGGTTATTTAACAAGAAATGTCCTACAGCAACAGGCTGAGGCCCCAGGAGCAGACGAGGTGCCGTGTTGGCAGCTGCTCCATGGCCACGTAGCAGCACACTGAGCTTCCTTTTCTCCCTGCAGAGAGGCACGTGCAGGACAGGGCTGGGAAAGGACCGGCCGTCCTGCTGCCCCCCCTGCTCATGGCTATTCCCAGACAGCACGGTGACGGCACCTCCGAAAATAATGCCCTGGGATCAGCAACACGGCAGAGCGGGACACTGGGATTCAGCAGCCAGCGCGCTGCCGGTTCACATCCATCTCGCTACGTGCTAGCACAGTCAGAAGACGAGATCTTGGTTATATTTATCATTTGACGGTGCCGGTCCCCACTATTTTTAGAGTGGTGTTGCAGCTGCAGCTCTCGGAGGAGCGAGGTGAGTCGGCTGAGGGACTGATCTTTACCAAGCTTCACTCAAAATCCCTGAAACCGAGGCATCTCTCCCATGACCTGAATGACACGCGGTCAGGCTGGTGAGCTGTGGGCTGCGGCCCCTCGGGGCAGAGGGTCCTGCCGGGGTCCCTGCGGCCACAGCCCCGATGCCCCGTGGCTGCAGGGGGGTTCTGAGCAGCCGTATCCCGGGGGGCAGCCGCCCCCGCAGGCTGAGCACCCACGGTGGGCTCTGGCACAGAGCTAGTTCGAAGCTTGGCTGCGTGAGTGGGGGGCAGCCCAGGCTTGTGGGGCACCCGCACCGTCTGAGTTGTGGAGGACGCTCGGGTGGCCCCACTCGGGACGTGTCTGTGGGGAAAGGGCCACACCGTGGGTCTCGCCTGGGGGAGGCCGTACCCGTAGGGCCAGGAGGGAGTTATGCCAGTGCGACTGGGACGCGTCGCATTCGTGGGGCTGTGGGAAGGGTGACCGTGGGTCTGGGACATGCTGCGGCCGTGGGAGCGGCCGTGGGGTGATACACGCCGCGCCCGTGAAGGAGGGGGGGGTGCCCATGGGGATGTGCGGCTGACACAAGCTGTGCCCAAGCGGCGGCTGAGGCGTGGCGTCCGTGGGGCGGGACACGCCGCGCCCGTGGGGCCGGGGGCTGCCCGTGGGGCCGGGACACGCCGCGCCCGTGGGTGTGCCCGTGGGGTGGGACACACCATGCGCGTCGGGGCTGCGCTGCTCGTGAGGCCGGGGTATGCCCGTGGGTCCGGGACACGCCGTATCCCAGGGCCCCCCCCCACCTCGGGCCGGGGTCGGTTCGGGGGTCGCGGGTCCCCCCTTAGGGCCGGGGGGCGACGGCCCCGCCCAGCGCAGAACCAGGCCACGCCCCGGCCCAGCCGGCGGCCAATGAGGAGCCG
>VXBA01003015.1:772318-810530 GCA_013399895.1 Serilophus lunatus | reverse complement strand
CGTGCGCTGCGTCCCCGCCGCCCTCCCCCCATTTCCAGAAGGTTCGGGGGGGGCCGTTGGGACCGCGAGCCCTGAGCTCCGGGGGGAGCTGGGGGAGGCGCGGCCGCGGGAGGGCCGTGACTGGGTAGTGCTGGGGTGACCGTGCCCAGGATGGGGTGACTGTGAGCTGGCGCGGGTCCTGGCCGGGATGGGGGGCTGTGAACTGTGGGGGGCCGTGACCGGGATACGGGGCCGTAGAAGGGAACGCTTGGACCGACGCGGGGCCTGGGCACCGGGGAAGGCCGTGNAGGGTGGTGTGACCGCAGAGCTTTGGGCGGGCGGGATGTCCGGGGGGGTTTCCCTGGGGTCGGGAGGACTGTGTCCAGCTGGGGCAGGTCTGGGGGCCGGCAAGAGGCACCGGAGGCGCGTGCAGGCTGTGCTGCCCCTGGAATCGCCCACTAAAGGCCACGTCCTCTGCGCTGTGACATGGGCAGGGACAGCCAAGTCTGCGGCTCTGCCCGCACGGTGGGGCCTCCTCCTCTTCCTCACCCGGGCATCAGCTCTATCCCAGCTGGGACGCGGAGGGTTGTTGTCCCACCGTGGCCGCGTCTCCCCGGGGGAGCGGGAGGAGCTGCTCGGGCGGCACCTGCCCCGGGGTCCCTCCCGGCCCCCGGCGTGGGGCCGCGGGGTGGGCGGATGTGAACCCCGGCATCCGCCGCCCTCTGGTGACAGCCAGCCGCGGGCGGAAGGGCCCGTCGGGGACACTCACCCACCCAAAATCGGCAGCTGCCGAGCTGGCGAGGTTCTCGGGCGTTTTGCTGGGTTTGTACAAAAACCGCACGGGCAGCGTGCGCTCGGCAGCCCGGGTGTCATGTTTGGGAAGGTACCGAGTGCTGGGGAAGGCAGAGGGAATGGCTGCGTGGTGGAGATCTGGGCTTGTTCAACACCCACCCGTGAATATGGCCCATCAGTACGAGGGTTGGACACTGATCTCTGGGGTGTCCAGACTCCTTTTATGGTTGGTTGTTTTTTTTTTGGGGGGGGGAATTTTTTTTTTTTTTTTAAAGAAGGAGTGTGGAATTTGCAGCTGCTGGGGAAAGTGTATATGGTAGATGAATGCTGTGCTGTGTCTTAAAGCATTTTAAAAGTCACTTCCAGTCAGTGCCTTTTTGAAAAGATGAGAGGGGTGAAGACCCGCCGGCCCTGAATCATGTCTCTCAGCCTTCGCAAAGAGGGGAAGCTGGGAAGCTGTGGAGAGTGTAGCAGGCTTGAACCCTGACACAAAGGAGTGTCTTGGCGAACTCGGTGACAACACATGCGAAGGTGAACAAGGTCTGACAGGTGAAACAGGAGAAAACTCCCAGCCTGATAGTGCTAGAGTTACTTTGGGCAGGGCTGGGCTTCAGGCTGAGGACCGGGAGAATTAAGTCATCCAGCAAAGCCTCGTCATCGCCTTGTTTCACGGCAGCAATTCCCATCGTGCGGGTCCCGGCGTGAGCGAGTGGCGGGGCCCTGGGAAGGACTACACGTCCCAGCATGCAGCTGAGGGCAGGGCACTGGTGGGAGCTGGGAGGGCTGGGAAGTCCCTACAGGGTTTGGGTGTGAGGGGCACTGTGTGTTGCAGGGGAGACAGCCTCTGCTCCCAGAACGCTTCGCTATATTCCCGCTGACTCTCTAGGGGCCTAGACACATCCTTTCCCGTGGAGCCTGGGGTGGCCAGGATGTGTGTGGACAGCAGAGCCCTGCTGTCATCAGGGTTGTGGTCCTTGGGGAGCTGGGCTTGTGGACCAAGGCCCAGCTGCAGCTGGAGCAGGGCTGAGGCCGTTTCAAGTCTGCCACTCGCCTGCCTTATTTCTGCTGTGTGAGAGGTTTCTTGCCCCCAGACAGAAGGAAAGGTAGGGTCACCCTGCACTGGCTTTGTGAATCCTGCTGTTCAAAGCACTGCTTGCAGAGGAGCTCTCCTGCTTCCCTGCCTTTACAGCAAGCTGGGCAAAGCAGTTCTTGGTGTTCTGTTCTTCATGTCTGCCCTGCCCATAAATGGTCTTTAGGGAATTCCAGATAATTTTAATTTTGCTGGTACGGTTGCTGGTACGGTTCACTCCTGGTGGCTTCCTCCATAGCTGATGAAGCCCCTCCCTTGGCTGGTGGTGCTGAGCTTTCCCAGCCCCTCTTCCTTCAGCTGTTTCAGGTCTTCTGAGCCTGTGGAGTAGGAGGAAGAAGGGAAGTTCCCTCCCTGAGTTCAAGGGATCTCTGAGGGCAGAGAAGCACATCTGTTCCTCCTTGCTGACTGCTACCAGCTGCTTGCCCTGATACATTTCTGCATGGCTGTGCTGAGTAACAGAGGCCAGAGATACCCGGACTTTGCTCACTGAATCTGAGGGTGATTCAAGGGGATAGTTATTGATCTGACTCTTCAAAGTCAATGACTCGTGACTCTTTTCCAAGTCCTTTACCTGCCCTTACTGCTCTGGACCTGCCCACATTTGTCCTTTGCTGGATTTGGTTGGCACCATCATGTGTTGCGTGGAAATGCACCATGCCTGGGGGCCAGAATGCTTCCTGGATGCAGAACAAGAAAACCTGTTGTTGGTAGGTTTGCAACCACAGACATGAAAGGAGAAAGTGAAGCCTTGTAGTTAGAAAAGTAGTGTCCTCAGCACACTGTCAATGGAGCCGTAATCAAATTATCAGAGGCTTTGGTAGCTGGAGGAATTAATGAGTCAGGTTTGAAGCAGGACAAGTGTGAAGGACAGCATGGGAGGAATCCTGAAAGGAGACATTTGTACATTAACAGATGGCTTGTGGAGAGTTACTTGCAGGTTGCTCAGTGAGGGTCTTCTGTGAAGGGTTTTGCCTGATGCCTCTTCACCTCGCATCATTCTCAGGGACCCCGTTCCTCCAGCAGGCTGTGTGGGTCCCTCTGTCCTGGTAATGCCATGTTACCATGTTTCTGAGCCTTCCTTCTGTCTGCAGCACCTGGCACCTCTGCTCCCTGAAGCCTGTTTTCTGACCATCTCCTTTGTTTTTTGATTTTGCTTTTGCTCGTGAGCCAGGTGAATATAACCTCTAGAGAACTTGGTCTCACAAAGTTTGAGGCCTGCTTTAAAAATTATTTTCTTTGACTGGGAAGTGTCTGCAAGTCTCCATCCTCCCTTTGGCTTTGCTCCTCTATTTCACAGTCTCCCTTGCTTGGCCCATGAATGCCCAGCTGCCAGTTAACATGTTTCCCCCCTGTTTCCGTCTGTGTCTTCAGCTGGTTGTGAATCCTGAATGAAGAGCAGCTGAACTCACATGCTCTGCAGTTCAGAGAGCTTTTTCTGGACTGGCCAGTGGTTTGCAGTCACACTCGCCCGCACTGTGGCCTGGACAACCCCCCAGCTAAGCAGCATCATGGTAGAACAATACTTGATGGGAAACCTTCAAAGGAGTCCTGTGTGCTGCAAAGCGGGAAGTTAGTGATTCAGCTGGAAGTGCTTTTTAGTAACGCATCCATGTCCCGGGCCAGGGCTGATGTCAACCCTGTGATTCTTGTTGGAAGTGAACAAAGATGCAAAGCCCTTTATGCAAGAGCTGAGGTGATAATCCAGATCTCCTGGCCTCAGTCCATTTGGGGTAATTGCATTCTTCCTGGGGAGTGTTTTCAACCCATCCCTGTCAGATACATTGCCATTGCTTCCTGTGCTGCAGCAGTACGTGGGTGGCAGTACTTCAGCCATGTCCAAAGCAATTCTTGTCACTGCTCAGGCTTAGAGCCTTTCAAGCCTTCTCTGAAAAACAGAGTAGTACAGCAGGGAAAATTGGTGGAGGGTTTTAAATATACGTGTATTTACATATACACATGCTACACTTATGGGGGCTGTTCTGCGTGTAAGCTGTCCAAAAAAAAACAGCCCTTGTGACTAGCTTCCAGGTAGGACCTCTCCTGGGATGCTGGTGCGGGTGACATTAAGCATAAAACTTACTAGATGCCTTTGTGACTGTTTCATGGGCTGGTGCCCCTGTAAGTGTGGCAGAGCCTCCCTGCATCAAGATGAGAAGGCTGTGCTCCTGGGGCAGTGCCAGCCTGGCTGCCCACAGCGCTTCTCTCTGGTCAGAGCTGCGTTGTGCTGCTGGAGGTGCTGCAGGGTGGCTGCCTGTGTGGGAGGGCAAGCTGAGCTGGGCAACAGGGACTGCCCCTGAGCAGCTTTTTCTCCTCATGCCTGAGGCCAGGAGAATGTCAGACCTGATCTTGAGGAGGCTGATATCAGGACCTGCTAGGCACGAGGACATAGCCCCCACAGAGTGTGATCACCAGTGGTTTGTAATTATAGCACTGGGAGCCTGGGGAGGAGACTTAAACAACATCTTTGTGATGGTGTTGGCAGGCCTCTCGGAGATTTCTATTAAGCAATTGTCGTTTTCTCCCTTTGCTGTAGCCTGGGAAACGCTGCGGCGCTGGATTTGTCTTGGTCTGTTTGGGTTGTTGGGAGGGGTGTTCTTTCCAGCAGCGGAGTTTGTCCCTCCCTGCCCTGGCTGCGTGTCCCCATGGGGTGGCTTAGCGGGTGGCCTGTGGGGAGCACAGCCAGTGCCTGTTCTTGCAGATAAACCATATGCCAGAGCACCCACTCGAGTACCGGCAAAGCCTGTGTGGTGGAGCAACCTACAGCTGTGTGGGTGGAGAAGAACAAAGCCAAGGGCATAGAAAGGCCTTTACTTCCCCCTGAAATCTGGGGAAGTGGGATGGTGGCTGTGACCTTAGCTGCCCTCTCTGTGGGCAAAACTGTCTATGCAACCACCTGGAGTCATGCAGTGAACCGGGGGGAATATCTGGAACCCAGGAGGGCGTCAGGACTGCAGCTGGAAGGATGGTAAAAGATAGGGCAGAACATGTGAGCTAGTGGGGTGTTTGAGGAATCCCACTTTTGTGCATGGGCCACTAACTCACTTGGCTTGGATGAACAATTACTACCTTCTCAGTATTCCTGCATGGGCAGGGTATTCCCCTGCTGAGCTGAACTTGTGTCTGTGCACTTGTCTTTCCAGGTGACTCACAACAGCCAGAACAAGCAACTCCAGGAGCCCAGAGCAGTTACGGACATCTGAGAGCTTCCTTCTCTGTCTGCTTCAGCCCTACACCAAGGTTAGCACTGTTCAATCACCACCAACTTCCTCTCCTCACCAGGGCTGTGTGAAGAAGCAGGGAACCCTGTGATCTCCTGCCCTTGGCCCTCAGGAACAACTCTGTAGAGTGGGTGTGACCCAGGTGAGGTAGGTGAGGTTCTTCCACGGCTAAGGCTTGCTGGGGGCTTCTGCCTCCCACCTGGCTGCCAGTGTGGCAAAGAGAACCTGGATGTGTGCAACCATTGCTGCTAAGACTGTTGAACCCTGCACACAGTTGTCAGGAGCTCAAGAGTGGTCCAAGCCTGTGGGAACCTGCAGCCTGTGCTGTTTGCTGCACGTGTCCTTCTGCATGCCAGCAGGATTGAATTGGGAGCATTTTCCAGCTGCTGGTCTCTGCTGTCCTTCACCTGAACCCAGCTGAGACTTGACCCAGAACTTGTGGCACACATAATCACACTCCATTTGAAGCAGTTAAGTTCTGCCTGCATTTTCCCAGGATTTTGTAGCTTGGCCTTGGCGTATGAGGCTTAGGGTGACAGTGAAGTGTTTTAGGAGGACAAGTACTCTTCGTATTGCCACTGGCAAGATATGTTACCTGTTCCAAGGTAGCCAGCCTGGAGCAGTCTGAGGTATCTATGGGCTTCCTACCCTGTCCCTGGCTGCTTGTGTACCTGCCTAGAATCCAGCAATTCTTGACCCACCGGCACATTGTGCTCTTGCCTGAAAGGGAATCCTCATCAGCACTGTGCCTCCAGCAGGCCAGGCTGAGCCCTTCTCTTTCCCCAGAGCTCAGGTGTGATTTGGTCAGGAGAGATTATATGGGTAAGAAATCATTTGGGATGCATGGCTGCCCAGGATCTGCAGCTCTTCCTCTGAAGTGTCTGCCAGAGGAGTTGGGGCCAGTCCAGAGACAGCTGAAAACTGGGCCTCAATCCATCTCATCCTTCAGCCTGATGGTGAAGTGGTACCCACAGGGAATGAGGCGGCGATAGATTCACCTGGAAGAAGAAAGCAAGAAAGAATGCAAAAAAGAAAGAAATCCTTCACTCATGTCAGTGCTCTGTGCTGCAGATTCCTGATCATACAACGTGCTGACAGCGAAGCAGCCCCTTTATCCAGCTGTGTTGTGGCAATAACTAATACCTGTTTCATGATAGAATTTTGTATCTCTCTTAAAGACGGAAAAGAGGCAAGTTACGTGGCAAAGACCAGAGAAAACATTTGTCCTCAGTTCTGCTGGAGCTGCTTGAAGATCCCAGTCTACCAAGTTCATAGAATCCTCTCAGGGTCCCCCCCTGCCTTTTGACAAGGAGCAGTTTAACACAGTGCTCACCACAGAACCATAGAAAGGCTTGGGTTGGAAGGGACCTTAAAGATCATTGCGTTCCAACCCCCATACCATGGACAGGGATTCCACCTGCTAGACCAGGTTGCTCAGGACCCCATCCAACCTGGTCTTGAACACTTCCAAGGATGGAAGTTGCTTGGCTTCTCTAAGCAACCTGTTCCAGTGCTTCACCTCTCTCTTAGGTAGCGTCGGACCCACTTTTCTCCTGTCCGCCCTTGCTGACCAAGTAGTTTGGTATCTTCATGGACAGCAAATCTCACATATCTGTGTAAAGCAACAGCCCCGCCTGTTCTTTGGCCACAGCATGAACCTCTTCTCTGGTTTGTATATTGCCTAACTCAGTGAATTCATATTTGGGCTGAACTAACAATGTCAGTTTAGTCCAGTGCAGCTGACAGTGATCTGGAAGCCATTACAGCTTGCAAACCCTTGGACAGACTTGCAGTGCTTC
The DNA here is from genome assembly GCA_013399895.1 of Serilophus lunatus. Taxonomy (NCBI): domain Eukaryota; kingdom Metazoa; phylum Chordata; class Aves; order Passeriformes; family Eurylaimidae; genus Serilophus; species Serilophus lunatus. The sequence goes on along the minus strand of VXBA01003015.1, from coordinate 803,652 downwards.
TCTTAGGAAAGGAATGGAACGCTTTCCTGAGAAACTCAAAGACTGGGCAAAGTGGAGGTTATATCTTAAGGGAAAGCAGTCAGCCTAACATCCTTCAGCCTGCTCTTAGTGTGTGCAGGTTGCCATTGCGCTTTGGACTGACTAGCTCATCTCTGAGTATATCATCTTTCCACTGAAAACCACAAGAAAATATTTCCCCCTCCTTCACAGCTGAGGCTCTGGGTTCCATGTGAGCACTGGCACAGAAGTTCTGCAAAGAATCCCGTTTTTGCCCTACCACCTCTGATGCAAGTAGGTCAGGCATTCAAAGATCCTGTTCATAGGAGTGTTGGGACAGCTGGATCCTTGTTTGGTTCTTGCTGCTCCCAAGAATGGAGCAGAGGATCATCTACTGAGGCTATTTTAGGTTTCCAAATGTTGCCAGTGTCCCTCTGAGCTGCTCTGTGTGATCCTACAGCAACCTGCTAAGAGCTCTGTTAGTGTCCTGTATCCTCATGTGTGAAGGTTTCGCTGGGGCATAGTGTCCTAGGGATTAGGAAGAACCTTGAATTCCTCACTTACCTGAAATGTCTAAGCCATAATCAGATGTGTCTCTGCCCCCTTTTTTTAGCATTAGCTCCAAAACACTCTTTGAACCTTGTGGGTGCCCTTGTGTTGTGTGGTGGGAAACAGGCTGCAGCTTTCCAACCTTTTCCTGCCAAAAATGCAGCAACTTTCCCGTTTGCAGCAGTTGATTTCTGTTGTCTCAGATAGAAGCATATGTTGCAGAAAACAGCCTTCCATAAAGCCCCCAGGTGTGGAAATACTCCAAACACCACATCAGAGTGAGATGAGAGCCTGGCTCTGGCCATCTCTGTATGGCTGGATAGCTGTTTGCAATCTGCCACTGCCGTCCTCCAGCCCAGCATGGCACAGGGTGAGGCCTCCTTGCCTCTCCCTTCTTGGTACACCCAAGACTTCTGGCCTCTCTGCACTTTTTGGTTTCCACCTGCTCAGGTGATTTTTCAACAGCGCTGAGCATTGCTAAGTTTCGTGTTGAGGCAAGATGTGGCTGTGCAGTTTTGGCTCATCTTTATTTTTAGCTGTGTAAGACATGGTTGATGGTATCAGAAGGAAGTTGCACGACCTCCAGAGCTCTGTGACTCATCCTGGATCAGGACCGACACTTTGCAAGCTTCTGCCATACCCCTCAAGTGATTTAACTGGTTGTGGTGGGCTCTATGATACCTGGAAAGGGCAGAATGGGGAGGCAAGCAGAGCTTTTAGAAGGCCTTTTTTTTTCCCCTTGTCCGTGAAGTTGTTAAATTAATTCATTTAAAGATATTGGCAGGTATCACACCTGAGTGTGTTTCAACAGGGTCTTTTGTCTTTCCTTTGCATCTTATGCCCATGTGGGAGAGGTGAAAGGGAGAGGAGCTCTGCTTGCAGCCTGCTTTGGGCAACTGTTCAGGGACGTGTAGCAGTGGTAGAGGAGAGTTTTTAGGACAGGAAACAAAGCAGGATCCCATCTCTGATTCAGGCCATGGTGAGGTTTTGTGCAGCAGAACAGACCTGCCTGAAGTGGAAACTGGCTGGAACAGGAGATCAGAGACTAAGGAGATTACCTGCAAGGATGCAGCGTGAAAATTCATGATTCCCATGAAACCTGGTGCCACAATGTAGAAAAAGCTCGTGGGGCTTTGTGACCTTCAGGCAGTTTTGTTGGGCTAGGCAGGGGTTGCATGTCACCACTATGGAGCAGGCACTGTAGGACAGGTGAGGATGTTGACATATCCCTGCCTGCCACAGCATGACAAGGGGTGCAGCTGGAAAGGCCTCTATTCCACGAGTCTGGCAGCCTGTGTTGCACCTTGAGACTAGGCAAGGTGAGGTGGGTTGCACCTGGGTCCATAGTAGGCTCCTTGCCCAGGAAGTGGGTGGGAATGATGGCTTGTGGGAGTGGGCTTCCAGCTCTGCTCTCTTTCCTTCTTTGGAGTGATGAGCAGCCCTTTAGGATTGAGTTTAAATTTTGGAGGTTTTGTGTGAGGGGCAGTGAGGAGAAGACAGCAAGAGAATAGAGATGAGGGAAACACAAGGTCATGCTGGAGAGGATTGCTATGGCAACTTGCCACTGGCAGCATTGCTGGCATGGCAGAAGAGCAGCCAGAGATAATGTGCCAGCTGCCACAGCCCTCAGTGCAGCCCTGTCCCAGCTGTGCCATGGGCTCAGCACCACTGTGCTCCTACCTGACAATATGGCATCTGGAGCCACTCCCCTCATTGCAGCAGCCTCAGGGTTGGTGGCCAGGGCTGTTTTGTCCATCTTCTCCCCTCTTCTCTAGGGCGTAGGCAGGCATCTCCTGTTTACAGACCTATTCTGTTTGAAGCCCTGAGTTGCAGTGCAGGCCCAGTCAGGAGGAAACCAATGTCTTGAGCCCTCTCACTGTACCATGGAGGAAAGCAAGCCATTCTGCTGCCCTTGCATATCCTCAGTTAATCAATGTAAGTGGCTCCAGCCATGTCTGCACCTTCCCAGGATGCCTGGCCAAGTACCATGACATCCACCTTGCAAAGCCAGTTTGCCTTACTCCAGGGTATCTGTACATTGAAGAACAGATGCTCTCATGTCCCCTCTGATAGAGTCTGAGACCATCCTCTGGGGCAGGTAAAGAGGAAGTTAAATAAACATTTTGGGAGCTGCTTTTGTGTATCTTTCCAGATACTGGTAGAGAGTTGGCTTCTGTTGCTGAAGGGAGCAAGGAACATTGTATGTTCACTGCACAGAGAGAATGGTTCAGGAAGCTGTCTCCAGCTTGGCCATAATGTGAGTGTGACGGAGGCCTGACCTGTCATCCATGATATACCTGAAGGCCTGGATATGAGCCAGGTGAAAAGACCTGCTGGAAACAAGCACAGCTTGCCCATGTCAACATGGATGGCTGTGTGAGCTGTAAACCTCTCTCATTACACCTCTCAAAGGTCACTGCTCACAGTGAGTGACAACACCCTGCCCACAGCTCTACACCCACCCCAGAGCAAGAAAGGAACAATCCTCTCAGAGAATGCTCTGGGGTCAGATATGTGGGCTTGCCATGAGGTGGCCAGAGTTTGTCTGGGACTAGGATGTTCAGGCAAAAATGGACAGAAAAGATAACTGTCTGTGAGCTACCCAAATGGCCCTGCAGTCACAAAGGTCATGATCCTTTCCTGAGCTGTGACCACTCCTTTCAACTCTGAATCAGGGTACAAAGCCTCCGAAATTCCCCTGAAAACTATTTCACCATTTCCAGTCTGATTTAGGGTTACTGTAAGATCTGTATAGACTGGCCACTGCTCTCCAGTGCTACAGTTCCAGTCATCTTAAAACCCCCAGATAGGCAAGACTTGTTTGAAAGATATCCCCTGGACTCCACACCCTAGTGTTCCCAAAGGAAAGGAAACAAGTAAGTGTTAGCTGGAACATGGAGGCTCTGGGAAAGCCCCCTATGGGAGACATCTGGGTACTTCCTTCCTCTTGCTTCCAAGAGACTCCTTCCCTTTTCAGAGGGGAGCAGTTTGCTGCACTGGCAGCTGTAGCTTCCTTCCCAAGGAGGAAGTTGGGACTCTGGTACCTCACACTGAAGGACATTTTGGATCAGCAACTTGAGCACTGTTTTCCACGTGTGTCACCCTTGTCACTTGAGATGAGAGTTAGCATTACAATATATTATGGGTAGAGATGATGTGGGACCATGGTCAGAATCCAGTGGGCCACACTGTAGTTCTTTCAAACCCCACTTTCACAGCCTGTGGTTTCTCATCTTTCCTCTGGACTGAGGCCCCAAGATGTGCTGTGTGGAATGATGCAGAGCCCAGCAAATGAGGCTCTGAGAATGCGTGTGTGTTGGGATGGGAACGGCCATTTTCTAGGGCAGAGGATGTTTTCTCTTTTGCTATTGGTACAGCACCTTGCATAGCAAGATCCCTTCCCAAGGCTCAGTCTCTGGGGCGTTGTGACCCCACGAGTTACAACCACGTCATCTTTGAAGTGCTGCTCCCTCTTTTTGTCTCTTGCCTGCTCATACTGCACATTATTGAGTGCAGCACAAAGGATCAGAAAAGCCCAGAGGCGATGGGGTCACATACTCTGCTCCCTATTTGGGGAGGAGTTAAGGCAGGCAGTGCTGGAATAAGCATTTAGGGAGAGGCAGCCAAGAGAGATTTCCTCCTGGCTGAGCCGTGGTGTTGAAGATTGGAAATTTCTGTGTGGAATACGTGCTACTGCACTTTGCTGCTGCCATCACTCAAGGCAAGCCCAGGACGTGCATATCTACTAATGTGGGGACTCCATCCTGAACAGTGTCACCCTGAAAAATTAGCCAGTGTCCTCTGGGACATCAGAAACAGCCTGAATGATGCTGCTGCTGCTGCTGCTGCAGGAAGAGTGGTGGGGATTTCAACAGAGAGATGATGAATCATTGGGACCAAGAGGAAACTTTGACTTGATGGGTGTTTCTACCTGCATTCCCTAAATTACGAGAAGACAGCCAGGTCCAGCAGTGCTGTACAGTTTACCCTGTCTGGAAGATGCATAAAGAACAGCTTGCAAGAGCCAACTGCTTGCTTAACTCAGACCTGGAGAAAATGCCTTGACACAGTGTACCAGGGTTTTCTTACTGCCAGGGAGCCACTGCTGGATCTGTGCAGAGCAAGCACAGCACGTTCAGGTTAGCACTGCCACTCAGCCCTTTCTATACCAGCGTTTGCATTGCTGATGAGATTAGCATAGCTGGGCCAGCAGTGGACAAAAGGGGTAATTCTCAAGATCCTCTGCTGTGGCTGCCAGCAAAATGAAGCAGTTATGGCATCAAGTAGCGAGTCTGAGCTTTCAATTCACTCTCTAACAGCAGCAACAGCTAAAACTACGAGCAGTTTTTGAGAAAGTAGAATATTCTCAGGCTTTTTGTCTGTGTAAGGTCTGCCAAACTCTGCCTTAGGTCGGCAGTCTGGAATCTTAAGGTATTTGCAATGATCTTCCCTGGCCATGTGATGAATTTGGAGAGAGAACAGAAAAATCAGTCGCATCGATCTGCCACCCTAAAAGTGATCCTCTTGCTGCTATGCCTGTTCCCTGTAATCAAAGGGCTGTTTTATGGCTTAGATTTGTTGAGCAAACAGACTTGCATCTCCTCTCTTTCTCCTGTGCAGTGATCTCCCTGGCAGCCCAGTAAGAATGATTTATTACAGATTTCAGCTCTGTTTAATTTTGTTTCCCTACAATATGACACTGTTAAAGTAACTCAGCGAAACGCAGTGGTGTTTCCTGAGGAAAGGCTGCTATCAGAGGCCACCCCTGTAGCAGAGGCTGGAAGCAAGGAGGAACAGTTTACCAGGAAATGCCTGCATTCATGTGCTGGGTGCTTTTGGGAAGGAAAAGGCATCTTAGCATTAAAGCTTCCTCACTACGGGACTCCAGACATTGCTGACGAAGCTGTTTGAGCAGCAGTGAGAATGCTGCCCTCCAGAGCCTGGGAAAGGTCTGACCAAAGTGGTGGTCTGGCAGGAAAAGTCAAATTCTATCCTTAAGTGAACCTCCAAGTGCTATTTATGGAGTGGTTTTTGGTGTGTGGTTTTCGTGAGTTTTTTTTAATTATGTTTTTGGTGGTAGTGGTTTGGTTTGGTCTTTTCTTGGTACTGAAAATAAATTGTATAGCTGGTGCGAATCCCTGTAAGGAAAGAGAGAGAATTTCCTTTGGAGTGAGCCTGCCTGAAACTCGATACGTCTCTGATGTGTGTTAACAGAGAAATGAAAAGATAGTCTCATAAAGTGATAGGGGATAATGAATTTCATCTACTGTTATGTTGTCCTGGGAGATAGAACTGGGGCAAGGGTATTGCAATAATGTTATGCTTTGCATGACAACAACAGCAAATACCACCTTAACACACTTCCCAGGAGAGGGGGTAAAAGGGTCAATTTTCATGGAGTCCCCGGGAAGGTGGAGTGAAGCAGCCGAGAAGACAGGAGCCTGGGAAAAGATGCCAGGAGATTTGCAGATGAGCCGTGTATAATAGCTGTGCAGTTTTTTGTAGCTTAAGTTCTGCTTTCCCATTCCATGGCCCAGCTCAACTGGATGATGTTGGGCTCTTAACATCACTGCAATCTTGACAAACACAGTAAAGAAACCATAACTTCAAAAATATTCATGAGATGTCTGACCTAAAGCCTGAATAAGCAGATCTTTAGCTTCTGTCTCTACAAGGCAGATAGATGGGTGGTGGTTTGTTACTGCACCAAGCAGGAATTTTAAAGGATTTTGCTGTGGGTGAACATAGCTGTAGACCAAATCATAGGAAGCTTAACTGGTAAGCAGGCCCTCAAAAGAGTTTCTGTAGGTGTGTGGTAAAAACAAGAGAGCTTGAGGTCGGTGCCTGAAAACTTATCAGCTCCTAGAGCTGGACCAGAGAATCAATTCTCAAATACATGAATGTTGTAAAGAATGCCATGACCTGCTCTCAAGGAAGCATCCAGTCGCCTACCAGCCTTTTGGGACCCAGGGCAATCCTCTGGTTTACAGTGCTCTATCTGGGCCTTTATTTTTCTAGTTTATTTTTTTTCTGGTCTATGCCAAATTACATGTATCTGATATAGAGCCATGCACGTCCTGATCTCCTCTGGTGCCAGTGAGCACATGGGTCAGTTTGTGGGGCCAGAGCTGGATACAGTCCATATGGGCAGCAGCAGATTGGGGCCAGCTTCTGCTTCAAGAGATGTGGGAACAGAGGAGGCTCGCAATTCGGATAGGTGCTCATTGTAGGACAAGGGGACACCTTCATCTCTTGCCATCACTGGAGTTCTCAAGAGATCTTGCCTTACTCTCCATGATGTGCCTGAGGCTGGGGCTGCCCACCCACTCTCCTTCCTTAGGGCAGGGGCAGCTGTGACTCAGTTTCCCTGTGACCTGAGGAGAAGGAGAGGGGTGGAGCAGGACCGGAAAGGGGCAGAGGGGAAGTTACAGCAGCTGGTAGGAAATAGCGTTTCGGAGTGCTGCAAGGTGGCCCTACCCCATCCTGTCTGCAGAGGTGCTGTTTTGGGGTGCAGTGTTACAAGTGGTACAGCTGTTCTGTCTGCCTTGGAGATGGTGTTTCAGGGTGTTGATGTTCCAGCTGCACAGCTGACATTTCTGGGTGCTGCAAAACAGCCTTTGCTCCATACTGCTTTCTCCCATGCCAGGGATCATGCTAGGAAGGGAGAGCTGGCTATACCACTGCATTCCCATGTGCAGGGTATATAATTATACACAGTCCCATGGCACTGCTTCCTCCAAGATATGCGCTGCTGATTAGGATGTGGATCTGAGCTTATCTCAGACAGGGCAAGAATCAGCATTCAGGCTTTGTAGGTAGTGGCATTCCATTGAATGAGTGTCTGACTCTGCTTTGCTCATGGTCATGGAGCAATGGCTGTACCTGGGGACAGGAGCAGAGGAGTCCTTTAAAGATTGACAACAGGGATGCCTAATCTCAGCTTCCTTCCTCATCTCTATATTTTTCCTTGTGGCCCCAAATCTGCATGCACAGAGCATGGTTTGTAATAAACCTGCTGAACTGAGGGTAGGCAGAGCAAAACCAGGAGACTGTGAAGAATTGACAGACCGACCCCTGCCCGTGCCACTGCATCAGTGTGGGGCAAGCAGTAGCATCAGTCATTGCAGTGGTTTGCAGTGATGATGAGCATGGCCAGACATCCCACCCACCGTGATGTGTGTATCTGATGCATCCTGGAAACCACCAGCAGATTGTTATACAGCTCTTTTGTAAGTGGAGAGTGGGTCCAGCTTCCCATCGATGCTGGAAACTCTCTTAATTTGGGGCAGTGCCCTAAGGGTTAAGCCATGGTTGTGGGATAGGGTTTGTAACAGGAACAAAGAGGGCTTTTAAGGCCTGTGTTGGGCTAGGAATAGAGGGAATGGATTGAGCCTTTCCCAGTGTGTTGAATTACAAAGGTCATGGAGACCCTTTTGCTGGGAGGCAGCAGCGATTGATATCCCTGCTGGAAGTGGGGCAGAGAGAAAAGAATTTATGAAAGTCAGTGAGAGCAACTTTGTGGATAGCTTTAACACCAGGCAAAAACTGGAACTGTATCCTGAGAAAAATTATTACTGAACAGAAGGCTGAGGACCTTCTGCCTCGGGATTTTTGAGTGATTGGGGTTTGTTCCACTCACTTTCCCCTATTGCATTTGCAACTGCCCCCACATATGGCACCTGAATTTGCAGCATCACTGGTGTAGCCAGCACTTGGATCTCTCCAACCTGCTCTGGGCTGGTGAGGGCAGCAGAAGGTAAAATGCAGTGCCTTCAAGGAAGGGTCTTTCCAAAATGCAGAAGAGGAGACAGTCACTGTTGCCTGCAGGCACGTTTTGCTTTGACAGAAGAGGAAACTGGCTTTTCAATGCCTGTTTTCCAACCTAAAACTGGATTTTTTCATGTGTACTTAAGCAGGAAAGCCCAGTTCTAGCTCTTTTCCTAGCCCTTCTGCTTTATATTGTCTACTCAGGATGCCCTATGGGGCACAGCAGCAGAGGGTCCACAGAAAGGAGCTAGAAAAGGAACAGATGGTGGAAACCTCTATTTCCCTTCCTGCAGCAAGGTGAAAAGAGAACACATCTAGTTTCCATCTTGAACTTCAGGTGGCATAAGCCAGGCAGCCAACCAATCCACCCAGGATGTGTATGGAGGACTGCAGGACGTGTTGGTTCAGCAAGAGCATCCCCTTGCTGAGAATGGGGGGCTGATGAGACAACAAGTGTTTCCAGCTTGTAGGAAGGGTGAGCACTAGCTGCCAGCTACACAGTGGGTTTTCCAATTTTAGCAAACTTGGACTTGTGTTACTGACCAGAAAAGGTGGTTTAGTCCATAAAACTTTCAGGCTGGGTTAGCAGGCACTTGGCCATTCTGCTCCATCCCTTGGCACAGGCATGCTCCCCCATGTGATCTTTCATTTAGAGAATGCCACTTCTGATATTTTATGTTGGATGAGATGACCTTGGATGTGATTTTTGGAACAAAGGACTGATGCTCTGTTGGGCTCTGCCTCAGAGATGAAAACTGATTCCAGGGAATATCCCATGAAGCTCTGTGTAGCCACCACCTTTGTTAGCAGCCAAGAGGCCACTCTACTTTTTCAAGCACCAGAAAGGCAGAACTGTGGATGAGAAAGAGAACCCAGAAATGGAAGCCTGGGTTTGGAGCTCTTGGAAACCATAATACCTGCTTACCATGTAGCTGGCCTGCTTTTGGAGTCATTCACTGTGTGTCTGTCCTTGGAACCAGGAACCATTTCAGCAGAAGCATTAACTTCATTGGACTTCTTGCTGCTTTGCAGTGAGCTGAGTTGAGAAAGCCTCAATTCCTCCATCTGTTGTTGCCCAAAATCCTCTCTTCTCATTCTGTCCTCTGGTATTGCTTGTGATACAGAAGCTGGCCTCTAACATAAAGGTGTGTGAATAAATGGGCTCCTCTCTGCTGGCAGTTACCAGTTTGCTGGCCTGAAATGTGACCTTTAAAGTCAGCAGGGTCTGTTTACTGTACTTTGGAGGGATACTCTGCCACCTGTGCTATGAAGGAGAAACACAAGGCAGTTTCAAGGTATAGAAGAGATGTCAGAAGCTGTCTCTTCTCTGCTGCTTCTCCCAGCCTGGCTGGAGAGGGGTGATGCAGATGGGATGTTACCCCTCTGTTAGTCACAAGGAGCAGTCTGCCAGGAAATCATTACAATCTGGAGCAGTCCCCAGCTGCTTAACTTGATGTAGGGCATGTCCCTCAGCTTCCCTTTTGCCTGGGGGCTATGGCAGTCCGTGTCCAAGAGTTCATACAGGTTGTTCCTGCTCCTTTAGAGTCTCCCAGAATTTGTAGAAAAGTCCATCTTTTTAGTGGTGACAGGCTGATTTAAGCATGTGCATTTAAATTGCTCTGTCTGTCCAGCTGGTAGCTGCTGGCTCATTCAGGAGCTTGCCCAGTGCTGTGACCTTGGTGACACTGAGACCACGGTGTTGGCCTTGCCTCTGGCCTTGGTGATGACACGGTGAGCATTCCCTAGAAGGGGCCCTGAGATCTGGATCATCCTAATGAGAGAAAGGATGGTACTCAGGGAAAGCTTGGAGTCTACAGGACCTCATGGGACAAAAACTTGGATTTCTTTGCCCTGAGAAGGGAGAAAGTGTTCTGTATGCACATGGCGAGGATCAAAAATTTAAAAATCCAAGGAGAAGTAGAAGTCCTGGCACATAATCCTGAGCTTTGACAGAAAATCAGCTTTTGTGCCTATTAATATATGACAACCCAACCCAAATTACTGTCTGTTGCTCTCTGGTCAAAGGATGGTTTACTCTGGCCTTAATTCCTGTGTCAGGCCCTTCTGTCCCAGCTGGGGCTGAGACACCCTGCTGGAGACATGGTGTTTGATGGACTTGTCCTCTTGCAGCACCAGCAAGTCTTGTCCTGAGTAACCTGGTTGTGGCAAAATGCTGCAGCTCGCCAAGTGCTCCTGGGTGAAAGGTACCTGAGCTCCTTGTCAGTGTTACTTTGACCTGTGGCATGAGGAGAGGGAAGAGTGAGTGATATCAGTAACTTTCTCCTGTAGTCAATGGAAAATGGATCCTCCAGCCACAACAGGCCTCTGTCTGTGACCAGGTGTGCTGCACAGACCAGCTTCTTCTGCCCACACCAAAGCTCTCCTGGGTGCCTTGACACAGATGGATGTGCAGAGCTGCTCCCTGTGCCTGCTGAGAGGTGTGTGCCACAGCTCTCACTGGGCTTGGCACAGCTGCATGGTGCCATCTTCCTCCTGTCACCTCTGTCTGCTCTGATCCTCTCTGAGAAGGAGACTGAGGTTAGCTGGGGAGCAGTCTGAAGGGGTGATGCTGTGGAGAAAGGAAGGGAAAGGATGTGGGGCAAAGTCTTTTTGAGCCTAATCCCTGAACATTAGGGAATTGCCAGTAGAAGGAGCAGCCAGCTGACATATGTACGTAGATCATGTGCCTGGTTCCTACTGCCCAGACTCAGGAACTGGCCAAGCCTGTGGGCCCTGCATGCCCAGTGGCAGTAGCCGACTGTGGCCAAACTGAGAAAAAGTTCTTTTGTGGCTCCCACGAGTCTCTGCACCCTGGAGAGTAAAACTGGGAAGAGGCACAGCCTGGTGGAGCATATTTGACTGTACCCAAAGGCAGGTCAGCTGGGAGATGTACCGCCTGTGGGTCTGAGCTGTGGCAGTTCCAGGTAACCCTCCCACAGCCACTGGTGGGGGCCAGGCTGCTGGAGGGCTGATAAAGGGAATGGGTTTGCCTGAAAAGGAGCTTCAGAGCCTGGAGGAAGCCCTCCCTCAGCGTCACACCTTATCTCAGCAGTGCTGGCACAGGACAGCACTCCCAGCCTGCCTGTCTGTCCCGTCTCCCCTCAAGTGGACTTGAGCCAGTGGCGTCATCTCCACCCCTCCTTCTGCTGGGTGCTGTGGGAGGAGAGGACTCTGGCATGGCCAGGCCAGGCTCCCTGCCCAGTTTGCTATCTTAGAGAGTCTGTGTCATTGTCTGTGTTGCACACACACACTCATACACACTCACACGCACACAGAAACAAACACGCAGAGAAACAAACACACACTCTCCCTGCATGCATGGTACTGTGGCAGAAATGGGTGACTTAGTCAGGAGGTGGTGAATCACAGCAGAATGAGTCAGTGGGAAACAGAAGGCAGGTGCTTGTCCAGGACAGGGCTTTAAGGGGACCTGGCAGCCTATGCCAGGTCCCTAAGAGATGGGGTGAGGGTGCTGGAGGAATGCTCGGAAAGCCACAGGGCTTAGCGGTTGGAGGCAATGCCTGTGGCTTGGGAACAGGCCAGAATCTTAGCTACGTATACATATGTACATATGTACATACCTATTCTCTTCCCACATCTCCAGCTGTGGGTACACTGCTGTTCTGGAAAGACTTGGGGCATCCTTGATGCCAAGGCTTTCCCAGGACATACCAGATGAGCATTGCAAGGTAGCAGTGTGGTGACCAGGTATCCCTGCCTCCAGTGCATGGGGTGGATCTTCATCCCTGTACAGGCAGTGAGGTGTCCATCCAGCTCTAGGCAAGCTGAGCAGGTCTCTGTACTGGTCAGATCCTGCCCAGTAACCTTCATATCTTTTCTGAGAGAGCAGCGGGGTGAACTGGGTGAACATAGCATGAAGAGAGAGCTGGGATGCAGACGTTGTACTAGAGATTTGGAATTGGGTTGGCTTGGCTCCAAATCCCTTGTGTGATCCATGCTCTGCTTAGATACTTGAGGGTATTGCAGGGGTCATGGGTGGCTGCTTTCCTCATCCAGGGACCTGCTCTGCACTGTTGAGTTTTCATGTAGCCCAGCTGGTCTCTGCTGAGTTGAACTCTTAGTTGTCCTGCTCATCTCTCGTGAGGAAACAGTATCAGTGCCATGGTGGGAAAACCAAAGGTTTCTGAATCTAAGGCCGGACTTCTCAGAGCAATTGCTTGGGACTGTCTCAGGATTACATAAATGTGTTTCAGCAGACACCGGTATTGCTACCAACCACAGCAGGGATCAAATAATTGAACAAAAGCAGCCCCTGGTGATCTCGGTATTGAGTGAGTCTCTTTTTAAAACATCCCCAAGGTGTGCAGATACCTCCTGTCTTCTGTAGTGGTACCTTTGTCTGGGCAGGAGTGAGCCCAGCAGGTTCCAACAGTTTCCAGAGATAAGCTGGAGCTCTGGCTTCTTGTATGCTGCAATTGGCAGAGTCTGAGAGCAGTGAGCTAGTGCAGTCTGGGAGAGGGAAGGCAATGAAGGGGGTTCTCACTGCTGCTGGAAGCTGTGGATTTGCAGTGAAGCTGGAGCTGGACCCTCCTAGGAAGTGCCCAGGGACAGGATGAAAGGCAATAGTGCACAAGGGAAATTCCAGTTAGATATTAGGAAAAATATTTCCCTGTAAGGCAATCAGACTCTGGAGTAGGGCTCAGAGAAAGGAAGCAGTCTCCACATTTGGTGACTTTCCTCCCTTGCCAGGGGCAAGCCCCAAGCAATTTACTTGACCTTGGACCTGCTTTTAGCAGAGTTAGACCAAAACCCTCTGAGGTCCCTTCCCAGTGCTGTTGTTCCTCATTTCTGGAGTTCTCAATGTCCTTGACAATGCCACATCTCGTGGCCTGTTGAACTGGCTGCCTTGGAGGCAAATGGAGGGCTCAGGATGTTCTGTCCAACCCCTTCTCTTCACTTGATGTCATCAGTTTGGTATTAACAGTGCCAGGAGATGGAGGCACTGCCTTAGCAGCGTTGCTCATCTCATTGACTTGCCTCAGCCTATCTTAGCTGAAGCACCCATCTCTCTGGAGGTTTGCATTATTTCTACCCCACATGAGCACAAGAAGCCAGTGGGCAGTGAAGCACAGAGTGTAAATCATCCTCCCTGCTCTGCTGGCAGCACAGAGCCATGATCTGTAGAGGGGTGCTGCTGTTGTTGGAAGGCTGGTGAGGATGCTGGCCCCCAGCTGTTTGGTTGGAAAGGCTCCAGGTCTATCATTCCCATGGTACGTGTCCCAGAGACAGTGGCGATTGGAAGGCAAGTCACTAGTAGCCTTAAAGGTTCCAGCTGCCTGACCATCCTCAGCAGATAGAGGCTGAGATGAGCCCACATGACTGTCTGTAAAGAATTATTTACTCCTAGTATTTTCTGTTTCTTTGCCAACCTTTTATTCTCATGGCTGTTCTTTTCTTGATCCTATCCTTCTGCAAGAAGGCTGCTGGCAGTCTTATCAGCCTTGTATTCAGAAACAATCTCACTCTGCGATTTATTGTGTCTCCCAGCTTTGACCACAGTGTGTGATGCTACAGAAGCCTGTGTCTGGTGCGTAAGTGCTCAGGGAGTGTTTACAGAGTTTGCCCCATCCAGTCTGCAAGACTAATGAACCAGAGCAGAAGGGTCTGCTCATATGCATGGCGCCTGGGCCGAGCTGGCCTGCAGCAGGAGCTACATCTGCCTTCTCATCTGGTAGAGGCTGAGTGGATGTCCAGGCTCTTCAGATGCTTTTAATGTCTAGGACATTGCCATGAACCTGTGTTAGTCCCCAGATCCCTTCTCGAGGTGATCCTTTCAGCCTTTCCCTCAGGCTCATTGATACTGTGCTGTAATTGCTCTGTGTGCTCTCCCTTCCTCGACAGTCTGTTCGTTACTCAACACTGCCCTGGGCACTCTGGCATTATTTGGATATCCATTTGGATATCCTTATTTGGATATGTTACAACACCCATGCACATTGGGAGCAGCAGGATCTGGTGGTCTGGGCCAAGAAGCCCCTGGAGTCTGTTCCCAGCTGCAGGTAGAAGTGCTGCTTTGCTGGGGGAAGAGCTGGTTTCTGGTAGTCCATGGAGAGCTCTCTAGTTCCTTACAGGCTCTGTCTCTCTAGAAGAGTCAGATCTTGAGGGACATCTGTGTCCTCAATGGCATGGCTACCACCAGGGTTGAAGATGGTTTGGACACAGTTTCCATAGTTAGGCTGGTTTCTGAGGTCTCTGAGCTTTGTGTCTTCCCACAGAAGCAGCGCAGCAAAACATGAGTGTAACAGCAGCAGCAAGCAGAGTTTGCCCAGAGGCCTTTGCTTTCTACAGGCACTGATGTGGGGGCTCATGTCCTGCACACGAGGGTTGTCTGGGGACACGCTGCCTCTTGAGCCTGTCTCTGTTCACTGCTGCTTCTGTGAAGATGGAGAATGCTGATATGCCAGTGCCCCTGTGCCATGTAGTCCCTGCAAGGCGCACCTGCCAGATCCAAGGACATGTCCTCTCCAGCCTCCTCCTGACTTGAATCAGTTGAGACCTGGCTTCCTTCGTCTCCATGCAACACCCAGTTGCCAAGTGGATTCTGCCTTCCATCCGGAGGGACATCTGTGTCCATGTGCATTGCTCAGAGCCCTGGCCACCCTGCAGGAGCCCAGCCCCTGCTGAAGTGGTGATGGATGCACTGGACACAAAGCTCTGCAGTTGGTGGGATCCCACGGGTGGTTCAACCTGTGTGGACCAGGAGGTTTTGCCAGTTTCACAGGATTTAAAAGGAGCTAGACTGTGTCTCATACTGCCCTGTGTATGGATATGCCTGCAGTCATTTATAACAGTTCCTCCTACCCCCTCATTTCCCTTCTTAGGGGCTTGTGCTGTCATGTGTTTGACTTCATTATGGGCAACAGTATAAGTGTTTATAGATGAAAACTGTGACACCCTTTTCCTGATTACAGCAGGGTGTTTCTCAGCTCCAGTCCTACAGGAAGGAGAGACTTTCCTTTTCTGTGACAAGGGGCAGGACATTGAACTCATAATGGAAATCCTCCACCCCTGCAGTAACCCTGGCTATGTCCAGCTCTTTATAATCAAAGATGAACAAAGCCTTACTTTTATGGCCTGAATCCCTGCTCAGCCCATGTCATCACTCTAGTTTGTGCCAGACTTGAGCCTTTCTAACTTGCTGCTGGATAAGGGTAGGTTGGGTGGGTGTGCACAGTCGTGTGTGTGTGTGTGTATGTGTGTGTGTGTGTGTGTGTGTGTGGTGTCTCCTCCCCCTGTGCCATGCACATGCCTAGCACAGGGAGTGGAAAAGATGCTGGATGCCCCCACAGCTGCTGCAGCCTTATCTGCAGGCTGCAGCTTGGTAACCAAGAGGGAGGCCCGAGTGCTTGTGCTCAAGCACCTCCCTTGCAGGGCTCTTACAGTAAGAGGAAGTCTATCGCAAGAGGGGTTGCAGTGGGAATGGGCAGTTCCCATGGGGTAAATGCTGCGTGCACAATCATTGGTGCCCTCCTCAGTGCAGGCACTTGGCCTACTCTCTCTTCCAATGTGTAGCTTTGAAAGCAGTGTCTGGAGCTCATCAGGGTAATTCAGCATCCCTGGGACTTTCTTCTCTGCTCTGCGGTGTCCAGTGACCGTTTGGGGAGGTAGGGAAAGGTGATGCTACTGTGGTTCTTTCATATGGATGTCAGGGACTCATCAGTGGAGTGGGCTGGTGGGGCTGCAGGTGTGTGGCAATCAGGGATGAAAGGAGACTGGGATAAGTTACGGTGCAGCAATCAAGAGGCAATAGAGCACAGGTAAAGAGCTAGGGACACCCCGTGGGGGTTCATGAAAACAGGACAGCACCTGATGGTGGTGGAGGGTGGGGATGAAAAGGAGCATGCTTGCGTGGATACAGAGCCCAGCTGCCATGTGAAGGATGTGGGAAAGGTGAAGTGTTGTGAATCTGGAATCAGGCAGTGTGGGTGGCTACAGGGCATCAGGATACGGAAGGACCTGGCTTGGTAAGGAGCAAAGATGGGGCTCTGGATGCCTGTGGCTGTATACAGTGGTGACCAGAGGGAAAAGAGAGGAGATGGCAGAGGTGTGAGCAGAAGGGATCCCATCACCTGATGTTTTCTATGTTGTCTTCTCCTGGCTCACAGAGTCATCGCCCCACTGCCAGAGCTTCCTGTCAGAGGTTTATGTTTGTGTACCCAGCTAACACTGCTGGAGAACAGGCTAGACTGTTCATTCTGCATATGTAGATCATGCTTCCCATGGTATGTAGCCCAGGACAGGGAGCTGACAGGATGGGAGTTAGTGTAAGTGGTTATCTTACCACTGGAATTGAGTTAAACAAGTTGGAATAGGGTTTGCAGGGCTTCTGGTAACACTATCCCCAGGGTGTTATTCCTGCTCTTGGGAAACCAGATAAAAAGCACTGTTAATGCTAACATTTGTGCGTCACTTAGAATAGCAAGGGCCTAGTCCAGCTTGGACCTAGGGTATGCCCCCCTTGAACAAATATCCTTATTGAACTTGAGAACTGGGAGAGCATTGGTGTCCTGGTCATGGTCAGGTGTTGTGCAAGCGCAGAACAGACGTGGTCCCTACCCCTTTGCCAAGACCCACTTGCCTTCTCTCAG
Organism: Serilophus lunatus; assembly: GCA_013399895.1. NCBI lineage: Eukaryota > Metazoa > Chordata > Aves > Passeriformes > Eurylaimidae > Serilophus > Serilophus lunatus. The sequence goes on along the minus strand of VXBA01003015.1, from coordinate 786,730 downwards.
CCATCCTGTGACAGCCTACATGGGCTTGTGACCTTGTAATCACCGACGGAGGAAAATTTTCCATTGTTTGCAGTTGGCACCAGGATCTGGCCTGGAGCAGCCAGTCTGCCTGGTCATCCAAGTGGCCATGCTCCCTATCCCTCACACCACCTCCACTGGAGAGGGACAGGAGGAATGAAAGGGAGCTGGCCGACATGTCCCTGTGCCTGGGTGGCCGGGGGCTTGCTTTCACTGCAGGCACTTTCTTTGTTGCCTCAGGGTAACTGCTGAGGCCACTGTGGGGCTCCCCAAGGCTGGCAGGCGCAGTGACGGCTGCGCTTTCCCCTGTGGTCGATGGTGCGCAGCAGCTACACCGAGGTGAAAAGATGCAGCTTTTTGTGAAGCGGAGCCAGCCCGGAGGAATTTGCTGCTTGTGGACAGCTGTTGTCCTGGACCTGGCTTGCGTCCTCCAGCGCTTCCCACCCAGCGCTGTCTCGAGGAGGGGAGTGGGGGCTGCCCACCCTCCGGACTCCCTGTGCCGGATGAGTGGGTGCCACCTCGGGCTCTTGGGGCTGAATAGCCGCGGTGGAGCCCAGCAGCATCCTGCTGGCTCTGCAGGGATCCTCTTGGGCAGCGGAGAGTTTTCCCCACCCCCAGCTCTGCCGCTGCCTCTTTGTTTTCTGGCAGAAGCCTCTGTGCCTTTTCATTGCTGTTGAGGCGCCGAGCAGGAGCCTACATGTGCCGTGTGTGCGTCTCGCCGGGAATGTGATGCGGGCTGGGAAGCCTGCCGGGCCAGGCATCTCCCCGGCTGGGTTGCGAAGGCCAGACGGCAGGTTCGGGGGTCTTCTTTCCATGGGCTGTTCCTCCGGTCGAGCAAGACTTCGAGGCCGCTAGTCTCCTCCACAAAACCCTCTTTCGCATTAGCAGCGCTTCTACACCTTGCCTCAAGTAGAGTAAGTTGGATGGGAAGGGGCCGGTCCTCAGCTGGGCTCCGCTGGGCACTCGTGCTCTGCGCTGTGGTCCTCCCTCACTCTCGCTGGGAAGCCACCTGAGATTAGAGCAGCGCCAAGGGCTCTGGAGCTGGATACAGCGGTGGCTGAGGATTGCTTGTGCTGCGCCTGCCTCTCCGTGTATTTGATCTCTCGACTTCCAGCAGAGACTGAATTCCTGTGCTGGATTCTGGGCTCGGCTCTCGTGAAAGGATCCAATTATTTCAGAGCTTTGAGCATCTCCATTTGCTGCCCATATTTGCGGCGCCTGGGTCTGCGCTGGCTGGAATTCCAAGTGATTAACGTGGCTGTGACATCCCTCCTAGGGGTGTTATCTTTGCTCGCTGTCCCCCACCGCCCCCCTCTTCCTCCTCCGGCAGCGAGCGAGCGAGATAGGCAGGCAGAGACAAAGGTCTGTCCTCAACCTGGGCAGTCCTCCCTGTAAGCGGCTGCTGCAGGTTTCCTGGGCTCCCGGTCGAACGCTGGAGCTGGGCAGCCGTGGGCTGTATCGCTGAGGTTTGAGCTTGCTATGCTGGGTGGGCAGGGGGTGCTGCCGGCTTTGGAGAGATGCCCGATTGTCCTGCCGGATTTTAAGCTCCTTTTCATTCTTTGACTGCGCTTTCCTGGGAAGAGAGGCAGCCGTGCATGGAGGGGAGGCTGGCTGGGAGGGGTTAGACGTGGTGGAAAGCTATACACAGGTGGCCGTCGCATAGTGGGGGTCTGCCTACAGACCCTGTGAGCCCTCCTTCCCAACTGCAGGCTATTGTCAGCATCGCTGGCTGCACGCGAGGCACCTGGGCCAGGTGTGGGGACGCGATCCATGCCACGACGTGGGGCATCCGAGGGAGAAGGGGTAAGTCCCTGGGCTGGGATCTCCGCTCTGGCTCCCCCACCTCCCAGGAAAGGTTTCATTGTGTTATCCTGACTTGGCCGAGCAGAAGGGCTAAGTCCCTGCGGCACCTGTGTGCAGGGTTGGGGCTGGAAAGGCACCGCATGTTGCTGGGCAGGCCTCAGCCCCTCGGGAGCCTCCTGCAGCCTGGACCCCCAGCAAGGTGCCCGGCAGAGAGGGCTGCTCTGTCCCCAGGGGCTTCTGCACCCCATCAGTGCCCCTCCTGCGGGATAGGAGGGAGAAAGGAAGGCCACCCGCAGCACCTCACCAAGGCGGTGCTGCGGGCAGAGGGAGGTGTCGGGTCTGTCTCTGTAGAAGCTGTGTCAGGTGGCTTCTAGGAGCTCTCACTCCCAACATGGGCACTGCCTCTTGCCCCATCCTTCCCCTCTGGGTTGGGGCTTCCTCTCCATTACGACTAGCAGGGGCCAGCACTGAGCAAGGCTCTGCAGCTGCATAAATCTGGCATGGCAGGAGGCCTCCTGAGAGCAGCAGTTGCACTTGCAGTGGGACAAGGATGCTCCATCCCTCTGAATCTCCCCCTTGTGAGCTCCAAAAGTGTGAGCTCCTTCCACCCCAGCCTGAATTCCAAGATAGTACCAGAGCCATGGCCACTGCTCATCTTTCCCTTCAGTCAGATTCCTCCCCCAGCATCTCTCTAGCCAGCTTCTCTTCAGGATTGTCACCTCTCCTGTGGATGGTACTGGAGGTGGTCCTCAGCCTCACATGTCTGTCTCTGTCCTGGTGGTGATCTGCTTGATCTGTCAGACTGTGCAGAAACCCTTCTCTGGTGGCAGCATTACTGCTAGTGCTGCCTTCCTTCAGGGTTGTGACAGGAACTTTCTGCCTACTGGCACTTTGCAAGCTCTGCTCTTAGGCTGTGCCAGGGAACTCCCGTGCTTTTGCTTTGCACTGGTTAGATTTCCTCACTTCTCCTGGAGTTCAAATAGGATCAAGTGAGTCTGTTTCCAGCAATTTCTGTTGTCTCTTCTCTTGCCTTGTCCTCTGCTCATTCTGAGCATGATTATTGACCCTCTTATAAGGACAGCCCTTCTGTTTCCTGGCTGTGCGGCTCCTGCCAGGGTACCCAGTCAGGCTGTGAATGTCTCCTTAGTTGTTCCTAGGAGAGGGAGAAGCAAAGAGGAAGCCACAGTAGAAGCCACTTAGCAGTTGTTTTGGGTTTTTTTGTGGTGTTGGTTTGGGTTTTTTTGTGGTCTCAATGGTGCAAGGACCCTTCTTGGCCCTGCCAACCCCGAGCCATGGTGCTCTGCCCCAGGCACCAGTGCCCAAACCAAACCCTCTTGTCTAGAGGAAAAGAGCAAGAGCTGTTCCCGAAGGGACCACACTTGCCCAGTGGGGATCCATGCAGCTTCCCAGAGCATCACTGCCAGCTCTGCCGGGCTCCTCTTTCCGAGGGCTCTGCTGTTCCTGTATCTTGACAGATACCTCCCTGGCTGGCAAAGCTGCCCTGCACCCATCCCATTTCCTTTGTGGCTGTCACAGTACAGCTAAAACAGTAACAGAGCCTTTTGCAGGCTGCAGCCCAGCATATGGTACAGCTGCTGCATCTCCCAGACAGGGACCCTTCCTCACCCACCATCCTGCTCTGTCGCCACCAGACTGAGACCATGGTCTGTTAGTCCTGGGCTCCCCCTGGGTGTGCTAGTAGGAATGGAATCAGCAGGTAAGCTGAGTCCCTGACCCACCCCCAGCAGGCCTGCTGTGCCATTCCACTTCAGCGTCTGGTGGCTCAGTGTCCCGAAGTTAGGCAATGTTTCTGCCCCAGTGCATGGGACACACTCTGTCCCTGCAGGTCCTTTGGCACTAGGTGTTTCTTGGCTGTTGAAATGTAGTGCCCTTCCCCAGGCAAGGAAATAGAGGAAAGCTATGCCTGGCATAGCTCCAGCTCCAGGTGCTGTCTTTTGAGCACAGAGGGAGCCTGGGAGCTTGGCAGGAGAAGGGCACAGAGTGGTCTTTTCACAGGAGCAAAGCCCTTTAGATCTTATCTTAGAGCACCAGCACAAGCTGGCAAAATCAGCATCACTTGGGCCTGGTCCTAGCTGTGTCCTATTCATATGGTCAGAAGTAGGGCTCTGGCCTGGCTCAAGGGGACCACCTCATCATCTACTCACAACTGAGGGCATTCACTTGCTTTTCCTACCTGCTTTGGTGCAGGCCTGCCTCGTGTAGGGTGCAGGAAGAGCTGATCTTTACAAAAAGCTTTTGTTGAGGTTTTTGGCTGAAGGTTTGTTACACTGCACCATTGTTTTGCCCAGCTGCAAGTGCTCCTTGGGTGCTGGTGTGTTGTATCTCTGCAGATCCTGTTCTGGCTGGTTGCTGGCAGAGCCCTTCCCCAGCACTGCTGGCGGTGTCTTTTGGGCTCTCTGTATTTCAGGGACTGGCCATGACAGCCTGTAATTACAAATCTTATTGGAAATGTAATGAAAGAACAGCCTGTTTCCTGGAGCAGATGAGGTCAAGCAGCAAACACAATGAATGACCTGCTGAAGCCAGCTTCCCACCTGCATGATGGTGGGATGCAGAACTTGCCAGACCAGGGTGCCGGAAGGGGATTTTGTCCTTGAATGTTGGTGCCTCTGAGCATCCATTCAGGGTTTTTGTTCATTTGCCTGGCTCTGCTGTTTCCAGCCTTCAGAGCAGTGCTTCCTGCTGACTTGGGATGCCCAGATGGAGACTTTCCTCTGGATGGCTGCTGCAGTGAGGCCCCATTTGAGGGATGCATGGGAAGGGACGTGTGGAGGGCAGGAACAGGACGCGTTTCCTGGGCTGGCAAAGCCCATGAGCTGCCCTTCCACAAAGGTGCTGAGGGTGGAGGTGTCCAAGGGCTCCTGCCCACTCTGAAAGTGAAGCTGCTGCCTGAGATTACTCTCATCCATGCCCTATTCCAGGCATCAAAGCTGCAGTGTTGGTGGATTATGACCACAGGGGAGCTATGTTGCATCTGCAAATCTCTGTTGTGCATCAAGGGCACATCTGAGCAGGTGAGTGCTGTGCACATGAAAGAACTGCTGTCTTTGCAATGGGGAAAGCTGGTGGGGGGCCATCCAGGCTCAGGACTGTCAGGCTTCTCATATCTGCCTTCCCTGACAGACATCTCTTACTGGAAGGAAGCAATTCCAAGCTCATCTCCTTATCTGTAGGGCCAGAAAATGTCCTGTGCTGTGGGTAGAAGGGGGAGGAGGTGAACATGAAACCAGGATCTAGCTGGAGGCCCAGAGGTTGCTGCAGTGTCTTGTAAAGCAAGGCATGAAATGGTTACCAGAAAGAAAGAGGCATCTGTTCAAATGCACAGGGTTTCATACAGGAAGGCACGCAAAAGGGATATATGAGCCAGGTATGAGAGTTCACAGCTTAGCTTAAAGTATTTGTGGTTTAAATCGCAATCAAGGTGATAGCACTGCCTGAGATGGCCTTTTTTTTGGGCGCTTTGGAAAGGGTGAGACTAAATGCTTCCTCCCTTGGCTCTGTGACCCCACAGACAGGCAGTACCCTCCTGTCCTTCTCCTGGAAAGCATCTGAATCACCCCAGCCCTGCATCTCCCACTTTCCATCCCCTCAGAGCCCCTGTGGACACTGAAGAGCTGGAGAGGACGTTGCAGAGGTTCGGAGGCACACCGTGATGGTGGGAGCCATTCCACGGCAGCCACGGCGCTTCTGGGGGATGCCTGACTGGCAGGTGTCTTCAGCCAGTTGTGCCAACGACCGCCTGCTGTGGGACAGGGAAGTTAATCTGGAGCAAAGCGGGATTCTGCTGCAGAGAGGTAAGTGTGAGGGGGCAGACAGGACAGGCTGTGGTGTTGTGGGCTACACAGAGGGGTTGAGGTGGCAGGGACATCTGGAGGTTATCTGGTCTAACCCCACTGCTCAAGCAGGGCCACCTAGAGCCATTGCCCAGGACTGTCCAGATTACTTCTGAATATCTTTAAGGATGAGCACTCCATAACCTCTCTAGGTAACTGGCTCAGTCACCCTCACAGTAAAAAACCCAAAAGTGTTTCCTGCCATTTGGAAGGAATCTCAAATATATACATTGATAAAATCTCCCTAAGTCTTCTTTTCTCCAGGCTGAACAGTCCCTGCTCTCCCAGCCTTTGCTCACAGAATAGGTGCTCCAGTCCTTTAATTTTTGCTTAGTGTCCCTTTGCTGCACTTTCTTGGGTGTGGCCTCACCAGTGCTGAACACAGAGCAAGGATCAGTTCCCTTGGCCTGCTGGCAATCCTATGCCTAGTGCAGCCCTGGACACTGATTTTTCTTTGCTGCAAGGGCATTTTGCTTATTCGTGGTCAACTTAGTTCCACCACAACCCTCAAGGCCTTTCTGCTGAGCTGTTTTCCAACTGGTCAGCCCACACCATATCCTGGAAGATGGTTATACTTTTTTTTTCACTCTTTTTAAATAAAATTCCTGGGCTCAACCACCCTGACCTACCACTTTCCCATCCTCACTGTGGCAAGATCACAATACATGTAGCCTCACTCTCCAAATAGCCTTGATCCTCTTGGAGAGCCAATTTCCATATTACTCACTTGTCTCTAAGCCCTTGCTCCACAAGATTTGCATGGACAGGCAAAGGGCAGAGCTGCCAAGCATGGGCAGTTTGTCCTCAGTCTGCCAGTGACTTTTTCTGCATCTCTGCAGCTCTTGCAGTATTTATCATGCCAAAAAAACCCCACCTGACCAGGATTCACACAGCTGTCAAACTGGCCTGAAAATCAAAAGAGAGGTGCCATGCAGCATGAAGGAGGTCAGGCCCCTAGGGCTGTCAGGAGTGGGTGGATGATGACCCTGGTACCACACGGCTGCTGATTGAGGTGCCTGGTCCGAGCTGGCAGAGGTAACAGGGATGTTAAGCCAGTCTCCCGTCCCCGCTGTGGGGCTGGCAGTGTAGAGTACCAGCCCTGCCTCATTCAGTGCACAGGTTGTCTCGGCCAGTGCTGGGAGATCTTGATGATGTTGCCCAAAGGGGTGAGCCTCTGGGACTGGTCTGACCTGCCTGACTCCTGTGCACTGGAACACCACAAGCACATCAAGTCTCTGACAGAGGGCAGGCCTCTTCCCACTTGTCCAGACTTGTCCCCAGTAGTCTCCTGCCTGGCTGGAGACTTCTCTCCTTGCCCAGGCTGGAAAGGAAGTGCTGAACCTGCAGGTGGTTGATGCCGCAGGGTTCTCCAGAAAGCAACACCAGCTTGGTTCCTCTTCCTGTCTCTGGTTCAAGCGGGGCTATATGAGGATCTGCCTATGTCCTGGGAGGTTCCTTGGAGCCAAAAGTCCAGATGAGGATGGGGATCCCAGGCTGATCTCCATCCTCCTACACTTTTTTTGTTTTTTTCAGATGCTGTGCTGCAGACCATCCCATAGTGGAGGGCTCAGACGGAGATCCTGAGCAAGTAGAGTCCAGCTTTCTCCCCCTGCCCTTATACCCTGACCTGTGGCACTTTACAGACCCCCTCCTGCTGCTGCATGGGCTATTCTGACTCCAGCTCCACTCGGAGTCCAAGCAAGTGAGGCTCCATGAGGCACATCCACGCAGAGACGTCCCTGCCCCCGGAGCACAGCACAGACCCCAGCCTGTCCCGGTCCAGTGGAGAAACGCCCTTGGAACCTTCCTCGCAGCACTGCACCCACCACAGCATCCTCATGGGCTACAACGAGACAGAGATCAAGCGCCAGAAGGTTTACCAAGTCTCCATCTTCTCCCATCTCTCCAGCTCCTCTGAGAGCACGGAGCAGTGGGCAGGCAGCCGGCCGGCTGTCAAGAGGGGATACCCTGAGCAGCGAACTCCAGAGGGGGGGAGAGATCCCAAACGAACTCACTGGGGTGACAGAGGGTTGGAGAGCAAGCGTGAAGGGGGCCCTGGGCAGCCTTCCCTGGACGATGATGATTCCTTTGAGGATGGTCTGCTGGTGGAGGAGCTATCCCTGTGTGGCTCTGCCCAGCACTTCTCCCACAGCGGGCTGCACGTGGTGGAGCATCGCTGCGAGGGCAGCTCCAGCCACAGCCCCAAGGCCAGCAGAGAGGAGAAGTCGCAGGATGTCTTCTCCTCCTCCTCATCCTCCTGGGCCCAGCACATTGCTTGCAGTTCTTTGCACACGAGAGACAGTTGCTCTGTCTCATCGGGAGATCATCCCACAGACTATGGAGAAAATGGGGAGCCAGCAAGTGGCCACAATGTACTTCACCTTGAATTGCACAATATTGCACAAACAACCCAGTCGGACTCTGGTGGGAAGAGAGAGAAAGCAGGGAACAGCCCAGCTTACAGCAGCAGGGCTAGTGGAAATGAGGATGGGCCAGTGGTGGCCAATGGTTGCAAGATGTCCCCAGCTCTCAGCCCTGAGCCCAGCAACCTAAGCTCCCAGGAGACAACACCCTGTGGGAGCAGCCAGTTCAGCAGCAGCAGCTGCCCAGCCAAAAGGAAGTTGCTGCCTGCTGGTGAGCTTGTGGCTGACTCCTGCTCTGAGGATGAGAGCCTGTCCCCACCGACAAGGAAGAAGAGGGTCCTGCCGTGCCATCCCGTGCCCACAGCCTGCCGCAGCACTGATGCCAAGGCAGCCCCTTTCTGGAATCACCTGCTTCCTGCGGCCAAGGTGAGCACTGGTCTTGTGGGGAGATAGGGAATTGCCTGTGACCATTCAGTGGTCAGGACTGTCCTTGTGGGCAATGCGGTCCCCTGTGGCACTGTGACCTGTCCTATCCTAGGGCTGCAGCACTGATGTGAGCAAGGCAGGTGCTAACAGCCAGCCCTAGGACACTTGGTTTGTTTCAACCAGCTCTCGACATCTTGTAGTCACTGGATCCTCTCCTTGCAGCTGGGATTTTCTCTGGAGACCCTTGCTTGGACAGCAGACAACCTCCCCATGGCAGCAAGAGCTGGACACGTAGTGTGGGGCCATACTTAGTGTCTGATGGCTTTATGGTTGTACCAGCAAGCTTGGGAAGAGCAACTGGCCTCTGACTGCCTGATGAGCAGGAAGGCAGATACATGGGATGGCTTGAACTCCTGGCTATGATGTTCACCACCAAGGGTCTGGTGGCAGGGAGTGGCACTGGATGTGCTCTGGCTGAGGAGCCCAGTGCTGTGTGGACAGATGCCATGCGCTTTTCTGCAGTTCTGAGGTGCCTGTGGCATGTTCCTAGGGTGCCACAAGCTCTCAGCAATGGAGCAGATCCCTAAGGTTTGAAACTAACCTGGCAGCTCAGGAGCTGCCTGTGATTCCTCCCTTCTTACCCTGCCCTTCTGAGCTTACCCTGCCCTCATTGTGTCCTGCCAGCTGAGGCTGCAGCACTGTCACACGAGACTTGGCACACTCCTCTCTTTCCCTGGGGCATCTCATGGTGCAGGGACCTGCAGGAACTGCTGGCAGAACCACCCTGGCTTCTTGCTGCATGGAGCTGGAACACACCATCCTGGGGCAAAGCTCCATCCCTGCCTGTCTTTTTCATGACTGTCTCCCAGCCCAGCTGCCCCCAGCACTGTCCTTGCAGAGTGAAGCCCTCCAGCAGCTTCCCTGGGTTTTCCCGCCCGGTCATGCCAGCCAGCTCCATCATCCCTTTGTGTTGTGCTGCCCTTTGTGTGGCTTCCAGAAGGGAAAACCCCTGAAAAGGGGACATCTTTAAAAGGAGGCTGCAGTGCGGCTCTGGCTTTAACCCCCCACCCCACAGCTGTAGGATCCTGGCTGTGGGCAGGGGTGGGCAGCGAGCCCCTCTGCCCAGTGACACTGCTGAGGACATTACATGAATCATCAGGGGACGGAACTTTCCCCAGGCTGGTCCGGGAGCTTCTTTGTATGTGTTACTGTTCCCTGGGAGGCTTAAGGGAGAGTCTGTGCTTGGTTCTGTCTGGAGGTGTCTTGTTACTGGGGCCGCTCCTGAGACCTGCTTTTTGAGGTGGGAATCGTGTGTTGTCCCCTCAGGTTGGGTACCAACACCCTTATCCCCAGCTGAGTCACTTGGGGGTTTGAGAAGCCTCATGTCCCCACCAGACACCCCAGTCCTTGTGCTGCCCTGCTGGCCATCCCTTCAAGGTTTCTGATGGCTCTCCATGGATAAAAGCCAATTCCATCTGCTGGGACCCTCATGGGGCTGTGGGGCTGGGCAAGGGACAAGGGCACCTCCCAGGGTGTGTGGTCCCCAGTCACTGCCCTAACATGGTTCTCCGTTTCATGTCCCCTCCAGAGTTCTGCAGATTGCACTGCAGTCGGGAGGAGGCTGAAGAGCGGGCTGCGCCTCAAATCGTGAGTGTCCTGGCAGCCCTGTGGGATGGATGTGGGGGCTCAGGGTGCCTGGCCACCCCAGCACCCTGCAGCCCCATGGGAGGTTCAGGTTGGGTCAAGTCCTCTTCCCTGCCCTGCCCCAGGCATCTCCACTCCACAGATCCCAGGCTGTGGGGCAGTGGGGTATGTTTTCAGCACCTGGGTGGGTAGGAAAGTGGGCTCAATCTCCAGCAGAGAAAGGAACAGGAGACCTGTAGACACGTTCCCAGGGTCACACACAGCCTAGGACTGCGTGCTCTTCAATCCAACACCAATCTTCTCTCCTGTCTCCAAGGCGACATCTCCGGAGCAGCCTAAGGAGGGGCAGCAGGTCCCCTGCGGCACCCTGGGGCACCACCACTATCAGCCATGCTCTGCTGGGCAACTTTGAGGTAACAGAGCCCACCTGACAGGGGGGAGGTGGGTCCTGGGAGCTCCAGGCTGGACTGGCTATGGGTGTGAGAGGCTGAAACTGATGGTAGCCAGGGTGTGGGGCTGGGCTGATTGTCCCCAGAGGGCCTAGAATGCAGTGGCTGTCATGAAGCCATCACCCACCCACAGGATGGCTCAGCCAGGATCCTGCTGAGATGGCTGCTGTGAGGCTGAGCCAAGGCACTCTTGCTGCTTCTCCATGTTAGATAGCTGGTTTTATCCCAACAATTCAGGGTGGGTCTCTGTCAGAGCGAGCAGCCAGTGCCTCTCCTGGGTGATCTCTGCACATGCAAGGGCAAGCAGACACGTGAGTGCAGCGGAGATGGGAGTGGTCTCACCTGGAGCTTTGAGACAGGGAGAAGGACTGGTGTTTGAAGTTCCCTAACGCTTCCCTCCCCTCTCAGGAGTCCATCCTGAAAGGGCGCTTTGCACCGTCGGGGAGGATCGAGGGTTTCACAGCAGAGATCGGCGCCAGCGGCTCCTACTGCCCCCAGCACGTCACCCTGCCCGTCGATGTCACCTACTTCGACATCTCTGAACACAGCGTGCCCTCGCCTTTCCTGGTACACGGATGAAGGAGGGCTGGGACCGTGAGGGAAGTGAAGAGGAGGCTGTACCCGGGCACCATGCACCCTGGGGTCAGCCCCTCTCCACAGGGCGTGGCTCAAGCAACTGCTTTCCGGCAGAGATGGCTGGCCGTGCCTCTTTAACCCCAAAGGCAAAGAGGGAAATAAGAGGGCACGTACACGGGCCAGCTGCTGCCCGGCCACCTCGTGGTTGTGGCTTCACTGTTACCATGTCTCTGTTGCTGCTTGTTTGTTCTCTGGTCTGGAGAGGGACTGAGCTGGGCATCTTCTTGCTGACTTGCACTTGCACCTGGTCTGGGGAGTCTCAGCCCTGTGTCAGGTCCCATCTAGGCTCTCTCCAGGCTTTCTCCCTCTCTCACATGTTGTTTCTTTTGACCCAGGGAGTGATTGACTTGGAGGCCTTGGGAAAGAAGGGTTACAGTGTCCCCAAAGCCGGAACCATCCAAGTGGTGAGTCATTCCCTGGCCTCCAGCAGCTCTGATTGTCCTCCCCTGGGCTGGGTATGCTCCATTACACTGTTAGTCAGGGCAGAAGCCAGAAGGCTTGTGCAGAGTAGGTATGTGATCACCAAAACAGCACAGCAGAGTGGAGCATGGGGTCCCTGGGATGCCGGCAGGGAGACAAAGTGGTGGGAGTTGAAGAGAAGGAAGAGGAGGGACAGGGTTTTGGCAGGAGAGTATGTATGTGTAGTGGGGGTGGGACGTGATAGGAGGTGAGGAGGTGGGTGAAAAGGTCTGTGACCCTCAGGCCAAGCCCTCTGGGGCTGCTGTGGGGCTTTCTGGATCCTTAGGCTAACTGCTTCTGCTCCCAGACACCCCATCCCTGCCCTGTGAATCCATTCCAGTGCCCTTCCCAGTCTCACTCCCTACCCCTCTGCCCCCAGACCTTATTTAATCCCAACAAGACTGTGGTGAAGATGTTCTTGGTGATGTACGACTTCCAGGACATGCCAGCCAACCACATGACCTTCCTACGCCATCGCATCTTCCTGGTGCCCGTGGGGGAGGAAGAGGGGGCCACCGTGGCCTCCAGCGACCCACTGGGCACCAGCCCACCCCGCAGGGTCCTCTGCTACCTTATGCATCTAAGGTAAAGCACACCAGGAGGGATGGACACCTGCCCAAGGGTCACCCCTAGGCTCCTCTCCCATATGTCCCAAGCCTGCAGGACAAGGGGAGAGGTGACAGCCTGTCCTTCTCACCTTGGGGAGGAGCAGGGACCAGCTGCTTCTTTGAGGAGGTTGGAGCTGCCAGCCTTCCCAAGGGCAGATGGCTCTGTCCCTGTTAAAAGCAACCAGAGTGTGGCCACCACCTTCACCAGGGGCCAAAGTAGTCAAAGGGGGTTGTGACCTCCCCCTGCCCCCCGAGGCTGCCCTGCCCTTGCCTGTAAGCCTGAGGATCTTCTGCCCTGCTCTTGTCTCCACTCAGGTTTCACAGCTCCAAGTCGGGGAAGATCTACCTTCACAACGACATCCGGCTGCTTTTCTCCCGCAAGTCGATTGAGGTGGATTCGGGGATCCCCTACGAACTGAAATCCTTCACAGAGATGCCCAGGAACCCCTGCTACTCCCCCCGGGCCTGACCTTCCTCACCCCCAGGGCTGCTGGGGAGCCTCCAGCCCAGCATTCTAGGGAGAGATGAGTAACAGGCCAACAAACAAACACTGCTTTGAGACGTCTCCCACCTTCCTAACCAGCACGGACACCACACCCTGCAACAGGGCTGGGATCACTGAGGGAGCTTCACCAGGGGCTGAGGAGCAGCCCTGGCACTCCAGGGACATGCCCAAGCCTTCTGCTGGTGCTGCTCCCAGCTTGGAGACGTGTCTGTGGCTGAGATGGGTGGGGAGTGAAAAGAGTTGGGCTGGGGATCTAGGTAAGACCACCCACGCTGCCCCTGAGGCTGGGAGCAGAAAGTGTGGAAGAGTTTGTATTTATTAGTATTTATTGTTGCTGGGAGCACAGAAGAGGCTCGTGCATAGGACTGGAGGTGGTGTGCTTGTCCTTCCCCCGCCCCTGCCAGCACAGGTCTGCCCATGTTTGGGCAGGACTGTGGAGGCTGGGAGGGTGGCTGGGGAAGGGACAGTGACCCACCTCTCAGTCAGGGTACAGCTCCCAAGCCAGGGCTATGTTCAAAGCCTGGGACAGGGTGAGCTTTGCTGTGCACCAGCTTTGTGGAGCCAGCTCCACTCCAAGCAGTTTGGAGAGGCCTGAGCTGCTTCTCTGACTCCTTTAGGGCAAGCCAGACCCCATGAGGTCTGTGGCAGTCAGGGAAGGGGCCATTGCCGTGGTTCCTGAGGCTCAGAAACACGGCTGTCACGTGGATGGGGACCTGGAGCTCTTTTTCGGGAGCATGGGGATAGCCCTCTGGGCAAGAGCCTCCAGAGCACGTGTGCTGTGGATCTGAGAANAAAAAAAAAAAAAAGCCTTGCACCATCTGCAGTGTGGGGTGAATCCCATCCAGGAGGCAGCTTTGGGCAGGGATCTGGCGGCAGCACGGTCAGATGCTGAAGGATGGGTCTGGGAAGTGGGGAAGCAGCATAAGACATCAAACTGTGGGATCTGGGCTGCACCCTAAGGAGATCCCGGGAGTGATCCGGAGGACTCCTGGGAGCTGCGGGCCAAGCGCAGGTTGATGGGGGGCGGGCAGGGGTGAGAGTAAAACAAACCTTGCACACACCTGCTCTGTATCACCCCTGTGCCCCGGGGGTCTCTGCGAGCAGCCCCTCGCTGTCACGGGGGGCAAGAGGCGGACACGTCTCTCCACAACCCTGCCAGGGCCGCCCATCGCTTATCCAAAGCTCCCTCTGGGTTCGCGGCGCTTCCCAAGGATCCCGGGCTGTGGTGCGGGGACGGGCCGGGACGGGGGGAGGTGTGGGACGAGGTCCTGCCCGGGGGCTCTGGCCCTGCTGGGCTGGGGGGGCCCGAGACACCCCCTCACCCTTGGGGCTGCTCCTCCCGCACTCGGGGCCCTGAGCCCCCAAAACACCCGCTGACTGACCCCCACACACACACCCGGGACCCTGAGCCCACCACACATCGAGGGTCTGAGCCCCCCAAAAACCCCCGCTGACTGATCCCCCCCCCGGGGGCCGCCATGACGGGTGCCGCGTCCCTCTCGCCCCAGTGACACCAGGGCCGCCCCTCTCGCCGTGGCCCTGCGGGGTCGCGAAGGCCGTGCCGGTACTTCTCGTGTTCGTTTTTATTTTAATAAAGACCTATTTGGAACCCAAGAACGAGCCCGGCGCTGCCTCTGTCGTGGGGGG
>VXBA01003015.1:735563-772067 GCA_013399895.1 Serilophus lunatus | reverse complement strand
GATAAAGGGTAAGGAAGTGAGGGGGTTGCTGGTGCAGAGGGCAAAGGGGAAGAGTGAAGTGTGGGGTCAGTGGGGTGGTGGTGTTGGGGAGCACGGCGGGGTGGGAGCTCGGTAGGGATTGGGGTAATGGGGGGGTGTGGAAAAAACGGATGGGGAGTGGGAGTGGTGGGGGGTAGCTGGGATGTTGTGGGAGAAACGGATGTGTGAGGCTGCGGAGGTCTGAAAGCTGGGTTGGCGTGGTGGTGATGTTAGAGAGGAGGTTGTGGGGAGCTGGGCAGGGGAGGGTGAGGGAAACTGTGGGGAGGAGGGTGGGGGAACGCCCAGAGTAAACAGGTCTTTGGAGGGGGCCCGGGAAGCAGCTGGAGCTGGGCAGTTGGAGCTGAGGAGCCAGAGCAGATGGAGGTTGTTGTAGTGGAGTGGCCTAGGGCTGAGGTGTGGGGCGGGGCCGGGTGGAGAACAGGCCTGATGGGGCTTTGGGGGGCCAATGAGTACAGAAGAGCACACACCTTCCTTGCCCCACACACAGCTTCTGTGCTCTTATGGTGGCAGGGAGGCTTTGTTCCCTGCTCCAGGTGGGGTGTGGAAGGGGGTGAGGTGTGCAGAAAGCTCTGGCACAGGAGTGAGCTGTGCTAGAAGAGGCTGTCCCTGGGGGCCAGGCCTCATCCCTGTGGGACCAGCCCATGCCCCCTTCCTGCCCTGATCCTCTGGATAGATCCCAGGCTAGTGCTGGACTCCGAGGTGCCAGCAGCTGGATCTCAGTCCCATTCCATCTCCTCTCTTCCCTCAGCACTCCCAGCAGCTGAAGTGTGCAGCACGGCTGGCCCCGGCTCCCTGCCGCTGGAATTCCGGGCTGCCCGTGAACATCGGGGTGCTCTTTGTGCCGCAGCAGGAGGCCTGGGTGGTGGAGAGGATGGGCAAGTTCCACCGAATCCTCGAGCCTGTAAGGAGCAGCTTTTCTCCCCTTCTGGATTCAGCAGGTTCCTAAAGCTGTAGCGAGGCGCGTCCTTTGCATGAGGATCCGAGTCGGGGGTGGGTTTCTTCTCCCAGGCTGGAATCCTTTTGGCTGCCTGTGGGCTAGTTTCCCTTAGTGGGGTGTTGTAAGCACTGAGAAACCGAAATCCCCACAGTGTGTAAAGTGTGTTCACTCTGCCTGCAGCGTCTGTAGCATGTGGCATGGGCTTTGTGTGCACAATTCCCTCTAGTCTGACTGTCAGCCATCTAATCCTGCCCTTTTCCTAGGGTTTGAACTTCCTCATCCCTCTCCTGGATCGGATTCGTTACGTGCAGAGTCTCAAAGAAATCGTGATTAACGTCCCAGAGCAGTCAGCTGTCACACTGGGTGAGGAACAGCCTCTGTGTCCTGCCCCTTTCCTTCCACAGCATCTGGGGTGAGCAGGGGACAGTGTGGGCATGAGTGGAATTATCCCAGGCTTTTGCACTCAGCCCTGTCCCTGGGGACCCAGAGATGTCCATAAAATCACAGGATCACAGAATGGGTTGGGTTGGAAGGGACATTAAGGGTTATCTCATTTCAACGGCTCTACCAAAGCAGGGCCACCTTCCACTCAAGGCCTTATTCAGCCTGGCTTTGAGCACTGCCAGGGTTGAGGCATCAACAACTTCTCTGGGAAATCTGTTCCAATGCCTTACCACCCTCACAGGATTTCTTCCTAATATCTAATCTTGCCTTCCATCACCTTAAGGCCATTCCCTCTTGTCCTGTCACTCCAATCCCATGTGAAGAGTCTCTCTCCAGCTCTGCTGTGGCCCCTTCAGGTGCTGGAAGCAGGGGCACCCCAGGAGGTCCCACCTGCTCTCAGGGCTCCTGCCCCTTCTTGCTGGGTTGAATGGACTTGGCCAGGAATACACTTTTCAGATGTTTTCCTTCACTGAACCACAAAAGAAAAATACCATCTGTGTAAAAAAGATTCAGGTCAGGGTAGTGGATCTAATGTTAATGCAGAGCTCTTCTTACATGTCTAATTTTAAGTGTTTTGTCTCATTTATTCCCCCCTTAAATCTTTATTTACCAAAACTGCAGTGTGAAATGCTTTCATCTGGAAACCCAAGACTTGCTGCGTATTGAAACATCCTGATGTTTTTTAGGGGACATCAGGGTCATTTTTACAAAGCCTCTAGGTGAGGACATCTGTTTCAGCCAGTCCCTCTTCAGTGCCAGGAAGGAAAGGGACGACCCTGCCCAGCTCTTGTGAGGAAGAGGGGCTTTCCATGTTTTGCCTTTGCTGCTTCAGTAACCAGCAGCTGTTGTTGTCTCCCTGCAGATAATGTCACCCTGCAGATCGATGGTGTGCTCTACCTGCGGGTTATGGACCCTTACAAGGTACCATCCCTGCCCCTCCAGCACCTCTTTCCTGACTCTGTCCCCTCCCTCCTCCACCAAACAGGAGCAGCTTCAGCCCCCTGCCTGGTGGGTGGGTGGGTGGGCTGGGCACCCTGACCCCTCCTGAGGCTCTGGACTCTGTGTTTTTGGCAGGGGTGTCCCACAGGTTTCTTGCCTTAGCACTGTGTTTGTCCCTCCTTCTTTGTTCACGGTCCCCCTCAGTGCCCTCATGCCCTCTGTTTTGTGTTTCTGCTCTCCAGGCCAGCTATGGGGTGGAAGATCCCGAGTACGCCGTGACCCAGCTGGCCCAGACCACCATGAGATCTGAACTGGGAAAACTGTCCCTCGACAGAGTCTTCCGGGTGAGCTGGGGATGTGGATCATAGAGCTGTCAGTGTCTCTCAAAACCCTCGGGCAGCCTGCGGGGTCGGGCTGATAACACTCAGCAGCAAAATGCTCTTTGATTAGAGGGCTTCTGGCTTCTGTTTCAGTTGACCTATTGGTGAATTCTTGGAGATGGGTCTTGTTTCGGTTGGTTTTTTTTTTAACAGGAGCTATTTTTTGCCGTGCCCTGGGTTATTTGGAAGGGGTTATGGGTGGCATGTTTCCCAGACCCAGCTGGTCCAGCTGCACTTTTTTCAGTGGGTCACTCTGCTCAGGCCCAGAGATGAATGTCCCTGACCAGGTTCATGGGGGGCTCTACTCCTTGTGCTGTGTTTGCTGGGCAGAAACTGGAGAGGTTGGCATTCTTCTTGTATCCAGATATACACCAGATGTTTGTGTTCCAGCAGTTTCATTTGGGAACTTTACTCTCCCCACAATTTGGTGACCCCTTCAGGAGCATTGGGAAGCACCTGACTCTGCCTTTGGAGATACTTTTTTCCTGGCAAATCTGGGCCCATATGAGATACCCCATGAAGAGTGTGTGTGTCCCTCCTGACACCTGTCTCATGCTAAGTGCCTTTTCTCTGCTCTCTGCCATCTCTTTTGTGGCTCCCAGGAGCGGGAATCCCTCAATGCCAGCATCGTGGATGCCATCAACCAGGCTTCAGACTGCTGGGGCATCCGCTGCCTGCGCTACGAGATCAAGGACATCCACGTGCCCCCACGTGTGAAGGAATCCATGCAGATGCAGGTGTGGCTCTCTGGGAGGGAGGTCTGGAGAAAGAGGGAAGTGTCCTCTTCCACACCACACCCTTGTTACCTGTCCACAGCTGGCAGCCTCACCCCCTCCTGTGGGGGTTGCAAACATAGAGCTACTGAACTGAATAAGTAATTCCCGTCCTTATTTTGGTGCTGGTGGCCCTTGCCTGGCACACCCAAGCCCTGATAGCTCTTACCTGGGGAAGCAAATCCCAGGGCTGAGGGTCTACCCTTGAGAAAAGCTCACAGATCTCTGTGCTGGAGAGCAAGGGGAAGGAGGGGGAAGCAGCTGTCCAGCTAGGTGTGGATGGGGCTGGGAAGGGCTGTGGGTCCTGAGGAGCAGAGCCCTCACCGGGCTGTAGCTGTGTGTTCTGCAGCTGCTTTGCCGAGCTGTGCTTGCCCCAGCAGGGTCAAGGAGTTTGTCCTTCCCCCGTGGATGGGATTTCCGCAGTGTGGCCACAGCAGGCAGGTGTCTGGCCTGTGTTTGCAGGTGGAGGCGGAGCGACGGAAGCGAGCGACGGTGCTGGAGTCAGAGGGGACGCGGGAATCCGCGATCAATGTGGCTGAGGGCCAGAAGCAGGCCCAGATCCTGGCCTCGGAAGCCGAGAAGGCCGAGCAAATCAACAAAGCCGCTGGTAGTGCCTTGGGCTAGAACATGTGGGGATCTGTAGCCCTCTGCGCTGAGGGGTGATGCTTGGGGGGAGAAACCACATGACTGTGAGGCTTCCTCAGCCATGCTGATCCTTTCCTGCTGGGGCCTGCGGGCTGAGCTCCAGCTTGTGTTGCTGCCCCACCACAGCTTCAGGCAGCAGAACTGTGGCAGTGCTGCTGTTGGGGAAGAGATGACTATATATGCATGAACTTGTCTTGAGTCTCTCATTGAAATTGCCTGAGTTTGCTCCTTGCAGGCCTTTGTCTTGGTTCTGATGTGTACTCTGCTGTGGTTCATTGCAGGAGAAGCCAATGCCATGCTGGTCAAGGCCAGGGCCAAGGCAGAGGCAATTCAGCTCCTGGCAGCTGCTCTGTCACAGCAGGTGAGTGGCATCTCCTTGAGGCAGCTGCTGCTCTGGTATTGGCACTGGTGGAGGTGAAACTGGTTGGAAGCTCTTGGAAGCTCCCTGTCACCTTCAGCAGCAGCAGCAGCAGCAGCAGCAGGGAGTGAGGATCTTTGTTGTAGTAGCCCCCCACGGAGATAGAAACCAGCGAGTCAGGAGTTCAGGAGTTTATGCAGGAAGACATTTTAATGAGAAACCCCATGATTTTTATATCTTTTAGAAACCAGCACGTGACATTCTTATTGGTCAACATGCCTGTTTTTAACAATTTCATTGGTTCAGAATAAGCGTTAGGTCATCCTTCTTTTGTTTTGGGAACTTTCACTTTTATTTGGAGAACATTTAGAATTGTTTTTAGATAGGTTTGGGAAGAGGCTCGTCAAGGAGCACCTGTCTCCAAACATGTTTTTCGAGGGACAGGTGCTGTTATGAGAAAAGGACTTGTTATTGAATACAAAGCTCCAAGCTACCATGCAAGGCTTCAAGGCACTGTGAAAAACACAGATATATTTTGAGCAAGTTTTACTATTGTTTTGGGAAAGGCTGCATACCAGAATGTTTTTCTGCCTTCAGCAGCTGCACTCTTTAAGGTTGTTTTTTTGCTGTTTATCTCACTTTGCTGTTTCTCAGCTTACTGCAAAATACAGAAATTTTCCAGGCTAGCTTCAGGCCTCTGAAACAGGCCTTAAGCCTTAGGCTTTTAAAATTGATTACCACAGATCTTAGCNTTCAGGAGCATTGGGAAGCACCTGACTCTGCCTTTGGAGATACTTTTTTCCTGGCAAATCTGGGCCCATATGAGATACCCCATGAAGAGTGTGTGTGTCCCTCCTGACACCTGTCTCATGCTAAGTGCCTTTTCTCTGCTCTCTGCCATCTCTTTTGTGGCTCCCAGGAGCGGGAATCCCTCAATGCCAGCATCGTGGATGCCATCAACCAGGCTTCAGACTGCTGGGGCATCCGCTGCCTGCGCTACGAGATCAAGGACATCCACGTGCCCCCACGTGTGAAGGAATCCATGCAGATGCAGGTGTGGCTCTCTGGGAGGGAGGTCTGGAGAAAGAGGGAAGTGTCCTCTTCCACACCACACCCTTGTTACCTGTCCACAGCTGGCAGCCTCACCCCCTCCTGTGGGGGTTGCAAACATAGAGCTACTGAACTGAATAAGTAATTCCCGTCCTTATTTTGGTGCTGGTGGCCCTTGCCTGGCACACCCAAGCCCTGATAGCTCTTACCTGGGGAAGCAAATCCCAGGGCTGAGGGTCTACCCTTGAGAAAAGCTCACAGATCTCTGTGCTGGAGAGCAAGGGGAAGGAGGGGGAAGCAGCTGTCCAGCTAGGTGTGGATGGGGCTGGGAAGGGCTGTGGGTCCTGAGGAGCAGAGCCCTCACCGGGCTGTAGCTGTGTGTTCTGCAGCTGCTTTGCCGAGCTGTGCTTGCCCCAGCAGGGTCAAGGAGTTTGTCCTTCCCCCGTGGATGGGATTTCCGCAGTGTGGCCACAGCAGGCAGGTGTCTGGCCTGTGTTTGCAGGTGGAGGCGGAGCGACGGAAGCGAGCGACGGTGCTGGAGTCAGAGGGGACGCGGGAATCCGCGATCAATGTGGCTGAGGGCCAGAAGCAGGCCCAGATCCTGGCCTCGGAAGCCGAGAAGGCCGAGCAAATCAACAAAGCCGCTGGTAGTGCCTTGGGCTAGAACATGTGGGGATCTGTAGCCCTCTGCACTGAGGGGTGATGCTTGGGGGGAGAAACCACATGACTGTGAGGCTTCCTCAGCCATGCTGATCCTTTCCTGCTGGGGCCTGCGGGCTGAGCTCCAGCTTGTGTTGCTGCCCCACCACAGCTTCAGGCAGCAGAACTGTGGCAGTGCTGCTGTTGGGGAAGAGATGACTATATATGCATGAACTTGTCTTGAGTCTCTCATTGAAATTGCCTGAGTTTGCTCCTTGCAGGCCTTTGTCTTGGTTCTGATGTGTACTCTGCTGTGGTTCATTGCAGGAGAAGCCAATGCCATGCTGGTCAAGGCCAGGGCCAAGGCAGAGGCAATTCAGCTCCTGGCAGCTGCTCTGTCACAGCAGGTGAGTGGCATCTCCTTGAGGCAGCTGCTGCTCTGGTATTGGCACTGGTGGAGGTGAAACTGGTTGGAAGCTCTTGGAAGCTCCCTGTCACCTTCAGCAGCAGCAGCAGCAGCAGCAGCAGGGAGTGAGGATCTTTGTTGTAGTAGCCCCCCACGGAGATAGAAACCAGCGAGTCAGGAGTTCAGGAGTTTATGCAGGAAGACATTTTAATGAGAAACCCCATGATTTTTATATCTTTTAGAAACCAGCACGTGACATTCTTATTGGTCAACATGCCTGTTTTTAACAATTTCATTGGTTCAGAATAAGCGTTAGGTCATCCTTCTTTTGTTTTGGGAACTTTCACTTTTATTTGGAGAACATTTAGAATTGTTTTTAGATAGGTTTGGGAAGAGGCTCGTCAAGGAGCACCTGTCTCCAAACATGTTTTTCGAGGGACAGGTGCTGTTATGAGAAAAGGACTTGTTATTGAATACAAAGCTCCAAGCTACCATGCAAGGCTTCAAGGCACTGTGAAAAACACAGATATATTTTGAGCAAGTTTTACTATTGTTTTGGGAAAGGCTGCATACCAGAATGTTTTTCTGCCTTCAGCAGCTGCACTCTTTAAGGTTGTTTTTTTGCTGTTTATCTCACTTTGCTGTTTCTCAGCTTACTGCAAAATACAGAAATTTTCCAGGCTAGCTTCAGGCCTCTGAAACAGGCCTTAAGCCTTAGGCTTTTAAAATTGATTACCACAGTTCTTAGCTGCCCTGGGAGCTGTGAACAGCTGGGGTGGGCTGGGGGAGTGGGCATGGATGAGGCTCTTGGTGCTATGTGACTCCCTCTCTCCCCAGCACGGCAATGCTGCTGCCTCCCTGTCTGTGGCGGAGCAGTATGTGAACGCCTTCTCCAAGCTTGCCAAAGACTCCAACACTGTCCTGCTGCCTGCCAACACTGGGGATGTCACCAACATGGTTGCACAGGTCAGTCGTGTCCTGAGCTGCATCCAGAGCAGTGTGGGCAGCAGGTCAAGGGAGGGGATTCTGCCCCTCTACTGTGGATAGATCCCACCTGGGGCTCTGCATCCAGCTCTGGGGTCCCCAGCACAGGAAGGACGCGGACCTGTTGGTGCCAGTCCAGAGGAGGCCACTAAGATCATCAGGGGGATAGAGCACTTCCCTTGTGAGGAGAGGCTGGTTCAGCTGGGAGAAGAGAAGGCTTCAGAGACAGGCCTGCAATCCTTAAAGGGGTCTTGCAGTAAGGCTGGAGAGGGAATCTTTACAAGGGCATGTAGTGATAGGATGAGGGAGAAAGGCTTCACACTTTAAGAGAGTAGGTGTAGATTAAATATTAGGAAGAAACTCTTTACTGGGAGAGTGATGAGCCACTGGCACAGGTTGCTCAGAGAAGTGGGTGCCCCATCTCTGGAAGTGTTCAAGTCCAGGTCAGATGAGGCTTTGAGCAACCTGGTCTAGTGGAAGGTGTCCCTGCCCAGCCCCCAGAGGGGTTGAAACAAGAAGGTCTTTTGAGGTCTTTTCCAAGCTAAACCCTCCTGTGATTCTTGCCCCACGGAGGTGAAGGTGGCAGGGTGCTGGAATTTGTCCTGCTCCTCTCCTCCTCATGTCTTCTTCCCTCCAGGCCCTTGGAATCTACACCACACTGACCAAGCCACAAGCTGTGAAGACCCAGGACGAGATTCCCCCAGCCCATGAGGACACCCAACCTCCCACCACGGAGATGCTGAAGGCAGAACAGGGCAGCTCCAGCTAACAGGGCTGGAAGGATCCCACACCCTCTCCTGAGGCCTGCTCCGCAGCTGGCAGTCCTGTCCCGCTGCGGTCAGACACTCTCCTACTTCCCTTAGTCCCTATTTTGTATTTGGATTTAAATCGTGTAATAAATGATACCGGTGCTGCTGTGGGCACGTTCCCTCGTGCCTGACCCCACCGTTTGGTGCCGAAGGGGAACCATCCATACTGCCAGGAAGCTCCCATGGACATGCAGTGATCTGCAAGAGGAAAAAATCCCATATTGGGAAGAAATTCTTTACTGTGAAAGTGGTGAGGCACTGGCAGAGGTTGCCCAGAGGAGCTGTGGAATGCCCCATCCCAGAAGTGTTCCAAGGCTAGGCTGGATGGGGCTTTCTGCAGCCTGGTTTAATGGGACGGAGGAGGGAAGGTTTAAGGGGAGGTTGGAACAAGGTGATCTTTAGGTCCCTTTCCAACCCAAACCGTTCTATGGTTCTGTGAACTTGGGGATCCCACTCCTGGGAAATGATTCCTCCTCCCAGAGCGAACCCCTTTCTGCGAATGTGAGCTCCTGTCACTGTCCTCTCCTCTGTCATCTCCCAAAAGCTGCCCCTGCGTGACTCTGCGTTCTCCGTCGCGGCTTCCTCAAAGCGCGCACCGCAGGGCGGGAAAACCCTCTGCCGATTAATGAATTAATTGATTAATTGACGCCTCCTCCGGAGAGAGGCGCGGGAGGACCTCCCGGCCGCCAGGGGGCGCCCCCTCTCGCCGTGCCGCTCTGGCGCCACCGGCACCACGCGCGGCGCTTCCGGGTGCGGCGGGCGCCGGTGTCCGCAGGTGGGGCGGGAGCGGGGCCGGGACACGGGGCCGCGGGGGCTGGGGGGGGACCCGGGGGAGCCGCCCCGGCAAGGGGGACAGGAGCGGGGAGGGGCTGGCGAGGAGCTGAGGGTGTCAAGGAGCGGTTTGTGGGGCCGNCGTGGGGCGCTAGTCGGGAGCGGTGCCTGTCCCAGGTAGGGCCGCAGGGGCCTGGGCCCGCCTCTAGGATGCGGCGGTGGCCGGTGTTGCTCTTCCTGGCCTGGGTTTGCTTTCTCTTTTTTGCTGGCATCGGGCTTTTCATGAGCGGCTTCCTGCTCACCCGGATCGAGCTCGCCAGCAGGAGTTCGTGCTCGGACCCGCTGGTGCCGCCGCCCTGGGAGAGGCAGCACCTCCCGCCAGGCTCCTGCTGGGCGCCCCGGCGCTTTTCCAAGGCCGTGCTCGTCCTCATCGACGCCCTCCGTTTCGAGTTCGCCCGCTTCGACCCGGGCAAGGCGGTCCCGCTGCCCTACGAGAACAAGCTGAGTGTCCTGCACCACCTGGCGACCTCGCAGCCCCGCCACGCCCGGCTGTACCGCTTCCGTGCCGACCCGCCCACCGCCACCATGCAGCGCATCAAGGGGCTCACCACCGGCTCCCTGCCCACCTTCGTGGACGTGGGCAGCAACTTCGCCTCCTATGCCATCCAGGAGGATAACCTGCTGGCGCAGCTGGTGCAGAATGGTGGGTTCTCAGCCTCCTCGGGGGTTCTAACACCCGGGGTGGGGTGTTGGAAAAGGGGGTTTTCCCGGGGTGGGTGGTGGTCAGGCATCAGTGTAGGTTCAGGGAGGGAGGTGGTGGAGTCACTGTGCCTGGATCTGGCGCTGGGGGATGTGGTTTGGGGGTTCTGTGATTTCTGTGATTGGGGCTGCTGATCCTGGAGTAGAGCAGGTTGTAGGGGCACCTCATAGCAACCTTCCAGTATTTGAAAGGGACCTACAGGGAAGCTGGACGGGGACTCTTCATCAGGAAGTGTAGTGGTAGGACAAGGAGTAGTGGGTACAAATTCACCAAGCTAGATATTAGGGAGAAATTCTTTACTAAGAGGGTGATGAAACACTGCCACAAAGTTGCCCAAGGAGGTTATGGATGCCACAGCCCTGGCAGAGTTCAAGGCCAGGTTGGATAAGGCCTTGAGCAACATGATCTAGTGTGAGGTATCTCTGTTCATGCCAGAGGGATTGGGACTGGATGATCTTTCAGGTCCATTCCAAGCTCATAACATTCTGTGGTTCTATGACTCTGTGTGGGCAGGGCAGTGTCCCACTGGGACAGGGCACGTGAAAATCCCTGCTCAGTTTAACCTTTATTCAAAACCTTCATTCTTATCAGTGAAGGGGAAGCGCTTACAACACCTCCATCATGTCAGCTGATTCTCTCGCCCTCCTCAGTGGCAGTTGTTTAGGCCAGAGCTGTCATGCAGGCAGGGTTTCCCCAACTTGTGCTGGACTGAGAAGCAGCTGTGACCATGGCTTCATCTTCATCATCTTCAGAGGTGACCAGAAAGCAGGTGAAAGTGGCTGTACTTCTGGTGACTGTCACAAGGTCACCCCCAGCAATGGCTGTATGAAGCCAAGGGCAATCGGTAGTGTCAAGTGAGGCACGTGAGGAGGGAGGAGCCAGGTGGTGCCAGGTGTGCTGTGAGGGTGTCACTCGGGCAGCCACCCTGCCTGGCAGGCTGCCTGTGGCTCTTAGCCAGCGACCTCGTCCCATTTTTGGTGGAGTTTGGAGCTCTGAAGGGTTTGTCATGGGGGGATGATGGAGTAGAGGGAAGGGGACAGGACACTGTGAGTTGTTAAGCAAAGAGATTTCCTCCCAGGGCTCAGAGTGGCACCAGTGTCTGGGCTGAGGCAGCAAGTCTCTGTGTGAGCAAGGTGGGCAAATGCATTACATCATCTGAAGCAAAATGCACTGGTAGACCCTGTGGCAGAACAGCATCCTGAGAGGAAACAGTTCCTGCTCCCAGGCTGAAGAGGCTCTGTGGAAACGGGGAGGGGGGAGCAGGGCAGGGCAAGCAAAACAAGAGCAGGGGGAAGCATCAGTGCTTTTGTCTTGTTTCCTAGTTACAGACAGTTGTGTGACTTAAATCTGGGGACACGAGACTATGAGATGCAGAGAAGGAGATAACCACTCTTTAATTAAACATACACATATACGTATCTATCGTGTGTTTAAACAAAAGAACACAGGGCACAAAGTCCGAACAAAACTGAACAACTTGCAGAGAACAGAAGGAAAACACTGTTCCCTGTAAGAATCAAGTAAGTCCCTGAGGCCACGGGAAGGTGGCGGCGGCATCCCTGAACTCCCCTCGGCAAATCGATGGGGCAGAGCGGGGAGGGAAGGAAAGGAAAACAATCCCACCGGCTCTTTGTGTGAAAAAGAGGGAAGGCAAAAACCTCAATATATGAAGTCGTTCTCCAGTGAGGTCGGGCTGAAATCCAGGTGAACGGCTGCTGAGCCACTGCAGTCCCTGTGAAAGCGAGCAGGATTCCACACTGTCTCCTCGGAGCCCCGGCAGGAACTGAGCCCGTGCTTCCCCAGCGCCCGAAACGCCTCCTCAGCTGCACATGCCACTGTTCCGTGTCTCAGCCGAAGCACCGGGTGCGGCCCTGCCCACCCTCGGCTGCCACCAGAGGCAGCAGCAGTGGCAAAGGGAGCAGCAGGAACGGGGAGGAGGGCAGAACAACTCTCCTTACCCCCTGCGTTTTTCCCCGGCTGGCAAAATGGGGAAAAATCTCTCTCTATAGAATAAGATAGATACCCAACCATAACATCTTGTTTTCCATGTCTGGAGCACCCACCACTGTTGAGTGTTAAAAGACAGAACCTAGGACTCAGGACTCCTGTTCAGCCCCCATCTCCTGCCTCCCGTTTTGCAGTGGGGTCACAGCCTTGGGTGAGGGTTTGTCTGCTTCGTGCTGCACTTCCTGCACCCACCTGTGTTGTGGTGAGACTATGCAGGTGGATTTGCGGGGGGAGCAGCCTAGAGACAGGGCTGCTGCTCCCTGTATTCACAGTAATTTGCAGACAAGTGGTCATTTTGATTTTAGGTCAGTTTTGAGTGTGGGTTGGAGAGGAGCCATTGCTCCAGACCCTGACCTGGGTCAGTCCAGGCTCTTTGCATTGTTGTGGGTAACAGTGTGACTCAGGTGGGCTCTGTTTCACGTTTTTTCCTTTCTCTCTGGCTCAGGAAGGAGAGTGGTCTTCATGGGTGATGACACATGGGAAGGGCTCTTCCCAAAGAAGTTTTTCCGCTCGTTTTTCTTCCCTTCTTTTAATGTGAAGGATCTTCACACTGTGGATGATGGGATCTTGCAGCATCTCTATCCAACTGGTAAGCAGCCCTTTCTGCAGGGTGTTACATTTTGTGGGAGTCCTCCTGCATGTTTGGGGTAGAGCTGAAGGGCTTTTTCTGATATATAGCAGCACTGGGAAGTCACACAGTGTGTCCCAGGGATTTCCACAGAAAAGTCAGCTCTTGGAGCCTGTAGACTGTCTCTGTAGATACCTTTCCTCCATTTGGGAGAGAGAGTTCAGCTTGTTGGGATGAGGTTAGATTTCTTCATCTGTCCTAGAAACACACTGGCAGGATGGAGCAGGAGGAACAGCTTAACTTTGATGTGTGACAGCCCAGGAAAGCCTGCAATGCTCTGTGAAATAGACAAGTTGGGAGGCTGGGACACAGCACTGCTCTCAGCAAAGCCTCCTAATCAGGGAAAGAAAGTGAAGTGTCAGATTAGTTTGTGAATTTTAGTGGATTTCCACCTCCCTGAGGCCCTTGTACTGAGGGAAATGCTCTGTCGTTTTTCTGAATATGAATCTAAGTGAGTCAGGAGTGTGAAGGGAAATCCTCTCACAGAGAAGTCCTTGTGCCTTGTAAGAGAACTGCCGTTCATCATTTAACTCCAAATATGTTGGTTTTCTTGTGTCGAGGCCCTAAAGCAGAGGGGAGAGACTGGGGAATCTTTCTAGCTAGGCACAGTGTTGGTGTGCCAGGTGGGATGCAGAGGGGCACATTGGTGGGTCCAGCCAGAAATAGCTCCGAGGGAGGACAGGAGTTCTGAGTTCTCCTTTTCTGGAACGTCCCCTTGGTTTAGCTCAGTTTGTTGCAGTTTGAGTTAAGGGCATTTCAAGAGGACTTAGATGACGCTGGGCTGTTCCCCTGCTGAGGGGTGGTGAGGAGAAACCAGGGATACTGAGGCACTTGCCAGGCTTTGAGGTCCCTGTGCCATTACACTCCAGGACCCACAGCCAAGAGTGTGTCTCAGACAACCTGCATTGACCTGCTCAAGAGCTGGCAGTGGCAGGAGGGGAAGAAACAGCAGTGTCCAGATGCAATTCAGAAAGCTCTGGCAGTAGGATCCAGGCATAGAATCCCAGGTTGCTGTGTGATAAGCCTGCTCTTGTTCCACAGTGGACGGTGGTGAATGGGACATGCTGATTGCTCACTTCCTCGGCGTGGACCACTGCGGGCACAAACATGGACCCGACCATCCCGAGATGGCTAAGAAGCTCACACAGATGAATGAGATGCTCAGGTGATGAGAGTGGTGGTGAGGGATTGCCAACTGGCCTCTCCCTTCAGCCAGGCTGGCGGGATCTTCCCGGGGAATTTACAGGTGCAGAGAGCAACAGGGGTGCTTATTGACCCTACTGACACGAGGGAACTGCTGTGTCCAGCAGCAGCTGGAAGCCCAGCTTGATGAGATGTTTGGTTTCAGAGGTAAGGGCTGCCTTCAGGTCTTGGAGACTTGGTTCTCTGCCAAACCATCAGGTGATAGTGCAGCTGGAGTACAGCTGAGCATCACTTTTCCCATCTTTAACATGGATATTTAGGCTACATGAGCAAAAGTGATGTTTAGCTCGTGTTTGAGAAGCATGTGGAGGACCTTGGCTAGGGAATGCTGCATTTACCACACAGGCCCATGAGTTACACACAGCAGAATGGGATCTAGAAATCTCAGTCATGCAGATGTGTCTCAGCCCAAAATGCTGCAACTTTTGACTCTTAGGACCGCTTTGAAGTTTTGCTGCTAGAAGGAGTTGGTAGCTTGCCTTGCTGTATCTGAGAAGGCAGTGTATATCATGTCATACCTACTGCATCCTTCAGGGACTAATTCCCTCCTTTTTCCTTTAAAGTAGGAGATGGCTCACACAAAAAACAAATAGGAGCAATCTAAAATTTGTTCCTATTGGGAACCTTTCTTCTGAAACACATTTTGTCAAGATTCCTGAAGGCATTGTTTGCTGGAGACCTCAGCAAAATTGGTCCACTCTGTCTCAGGGCTGTGAATTTTCAGTATGGCTTTAAAGCACCCTGACTCAGTTCTTACAGCTCTGCATCAGCACTTAGTTTTGCACGTGGCCTTTTGTGGGCTTCACCTCTGTGATCAGGCAGGCTTGGTGAGGATGTGTCCACTCCCACCTAGGCTAGTTGGGCTCCTGCCCAGGGAGGACTTGACCTTCCTTATCCTGGTGACAGGTCTTTGGTGGATCACCTGGGGAATGACACCCTTCTTCTGGTGGCTGGGGATCACGGCATGACAGAGACTGGAGACCACGGTGGTGACAGCGAGAAGGAAGTGAATGCAGCACTGTTTGTGTACAGCAGGACACCCCTGTTTGGCAGTGACCCTCCAAAGGTGAGAAGAAGTTGACCCTCGACTGTCGCTGCCTGAGGTGGTATCCAGGGTGAAAACTGCTTCCTGGGGTTATGGACAGTAAGAGTTTCATTGGGATTGTTTAGATTGATAGGGATGGGGAGTCTGTCACCTTGTGTCTAGAGAACAGAGGAAGGGCTGACACAGGATGTGAGTGACTGGAGCATCTGGGACCCGTGTTCAGGCCCCCCCCTGCTGTGGGGGCTGCTTGTGTGGAGCCAGGGGAGCTGCTGGACAGGCAGGGCCTTATCCATCAACCTGCATCTCTCCGCAGGTATCTTTCACTCCACGGGGCCCTCGGGGAGGGCCTGGATTCACCTCTCAACAGAGATGTCTTTCTCAACGTCCTATAGCACAGATGAAAACCTGCATTGCTGTGTTGTTTCTGAATTTGCAATTCCTTCCCTGTCTCTCCAGGAGCCTGAGACCATTCCCCAGGTGAACCTGGTGCCCACTGTGGCCCTGCTGCTGGGTGTGCCCATCCCCTACAGTAGCATCGGGGAGGTGATGGCAGAGCTCTTCTCTGGCAACAGTGACACTGTGTCTGCAGCCTTGCAGCAGCTCTCAGTCTATCACATCAATGCCAAGCAGGTATGGCCTATGGTAGGCCCCCCATAGAACTAAAGGGGAGAAGGAATGGCCTTTTAAGCACAAA
Source organism: Serilophus lunatus (assembly GCA_013399895.1). Lineage (NCBI taxonomy): Eukaryota > Metazoa > Chordata > Aves > Passeriformes > Eurylaimidae > Serilophus > Serilophus lunatus. The sequence continues at coordinate 756,556 of VXBA01003015.1, read as the reverse complement.
CCTCTTCTGTTTGGTGGTGACATGCTGTTATCTTCAAGGGGATCTTATTCTGAAGTGTTGCCTCCTTGCAGTGTTTGCTACAGTAAAAGGTGCCACTGTTTTCCCCAAAATTAAAATGGGAGATATGTGTTTAGTGCTGTGGAAAACACTGCCTGGGAAGGTGCCATTTGCTTCCGGATGAGGGTTGGCCCCAGATTGTTGGGGGTGGATTGGGTAATGGGGACACTGGATTTGGTAATGGGGGATGCTGATTCCTCAAGGCTGAATATGACCAGGGGCAAGACTCATCAGGGGAGATTTGAGAGTAAAAATGGGGGTTTTGATACTGCTTCAGTTTTGGAGGAGAAATGGTGTTAACTAAAAAGCTGTCCTAGATCAGTGGCAGATGAAAAACAGTAATGAAGGACTAAATGAAAGAAATACCATGTAACAGGTGACAAAAATGTGGGATAGAGAAAGAACAGTTTGCACCAAGATGCAACAAAATATAGAACCCCCAAGGTCTGAATTTAAATTAAATGAGAGTGACTATACCAGGTATAAATGAAAAGAGAAACGGAGAATAAAAGAGGAAATGGAGCAGGCCAAGTCAGAGCCCCAGTGGAGGGATGTGAGGGCCATCTCTTGTGAGCCTGGTCATGATACAGAGTCAGATTGGCCACTGGCATTGCAGAGCATGTCTCAGCTAAAGGGCCAGTCTGCCTTTGAGAGACCCTGGATTGCTGGGAGCACAGGAATAACTCCTCCAGCACCCAGCCAGCTCCTCAGATTTGGACACCACTGGTGCAAACCAGTGAGAAGGTGGAGAGAATACAGTTGCTGATGGGAAGATAGAAATGTTCAGCCTCTCGGCTCTCTATTTATCTAGCAGCAGAGCGCTTTGTCATTTAAAGATGATACTGTATGTTACTGTCCATTAGTCACCGAGCATATCAACCATCATCTTTTAGGAACCAGCTTTATCTAGTCCTGCCTGTTTAAATATTTGCACTCATTTGTCTGAGGAGGTTTTTGGCTCAATCATCTTGGTGTTGAAGAAACTGTGGCATTCCAGGGAGGTTGTGCAGGCCTGTGAGAGAGCTGGTGCAGATCTGTTATTCATAGCCAGGGGCAGACTGATTCTACCTGTGCTCTGAGTTGACTGGAAGGTGTGTGAAGCTACAGGTATATTTCAGGACTTGAGCAGATTTACATGGCTGAGCAGCTGGATGTATGTGCAGGTGCCCTGCCCTGTTAATCCCCCTGTAAGACTTCTTTTATGACTTTGGAGTCATAGCTGCCTCTGTTTGTGTCCTTTTAAAGTAGGAAGCAAGAAGAATGAGCTTCCCTTGGCTTATGGTGCAGTGGGATAATATGCCTGTATTGAAGAAGGGAAAGTAGTTTGGTTTTATCCACTATAGGCTTTTTAATTTGATGTTTGTCCTCAGACAAAACTGTGAAAGTCGACACTGAGTGCAGATTAACACCCATAATGGTTTGAATTTCTGGAGAACATTCGCCTTAGTGCTGCCAAAGGCTGGGTAAAAGCCCTTAGTGATGCACAGTGTTAGCAGAGGTGCAGCTGCAGGTGAAGACCTGAGAAGAGTCAGGATGGATGCGTCATCCGAGAGGGACATCAGTTCAGCAGACAGATAGTGTTTCCTATCAGAGAAATCCTGAATTTATGTGGCCAGCCCTGGGTGATCTAGCTGGGGATGAGTCTGCCCTGTCAGGGTTTGGTAGACTGGGGCTGTTTCCATTCTGAAGGGCCATGAGGCAGTGAATCCTGTTCCAAGTGGTCCCAGTGCTTCTGTCTTGACCCTGTGTCCCCTCTCTTGCAGGTGGATCGCTTCCTGCACTCCTACTCTCTGGTGGCTCAGGACCTGCCAGCAGAGCAGCTCCAGCACCTGCAGGAGCTTTTCTCCAGCACCGTGCAGGAGCACACTCAGCTCTTGGCCCAGGTGCAAGGAGCAACTGCGGTGCCTCCAGAGCTGGAATCCAGGCTGGGAATCCTGATCAATCGCTTCCAGCTCTACCTGCGGGAGGCACGGGCTGTGTGCACCCAGTCCTGGGCCCGCTTCCATCCCCTGCGTATGGTGGGGGGCTGCATCCTTGTTGCCACTTCCTGCTTGCTCTGCTATGTGACCTCAGAGCTGGCCATGTCCTCGGACTCCTTCTATCGCAGCTGCCTCCTGTACCCACTGCTCTGGGGCCTCCTGGGGGCTGCTCTGCTTGGGCTTGCCCATGTTTTCACCCAGGAGGGGCTGGATCTTCTCCTGGTGTTATCATGGGCAGCTGCTGCTTCTCAGATGGGTTTTTTCTGGCACTGGTGGGGCCGGCATCCTAAGAGAGCCCGTTTGGCAGGCAGTCAGCCACCCTTGGCCAGCAGTGGCCTGAGACAGAGGCTGCAAGCATGTCTGGAGCTGGCCTTCCCCATGGGCATCCTGCTCTTCCGCTGCGGAGCTATGTTCTCCGACAGCTTTGTCGTGGCCGAGGCACGGGTGACCCCGTTCCTGCTGGCCTCACTGGTGATGTTGCTAGTAGGGAAGCTCCACTGGGATGGGCGCCTGACTGTGCCAGAAAACCCCAAGCAGCAGCTCCCTGGCTTTTCTTCTTACCGGAAGGAGATCTGGTACCTGCTGTGCCTCGTGGCCGCACTCCTGGTCTGTGTGCGCCTCTCTGGTTTCTTCCACCAGTGCCGTGAAGAAATCCCCCAGTGCCGACCCTCTCTTTTCCTCTCCCCCCTTGCCAGCCTGAGAAGCACACGGGCCAAGAACCTCTTCTACCTCCTGTGTGTGGCCTTGCTGGCCGGGCTGGTGTTTGCAGTGCGGAGCTGGCTGCGGCACTACGGCAACCTGAACAGCTCAGACCCCCTCGTGCTCTTCGTGCGCTGGGGTTTCCCACTGCTGGTCCTGTGCATTGCCTGCTACTGGGCTGTCGCTTCCAGCGCCGACGACGCCCTGGGCAAACTTCAGGAGCTGGTGCAGGTGGCAGTCGTTGCCTTTCCGTGGGCTGTCTATGGGCTCGTGTCCCTGGGGCTGCTGCTCCTGCTGTGCAATCCCATGACTGTATTTGCAAAGGACACGCGGGAGTCGGCAGGATCCATCGTCACTCCCTACCTGGGGGTTCCCGGCTCCGAGGTTGACTTCCTCCACGTCATCCCTCAGATCTACAAGAGGATGCAGGAGTCTCAGAAGAGCTGGCTGGAGCGGGGCAGCTGCAGGGCCACCGTTGCTGCCTACGGGCTGGGCAGTGTGTACTCGGCAGCCCTGGTCATAGCCCTCACCCTCCTGGGCTTCCTCTTGATGCTCCTGCACAGCGAGCGGCTGAGCTTCGCCTTCCTGCTCCTCTTCCTCGAGGCCTTTGTGCTGCTGCACTTCCACACGTGTGCCAGGGGCCTTGCTGGAGATGCAGGTAAGTCAAGGCTCAGTAGAGCAAACTCTGGGTGTGTGGCCTAGTCCTGACCTTGTCTCGATTCCAGTAGGAGAGGCAGGGTCCAGTCTCTACTCTTGGAGAATAGTGGTGCACTGATCCTCAGTGGGATACACCTAGATGTTTTTAAAGCTGCTTAAATCTGATAGAAGAAAGATGCATGTAGTAGGGATATGAATGTGGGAGAGAATGTGTCAGAGAAGGGTATTCTACATGCATCAGTTCTGCCCAGGATGTGAACAGTCACCAAACCAAAGTCACCAAACTGATAGAGCAAGGGGGCATTCCCAGAGAGGGAGTGCTGGCTCCTTGCTGTATCTGTGGTGGGAGCTGGGCTGGTTTCTGTCTCTCCAAAGAGCCAGCACGGAAAGAGAACTTGGGAGAAAGGTCACTAGGCTTTTTTTTTGACCATGCATCTGTCTTGTTCCTTAATGCTGATATCCCCACCCCTGACTCTTTTTTTTGTCTTTTATCCCTCAGAGCCTTTTTCAGTGCCCTGGTATGCAGTCATCTCCTGGCTTCTTGCTGCTTCCCAGTTCTTCTATTCCACAGGCCACCAACCCATCTTCCCAGCCATCCACTGGAATGCAGCCTTTGTTGGCTTTTACCTTGACCACAGCACGAACCTCCTGCCTGCTGTCCTGGTGGGCGCCAACACCTTTGCCTCCCAGATCCTCTTTGCAGGTAAATCAGGTTCTCCCTGGGCTGTGGGGCCTGAGCAGAAACAGCTCACTGCTGTGCCTTGCCTGGGGATGTGCAGGCTGAAGATGAGACGATGAAGGCTCCAGCACCATCTGAACAGCAGCATGCTCATTGTCCCCTCCTGGGAAAACATGTTGCTGCCTGGGGCCTGCAGCCTGGCCTGGAGCTGGGATTTATTCTGCTCATCCAGGGCATGATGGCAGAGCCTGGACAGCTCATCACCTGCCAGGCCCCAGTAACTTCATGTGCCTTTTTCCTTGAGGTAGTTGGCTCCCCGCTGCTCCTGCTGTGGTCCTTTGTGTGTGAGATGCCCAACTCGCAGAGGAAGAAGCCCAAGAAGGAGTCCCAGGAGGAGCTGAAGGAGGTGGAGGAGCGCATGATGGAGATGAGGCTGCGGGAGTCTCCAGAGAAGTTCTCCACTGCTCTGTTGCAGTTGGGGCTGAAGTACCTCTTTGTCCTTGGGACGCAGGTAAGGACAGAGGCAGGGGGGCTGTGGGAAAGGCTGTCTGGGAGGAAATCAGTGTGCTGTGAGAACTGTAGTTCCCTCTGGTTAGAAAAAGGGGTCAGTTAGGACACAGATGGGGAGAGGTGAAATGTCTGGTTGAAAGTGGCAGAGTAAGTCCCTTCTCAGATATGCCCTTTCCTCTGTGCTTTGGGAAGGGATCCAGCATGGAAGCTGTGGTATAGATTAGGCTGCTTCTCATACCCATCTGCCCAGAGTGAGCATGTCTGTTTAGGAACTGCAGGGCTGTAATCCTGCTCCCACTCTTCCTGACCATACCTATCTCACACCAGCTCTGGTTTCCATATGTGCTGTGGTGATACAGGGAACTAAACACCAGAAAATTAATCCTGTAAAAGAAGCAAATAGGTTTCTGAAGTTTACCGCTTCAGATCATTTTCCCCTGTGGTCAGATCAGAGGCAGTGCAAGGGAGGGGGCAGGCTCTGCAGCAGGAGAGCAGGAGTGCTTCTCTCAGTGAAACAGTAGGTCAGGTTAGCCACAGTGTGAGCCCCCCGTCTGCTGTCCCAGCCTGGCCCCACGAGGGCCTGCATGTACCCCAGGCTGCTTGTGTTTCCTGACTTGAGGACATGATGGAAGGCTGTTTTGTTTGGGATGCTCATTCCTGATGTGCACTGCACCAGCCTCTTAGGTATGTGCAGTTTAGTACCGCCTTCAGATATGTATCTCATCAGGCCCACAAGGCCTTTCCAGAACCACTTGTAACTTGTTTTTTGTGATCTTCCTCACAGCTTCTAGCCTGTATTTGTGCAGCTATGATCCTCAGGAGGCACCTCATGGTCTGGAAGGTCTTTGCCCCCAAGTAAGTCCCAGGAGTTGCTTTGATGATGGTTTAAGGCTCCTGTCCCTGACATTTTGACTTGAGTTCCTAGACAGTGATGTTGGAAGGGACTCTGTGATTGATACTGACTTCTTACCTACTAGAGACTGTAGGAGTGTCCTTAAGTAATTCCTGCTTCAAGTGCAGAAGCTAGACTTGAGCTAGAGCCTAGAAATTTTTCCTTACCTTAATTTCCAAGAACACACAGAGCCCAGCTGGAAGCTGAAGATTATTCAGGTTAAAGAGCCAAAGAGAGAAGTGGTAAATCCAGAAACACTGAGTTAGCAAACCTTTGGAATAGGTGTGGGAGGTGGCCTCAGCCTCTGAGAGTTTCAAAATCCCACCTGAGTCAGGTCCTGAGTGGCCTCTAAACCAGAGGCATGCTTGGCTTCCATGTTGCAGGCAGCAACTGCTGGGGAGTGAATGTAATTCATGTTTTAGGATGTGGGATACCACCAGCCCCTCATTGTCAGGAAAATCAGTCTGCTGGGATTGAGAGTAGCAGCCTGTCTTTGTAGGCATGCTGGCTACGATATCCTTAACTGCATCTCTTGGGCTTGCAGGTTCCTCTTTGAGTCACTGGGCTTCATGGTGAGCAGCATCTGCCTCTTGCTGGGGATCTCCCTGGTGATGCGCGTGGACTGTGCCGTCAGCACCTGGCTCAGCCAGCTCCAGCTCAGGTAGCGTTGGAGCCGTGGGGAACCTGACCTGCTCGTCGGCCAAGGCTCTGGTTGTCTCCTGGCCTCCCCTGGGACAGGAGGGATACACGAGCAGTGAGTGCCTGCCGACAGCAGTCAGGGACTATCCCCAGCTCCCTGCCCCTGCACTGCACAAACGGACCGGAGCCAACTGTTCCTCGCACACGGGGGTGGTGTTTCTCAGCAGGGGAGATCAGAGCTCTTGCTCTTGCAGAGTCCTGAAGTGCTCCTCTGGAGAAACACCAGTGGGGATCTTGCTGCTGCTTTCCTGACGACTGTCTCCACTGTGCAGTGGCCAGCAAGGTGCCAGCTTGCCTGTGCAAAGACTGACTCCTGGGATGGGGCCTGCTGAGGAGGGAAGAGGAGGTTGGAAGGAGAGGAAATGTTCTGCAGCCACCACTTGTTTTCACATGCTCTGTTTTCACACTGGAATCAAAGTACATGGTTACACACATGCAGATGGTACCTAGGGCTTCAGTGGCAACTGCTCCTCTGTAGTCTCTTCTGTAGTGAGACCTCTACTGCCCTATAATCACTCCTGTTTTCCTGGTCCTCCTCAGCCCTTTGAAGGTCGTGGGGAGCACTCTGGGCTGCCTTGTACAGCCTGAAGTAGGCTTAGCTTGGGGTGGTGATAGCAAGGAGAACTGTGTCCATGACCAAGAAACTCTCCATTTGTGTTCTCAGCCTGCCAGGGTCCCTGTGCCTGGGTGGTAGCAGCCAAGGCTCCCAAGTATGTGCTGCTGGATGATGCTGGCTCTTGATTGTGAACAGTTAGGGTGCAGGGGGATACAGCGACAGAACGAGAGGTCACAGTCTTAAGCTGTGCCAGGGGAAGTTTAGGCTGGACATTAGGAAAAAATTCTTCACAGAAAGAGTGATTGGCTATTGGAGTGGGCTGCCTAGGGAAGTGGTGGAGTCATTGTCCCTGGAAGTGTTCAGAACAAGACTGGATGTGCCACTTAGTTCCATGGTGTTAGGTCACAGGTTGGACCTGATGATCTCAAAGGTCTTTACCAACCCAGTTAATTCTGTGATTCTGTGAACATGGGCTCACCCCCATATTGGGCCAGAAAGAAAGGGGAGCCTGGAGTAGCTGTCCCAGCTGCAGGAGTGTGAGCTCCAATGCCTGGGAACAGCTGCTTGAAAGCCCTGAGCAGGCACCAGTTCTTGAGGGAAGTGGTTTAATTCACTGGTGTCTGTGTATATGCTGGGGGTTATGGACCCAAGGCATTGCAGCCAGTTGCATCCATGATCTCGTGTCTGATGCTTATCTCCCTCTTGACCTTGGTGTTCTGTGTGGGACTTCATGCCACAAGTGAGCTACCCAAACTGCCCTTGGCTCCTTGCAGTCAGGAGACTTGGTGTTTCTTTCTTTAAGGGCACAGGGAGAGAAGGACAGTGACCACAGTGCCTGGCCACATCCTGGCTAAGTTCCTCCTGCCGTTTCTATTGGAGCTGGGATTCCTTACTGCCCTGAACCACTGTGTGGCATTACTTGGTGCTATGAAACCTTTTGTTCTCTTTCCCCTCTGGAAAGAGCTGAGGACTGCTTGCCTAGGATTTCTGCATTGGTGTTTGTCTGATCCTATTAATTTTTAACTCATGCACCGTGACTGCTCCTGCTTGAGTTCCTTACTGCAGACTGTTAGGATAACTCCAGGCTCTTCTCCTCTCCTCTGCCCTGAAGTGTCCCAAGGAAAATGGCTTGTCCGCTTTCTAATCATTTCAGTTCTTCCCATTTTTCCAAAGTGCCCAATTGCTTTGGAAAATAGCTCTTGAGGGCAGGTTGAGTTTTATATTTTATCCCTACATAATGCCTGCTCAGGTTGTTAGGGTACAATTCCAGGGGGGGCTAATTTTGCCCTAATTTTGGGTTTCCATTGCCTGGCCTGCTCCTAGGACTACTGGCTGTGCTGTACTCTGTCAGCCTCTCACCTGCCTTGCTCTGCAGGCCTGTCCTGCTCGATTTCACCTGACACAACCAGGGACTGGTCTGTATCTGGCATCACACTCCGGGCTGCCTCACTGCCTGGATGCATGACACTGGTATTAGGAACAGGCAAGGGGTATCAGCGTGGTGGGGGAAGCTGGAAGCTGCAGAAACCCATCAGCCCACAGTTAGATGGGCTTAGGCACTTCTACCCTTAAAAACAGGCTATTTGCTATAAACTGTGACTTGTTGGTAGCTGTGCTGAGGGGCAAGGGGTGCATCGATAAGAGAGGAGGAAGAAGGTGGAGTTAGTAGCTACCCAGTGAATTTCATTTAATGTGAGGTTAATCTGGATAACACATGTTGCTAAACCCCATGGCTGAAGCCCAAATAGGTGACTTTGTACAACCTCTTCTTGTAACCTTGTAACCTGGTCAGGAGCTGCCCTCAGTGTATTTGTGCTGGCAGAAATTCTTGTGGTCACTTGTAGTGTAGAACTGGCCCCTGGCATCCTTGCAGCTGCCACCCAGGCCCCTGGGCTTCCATCTCTGGGACTAGTTCCCCTTCTAATGGTCACTCCAAGGCAGCTGAGCCTTCCCATGTCCGTCTTTCATGGTTGGAACACTCATGTGGGGCTCAGGCATTCACTCCTCACCTCTCTATGTCACCCCTCTGCTGTGGCTGTAGGCTCACCTTCCTGGGAGACCAGGGAGAGCAGAGGGAACAGCAGAGCTGTATTGTCGTGAAAGCACGCACACCCTTGTCTCACCACAAACTGAACAAAACTTGCAGTAACAGAACTGCGAGTACCTTCTCGTCACTGCAGAGATGCCACGGAGTGCTGGCTGCGCGGCCACAGCAGACTGGCTGCTACACCAAAGATTTCAGATTCTTGAAGACAAGTTTTCCAAGGGCTGGAGATGCTCTTGCTTCCTTTCATTGACTATTTCAGTCTTTGTCAGCCTTCCCCAGCTGCCCTCAAGCTGTTTGTCTGCCATTCTCCTGAGCCTACTGGGGATTACAGAGTTAACTGGGCCAGGGCTTGGCAGCCTGGGAAGCAGAACATGCTGCTGATGCTGCGGCCAACATGGCTTGTCTGCTGACTTAAAACCCCAAGAAGAAAGTGCCTGCTGGTCCAAACCAAGGCTCTCTGGGAGAATGGTGTGCTGCATAGGAGGCTCCGAAGTAGTTGCCATAGGAGCCTGCTTATCTCTCCTGGATGAGTTGTTCCAAGTGGTCCCTGTGTCCCTTGGCTGAGTGTGACAGGGGACAGAATGCTCAGCAGACCGGTTTCCATCCTGCATGCCACAATCCTGCTGAACTTTGGGCTTTGCAAGCATTGTGCCTGTGTTCCTTGGCAGGGGAAAGCTCTGTTGTGAAACTTCCCTGGCTCGGGCCCATTGTGGACAGTGTGTCCCGTGGTCCTGACACAGGGCAGGGATTGAATTGTGGCTCTTTTGTGCTGCCTGGAAAATGACTGAAAACCGCCACCACTGTGAAGGGTTGTGGGTGTTGGGAGCATCCCGTAGCTCTGATCTGTGGTGGGGCTGACATGGATCCCAAGAGATGGCACTGCTCTGGGGGGGCTGCGGCTCACTGCAGCTCTGTTGCCACACTTGTTTCTCCGTCCCACCTCTCTCCCTTCTTCCCTCAACACTTCAGGCTGCTTTTCTATGCCAAGGCGCCGTCCCAGTCTCAGTGTGCATGTTCCCCCTTCCCCTCGGGAAGCAGCAGTGCCAGCTCAACACACCACCGAGCTTGGAGCAAGGTTGTTGTTCTATTTTTTCTTAACCTCTGTGTGCCTCAGTCCCTCATTTGGGGGAAAAAAACAAAAAAAAAAACGGGGATGGACCCAGTTGTGGAAAGCAACCTGGGAGCTCTGCCTGCAGCATGGTGCTACGGTGTCCTGGGTATCCAGATATCTGGCTGTCAACGCTTTCATTCACATCCAGCAGCTACACCTGGGAGGTGGAAGCGATGCTTGAGACTGCTGGGAAGCAGGGCCTTCTTTTTTTTTTTTCTTCCAAAAAACCCTCCGATACAGGCGGGTTGGGAGCATTCGTCCTCCCGGCAGTTGCGGTGTCCTCGTCCCGCTTCCAGCAGCGCTGGGTTGTAATACCACCGACCCCGGAGGGCAGGCAGGGAGGGGTTGCTCCCTTATTAAATGGCTTAATCAGTGAATTAATCGGTCAGGGAGCGGGGAGGGTGGAGAGGTGTGCGTGGAGATTTGCTGTCCGGGGGCGGCCACGAAACAGATGTCTGCAAATAAAACCGTGAGAGCCAAGGTGGGCGGTGTCGCCTCCTCCTTCCATCCGTCTCCCCGGTGCGGGATCGCCCTGGACCCATCCCGGCTCTCCCTCTTGTGAGAAACGAGCACACAAATACTGTAACTTTTAATGCCATTTGTTATAGAGCAAAAGGAAGCAGCGCTGGGCGCGTGACTCGGCGGTTTTCCTAGTCAGAGGCACAACGGGTCTTCAGAGAGATCGGGTTTCTATCATAAAACTGTCACAGAAGCGGGAGGGATTATTACAATTTCTTTAAGGTAGGAGGGAAATTATTTATATAGGTACCCCCCCTTTCTCCTCCCCTCTAGAATTTGGGTAGATGGTCTTTTATCGCTTTTTGAGGGTCTTGAGACCGAAGTAGAGCTCTCATCCTCATTTTGAACTTTTCAACTCCTGAAAAAAATGGCTTGAGCTTTCCTTAATTGGCTCTGAAGGTGGTGTTATCTTCCGGTGAACTAATTTATGGCCTACCCAGGAAATTCTTGATATATTTGTTGCAGAAAGGTGTCTGTTTCTTCGAAGTTTCAGGGAGTAAACAATGTGTCCTTGTACTAATGGCATTTAGCAGGAAGGGCTCATCAAAGCTCACCATTCATTGAAATAAAGTCTTATTCCAAATCACACTACTAATATATCTGAATACTATAACATGAATTAATGAAATTATGAATTAATGAAAGCATAACTCTATTAATAAAGCCGCTGTATTTCACACATCTGTACCAACACATCCAGATACCCACTAATACATCTGAACATTATAATACGGATTCTACTTATTCGCGAAAGCGGAATTCTGTCAACAGCACCACCGTACTTGACATTCCCAACGTCCCTCATCCCGGTGTGCGGGTTCCTCGCGGCGGGAAGCGGAGGGGCGGGCGCGGATCCCTCTGAGCGCCGTGGGAAGCTGACACCGGAGCTGTGCCGGGAGTTTTTGGTGGGATATTAAGGAGTCACCGAATACCCCGAGTTGGAAGGGACCCACGGGGATCACGGAGTGCAGCTCCTGGCCCTCCCTGCTCAGGCCAGCCCCGAGAATCCCTTTGAAAAGCCTTTTCCTTAAGGGGAAGTTAAGGGTTGGATGTTAGGAAAAGGCTGTTTACCCTAGAACGGGTTCCCCAGGGAAGCGGTCACGGCGCCAAGCCTGACAAGAGTTTCGGAAGGGTTCGGACAACGCTCTCAGACACACGGCAGGATTCTTTGTGTGTCCTGCGCGGGGATCAGAGTTGGATCCTCCCAGGTCCCTTCCTTCCGACTCGGGATATTCCCATTCCCTGACCTTGCTGACCGGCGGCTTCGCCCTGCGAGGAGATTTGTCCCTCCGCGGCCGCCGCCTTCCCGCCGGGGCATGGCGGGGGCTCCCCCGTTGCCTTGGTGACGGAGGGAAAGGCGGGAAAGCGGCGGGCAATGGCGGCGGTCGGGAAACGGCGGCGGGAGGCGGGCCCGGACCGGGAGCGGGAGCGGGGCTGTCTGAGCGCCTGGGCCGCCCGCAGCCGTGCGCTGGCCGAGCGATGGACGGTGCGGCACGTCCCGTCCTTTCCCTTCCCTTCCCTCCTTCCCCCGCTCCCGGTGCGGGCGCTGAGCGCGTCCCTTGCAGGCAGCGCGGGTCCCGGTGGCGGCGCGGGAGCTGCGGCGGCAGCAGCGGGACGGGTTCGAGGAGCTGCTGCGGAGCATCCGCGGTGAGTTTTGGCTGCCCTTGTCCCCGGGCCTGGGCGGGGGGAGCGCCGGGACCCGGACGCGGGTGTGCACCGGGATGCGGCTTCCCGGTACTGGAGACGGACTCGTGAAGGGGCCTGCAGAAGGGAATTGCCAGGGTTTGGAAGGGACCTCTGGAGAGTATCCCGTCCAGGCAGGGTCACCTGGAGCAAGTGGCACAGGAGCGGCCTCCAGGTGGGTTTGGAATGTCCCCAGAGTGGGAAACTCCACGACCTCCCTGGGCAGCCTGTTCCAGTGCTGTGCCGCCCCCGGTGTGAGGAAGCCCTTCCTCGTGTTGAATTGGGACTCCCTGTGTTTTGGTTTATGGCCATTGTCCCTTGGGATGCAGCTCCGGCGTCCCAGTGCTGGAAACAGACTGGGGTGAAACGTTCCCCAGCTGCCCTGTGCTGAACTGGGCCTGCAGCGGGGTTAATGCCCAGCCCCAAACTCCACCCGATCTTGCAGGGCAGAGCTGGGTCTCTGGCAAGTCAGGGAAGGGCTTCCTTGTCACAGATGTGGTGCAGAGGGAGCCTGATTTCCAGTTCTAGGCTCCTGAGTGCAGGAGAGACACAGAGCTCCTGGAGAGGTCCCAGCCGAGGGCAACAAGGGTGGTGAGGGGACTGGAGTGTTTCTCTTGGGAGGGAAGGCTGGTTCTGGTCATCCTGGAGCAGAGAGGGCTGAGAGGGGACCTCATTCATGCCTGTCAGTGCCTGAAGGGAGGTGTCAGAGGGAGGACCAGGCTCTGCCCAGTGGTGCCCAGCAATGGGACAAGCAGGAACAGCCAGGAACTGGTGCACAGGGAGTTGCATCTGAACGTGAAGAAGAACTTATGTGCTGTGTGAGTGACTGAGCACTGGAACAGATGGTTCAAGGAAGATGTGAGATCTCCCTCAGTGGAGGTATTCAGGAAGCATCTGGATGCAATCCTGTGCCCTGTGCAGGGAGCTTGGACCAGATGAGGCACTGTAGTCTCTTCCAGCCTTACCCATTCTGCAAGGAGAGCTGTTGATGCTCTTTTGGGAGAGCTGAAAGGTCTGAATCCAGGGGGACTTCAGCACCTGGATACCTGGGGAATGGATGCCTACAGCAGTGTAGGCGCCTGGAGAGGTGACGTGATTTAGCTCACAAGTGGCTCAATCCCACCACAACCACAAAAAAAAACATTCTTGCTGGGCCACCAGCTGTCACCAAGCCAGGTGTTGCCACTTCAGCACGGATGGGTGTCGTGTCCTAGCCAGCTGAATTCCTTGTTGGCTTGTCTTTGCCCACAGGGCTGCCAGCTGCCCTTCCCACCCTGCCTCTGGAACTCACTGTCCTCTACAACTCCCTGCTCCTCACGGCGGGAGCTTCCGACTCTGCCGTCAAAGGAGAAGCAGAAGGAATTCGCCAGGGGCTCCTCAGGGGTAAGGAAGTGGTTCTCTGTAGGGTGACTCCTCGGGGTGAGGGCAGCATTCTCTGTGCTCTGGAGATGTGCAGTGGGTGGCTGGAGATGGGTGGAACTGTGGGCAGGCAAGCCTGGCTGCACCAGGAAGGGCTGGAGATGGGTAGGTTGTGTCTGGGGATGGTGTGCTGCTGCCACTAGGGATGGGCCGGGGGGTTTAAGGGTTAAAAAAAGTTTTCAGGGTACAAGGTGCCAAGTCTCTAGCAAAGCTCTAGTGACAATTTAGTAGAAAATTGTTTTCTTTAATTATGTTGTGCTGGCTTCAAAGAAAACTGACTTGAGTAGGCTGCAGGTCAGATGTGGATCTGCAGTGTTGGCACACACCTACCTGAGGGCAGGTGATGTCAGGAGGACTCAGCAGGGCTGAATTCAACACTCTGAACTGTGTGTTGTCTCCTGAATGTGCTGCTGTCAGCTCCAGACCCTGAGAGCTTGGTTTCCATGCTGCTGAGTCTGTGCCAGCCCTGTAACCCCATTCCTGCCCTTGCTGTGGGGAGCCCATGCTTGCTTGAGGCTTTCTTTCCCTCTTGGGAAGGTATCTGTTACAGGTCACCCACTTGTCTCATGGCTGTGGGTCTTTTTCCTTGGGTTTTTTTTTTTTCAGTTCTGGAGGCTTGTGGAGCCTGTGGGCAGGATCTTAGCACGGAGGAGCTGTGGAAAAAGGTGCTGCAGGAGGTAACTGTTGAGGAGTTGCAGGCACCTTTGCACCGACTGGGGGCCCTGCAAGCAGCCTGGTGGTTGGCAGCCAGACGCCTGGGAAGCATTGCTGGTCTTTTCCAGCTCCTGAGCCCTGCTGAGGTAATTGGACACGGGCAGGGGCTGGCAGAGCTGGCATAGATACTGTGTTCGTCATAAAACTCACTCTGCAAAATGTTGTTGTGACATTTGGGCACCTGAACCCGTCAGTACTGCCCAGTCAGCATGAGTAATCCTCTCCCTGGTGTTCCAGCCTAGCCTAATGTTCCTGGGTAAGTTAATGAATCCCAGAATATTCTGCCTGTTTGGAGCCCTGGACCCTCTGTGTGTGAGACAGGAGATTTGGGCAGGCTGGAAGGACTTGCAGCCTCTCTAGGGAACAAACTGTGAGCAGTGGGATGCAGAGGAACCTTCCCTGCTGACTGAGAAGCTGCTGAGGGGACCCACCTTTTTGAATGCTCTCCAGCAGCACTTGGACCTGCCTTGCCAGGAGCCCCTGGAGCTGCCGCCCCACTCTGAGGTGGGGAGGTGCTGCCTCAGGCCTGGCAGGAATCAGTCCAGAGAGGAGGCTGTAGCTGAAGTGAGTGTGTGGTAGGACACTGCTCCCCAGGGCAGGGAGCACTGCCAGAGGGTTTGGTGGGACCTCTGCTTCCCTGTGCCCTTGGGCCATTGTTTCCTGCTTCCCTTCAGGATTCCCTGCTCTCTCTCCTCTGTGCACTCACAGGACACGGGAGGAGGTCGGTGCAGAGAGGGGCAGAACCAACTCCTCTCCCTGCTCAGGGCGTGGAGGGTCCCTGCTGAGGGGCCCTCCCTGCCCCTTGTACAGAGCACCGAGGACTTGAAAGAAATACTCTGCACTGCAGCAGCCTTCCTGCAAGGTTTGTGGGGGCAGGTTTCCCCAGTTGGTCCTTTCCCTGCACTGTCACAAGGCTCCTCTGCCTGTCTGTGACTTTACCCAGGTGCCTGGACCCTGCAGTCATTTCAGAGCAGTTTTGCAGGGGACTTAGGAGAATTTCCCTTTCTTCTGTCTGTCTTCTGGCACCTGCCTTGTTGCAAGCACGTTGTTCCTGTTGGACTATGATGCTGCAAGAGCCACACAAAGCTGTTGTGGGGCTTTATAAAAGCCTGATGTCATAGCAGGCAGTGGATCTCATCTGATGGCTGCTGCTTTCTGTCCCATTTCTTTTTACTTTCCTTCACTATTTTGACAACCCCAGCAGCTCTGGGAGCAGCCAGTGCTGCCTGTCTGCTCAGGCTCAGGCAGGACCTTCCTGCCAAGAGCTGCAGCCCACAGACCTAGAGCCAAAATGCTGTAGGGCAGCACCAGCACCTCCAGCAGGGAGCAGATGTGTGTCTGATGCAGGTATGTGAGAGCAGACTCAGAGGGACGCTTGAAAAGAGGATTGTTAGAAAAGCAAATAACCAGTTGTGATAAATATTAGTGAATTAATATCCCAAAGCATCCTGCTGGGAAATGGCCCAGATGTGCTGGAAAGATTCTGAGATTCTGTGCGTGCTTCCCCATCTGCACCTCTGTCACTGTGGATGAATG
This sequence comes from Serilophus lunatus, assembly GCA_013399895.1. Taxonomy (NCBI): domain Eukaryota; kingdom Metazoa; phylum Chordata; class Aves; order Passeriformes; family Eurylaimidae; genus Serilophus; species Serilophus lunatus. The sequence goes on along the minus strand of VXBA01003015.1, from coordinate 740,799 downwards.
TGGAGCTGAACGTGCCCAGCGCTTTCCTCTGTCCTTGTTCTGGGCCAAGGCAGGGATCTTGCTTTCTGGGCTTGGAAGCTGCTGTTATTTCTGCTGGACATTTCCATCGAGTGGCTTGTTCTCTTTGCAACACCATCAAAGCAAAGATGCCAGCTTGGCACCATCCTGCTGTGCATTGCTGGTTTTGGAAGGGGGCAGGCGCTGGGAAGAAAAGGGCACCGTGCTTGTTTGGGAACCAGGGAGGGCGGGAAGGTGAGCTGCAGAGCTGAGATACTGGGTCTGTCCTAGGGCTGCAGGAGCTGGAGGCTGGGAACTTCCCCACCGCCCTCTCCCTCCTTCAGGAAGCTGCAGGAGGATTCTGTTCCAAGGAAGTCCTGGCCCAAATCTACACCTGCCTCGGCTGCTGCGCTCAGCGGATGGTAAATGACAGCAGAGAGGGGACAGAGCAGGGTGGGAGGGCTCAGGCTGATGTTCACAGGCCTCTGTGTGGTCCAAGGCTGCTGCAGGGAGGAAGGTCTTGAGCAAGAAGTGGCCCTTGTGGCCCCAGTCTCCTTGGACAGGCTGCCAAATCCAGGCAGGGATTTTGTCTGAGCACAAAATGCTGCAGAGAGAGGCTCAAAACCAACCCGAGGAGGCCTAAAGTGCTGCCCTTGCTTGGTGGGGATTTCTGGAGGAGCAGAGCGGGGACCTGGATCCCACTGAATGGTAAAAATGTGCTTGCAACATGCATCTCTTCCCATCCAACTAGGGCAAGCCTCAGACAGCCCTTCAGTACCTGAAACGTGCCCTCCAGGTAGACTTCCAGTGCCTTCCTGCCCTGTCCCACGTGGCAGCAGTGTACCATGAACTGGGAGAGACCAATGTGGAGTTGCAGGTCCTGGCTCTGCTGTACGAGGTTTGTCCTATTCCTGTAGTTCTGGGTTGAGTTTTGCCCAGCAGAGCCTGCACAGAACTTCAAGCAGGCTTCTTACTTCTATGCGGGGTTGTTTGACCCTGGAGGGGTTCCCAAAGTGGGCTGCAGCAATCCAGGCATGGTGCTGCCTTCAGCCAGTGGGCAGGAAGGAGCCGAAATTCCTGCCCAGCAGCTAGTGGCTGGGTGTGGCAAGTTCATGTTTTTGTGTACCAGTTCATGTTTTTGGTGGCTTGGGAGAAGAGGTCTCAGGTCAGAAAGTATCAGTCTCTTAACAGAAGTATATAATAGTAAAGGGGCATTTACAGGCAGACTGGCTGTGAGGGGATGTGCATTACCTGCCTGGGAGAGTAGGCCACAGAAGACACCGAGTTACCTCTTCTGCAGTTTGAAATCTGTGAAGTACAAACAACTGTGGGGAGGGATCTCTCTCCTTAGGATGGCCCAAGATCTGGCCTAACTAGGTCTGGAGAGGGTGTTCCAGGCAGCTCAGAGCACTTTGAACTAAAATCCTGAGGTGGTCTGGGTGATCCCACAAATCTGGTGCCATGTGGAGACCATGTCCATGTGTGATCCCGCTGGCTCTCCCTGGGAGTGGCTGTGAGAACAATGTAGCTGTGCTGGTGAAGTGCAGCACTTCTGCTCGCCTGAGTGCACCTCCAGATGCCAGAAGCAACAATGGATTGCATCTACCAAAGCCTTGACCAGTATGGTGTTGATCATATTTTTCTGTTCCTGTTTCATAGGCTCTGGAGAAAAAACCTCTGGCAGCTGCTTCCTCTAGTCCCTGTTTCCTAATCCGAACAGAGCTGCTCGTCCACACACCAACGCTCACTTCTCTCCTTCGCCATCTCCACCCCTCTGAAGTGAAGTACCTGCTGGCACAGCGGTGTCTCCAGGATGGGAGGTAACAGTGCCTCTGGTCTGCTTGCACCATATTGCTTGTTTGGGCTTTCCCTGTGCTCCTGGAAAATGATCCTGTTCAGTACTGCTGTTGTAGGTCTGCTCAAAGCGTGGGTGTGGTGACCAGAGTGAGTGTGGTGCATGGAGATCCCGTGGGCTGGGAATCCAGGCTCCACCTGACTGCTGGCACTTCTGGGGCTTCCTTTGCTCTTTCCACCACATGTCCTGTCCCTGTTGCAGGGTGGAAGATGCAGTGGAACATTACCTGGATTTTCTGGCTCTGCTTCAGGAGGGGCTGCAGCAGCAGGTAGGTGTTCAGTGAGCTCCCTTTGCAGCTTGGAGATGAGGCTTGGATCCCCATCCCAAGACCTGGGCCCAGGCATTGCCCCTAGACACCAGGTTTCAGACTGGCAACCCTGACTTGTGGCATGTCTGCCTTTGGATTCACACCAGAGACCACTCACCACCGCTATTTGGAAAGACAGCTTCCCCTTCCCTGTAGGGAATGAGCTGTCAGCCTGATTTTGGATTTCCTTCACTTCCAAAGCAGAAAATTGCTGCCTTAACTCTGGTGAGCTGTGAGTGCTTCACAGCTTCTGCCTGCTCTACCAGGCTCCAGTGTCAGGGAGCGAGCCTGGCCTTTGCTGGGCAGCAGCTCCCAGTTCCTGGTGGGGTTGTCCTGCTTGGCTGGGCACTCTGCAGTTCTGTGTCTGAGCACCAACATTCCCTTTGCTCCCCAGGTGCCCCTGGATCGTAGCTCAGCTCTGCCAAGGATCCCAGAGGTGTTCCTGGAGGCAGCATCTGCCTTGGAGCAGGCTGGGAGGCACCAGGATGCCATAACTGTGTGTGAGGAGGTCATCAGCCGGACAACTGACCTGATCCCACGGATCCTACGAGGGGAGGAGAGGCTGGAGCAGCCAGAATGTCCATCACCAGGAGCGGGACTGTCAGGTGGACTCCCGTCCCAGAAGAAGGAGAGTCTGTGCTGCCTTGCCTGGAGAACAGCTGGATACCTGCACCAGGGGTGGGCATGGGCCAAGCTGGGCCAGAGCAAGGAGGCCATAACACAGTTCAGCAGGTGAGGAAGCCTCGCTGGGAGAAGAGGCCTCCCCAGCAGACAGCAGTTGCTGGTGGGGACGGGGCAGGGCACAGAGCAGCACCAGGGCTGGCCAGACAACTTGACACTCCTGACAGCCCAGGAGTGTTCCCAGAGCCCCTCTGTCCTCCCTCCCACAGGTGCCTCAGCGATCTCCTGCGTGTGCAGCTCCATGGCGTTGGACAAACAGGTAGGAGGGCCCCTGTGTGGAACCTGGCTGGGTCAGGATCTGTGCTTGGCCCAGTGTCACCTGTGTCCCTGCGTGCTGAGCTCTCCACCATGATGAATCCTCTGAAAAGACTGGCTGGTGTGGTTGCAGCAGGGTTTGGCCTCACCCGTGCCTCCTTCTTCACTGTCTAAGGCAACAGTTAAATGGGCTGTGAACTGGGAGGCTTCTCCAGTCCAGATTTTAGGGAAGAGATCTGATCCAGGTGTGCAGATGAGCAGCCATAGGTCAGGCTGCTGCTCAGGATGCTGTTTACCACAGCCATGTAACATTCCAAGCTCTTGGCATTCTTTCTTCAGTCTCTCCCTCCACTGCCTCCTGGCCTCTTCCAGCCTGGCAGAGGGGCTGAGCTTTGCCATTTGTCTGAGGAGCTGGAAAATGAGCAGCCCAAGGAGATCTTTGGCCTATCCTGACTTCTAACCCTGCTGAGACTAAGCAGGGAATGTCTGGAGCATGTTATCTTCAGGTGTGTGTGTGTGTGTGTGTGTGTCTTTCTGTGACAGAGGATCTCCTGCCAGAAGTGGAGGTGCTCCAGAAGATCAGGTTGCTCTCTCTCATTGGGAGAGGCACACAATTCCTGGAGCTGGGGAAGCACAAAGAAGCCCTCTTGGATTTCCAGCATGGTTTGCAGGTCTCACCAGGTAAAAGGCTCTTCCCATTCCTCGTTTTAGTGAGGAACAGGGGGGATTTCCACAAAAAAATGTGGAAAAATGTGTCCTGGGCTGCTTCAGTGACTTCAGCAGCAGGTTCTTAACCGTTGACCACACTTTTTCGAGTGTCAAGCAAGGCCTACTCTGGGGCCTACTCAGTGGAGAAACACCAAAACTGTTGTCACAAGACTGTGTCAGAATCCTGATCCTTCTTCCTTCCTCTTGCAGGTGACCCAAGTGCTGCCTCCTATGTGGCTCAGGCCCTGTGGAAACTGGACCGAAAGCAGGAGGCGGCTGCTCAGTGGCAGAAGCTCTGCCTGAGTTGCCCCGGGGAGGAGGACAGGGAGCAGGGAAGGTGTGTGGAGGGCAGGATGGAATCTCACCCCCGAACTGTGTGTGTGTCAGGGCTGGGGGTACAGCACAGCTCAGCCTCGAGGGCTCTGAGGAGCTTCTCCTCTGAGGGACCGTGGGCTCCTGTGGAGCCAACTGGGAAGGGGTGGAGGCTGAGGGGCAGGGAAGGAGGCTCTGCCAAAGGAACTCCGGGAATGCCGCAGCAGTCCTCCCTGCTGCCGTGTTCCCTTCCAGGCCCCTCCCTTTGTACCTGGTGTCCTGTCTGGAGCAGGCACTGTTTCCACACCGCGAGCCCCTTGCCAGGAGCATCCAGGATTACCTTGGGACAGCTTCCCAGGACCCCTCCAGCTATCCCGGCCTTTCATCCCATCCCCACCTGCCTGGGTCTCCTCGCTCCACCAGAGGCTTTTAAGGACTTCTCCAAGACTCAGGATTACTCTGGGATAAAACTGGATTCCCCAAGGACTGAAACATCTCCTTTTCCAATAAAAGCCTGAGCACTGTTTAGTTTTAGGTTGGGGTTTTTTTTTTTTTGGTGCCTTTTTTGCAGATTGATGCATCGCCGTCACGCGCTGCTGCGAGCCCGCGGGTGTGGGAGATCCAGGGCAGAGACACCGTCATTCCCCGGCTCCAGGGAGCTGGAGCTCTGTCCTTCCCTGCGCTTCCCACACCGAGAAAGCAACTTTTCACTCGGTGCCTGCGGTCGGGATCACAGAGGAGCGGCTCTGGCCGAACCAGCTCCCAGCTCTGAGCCGCCTGGTGTAGTGGGAAGTGTCCGTGCCGCTGGAACAAGAGCCGTGACCCCGCTCCAGCCCCACTCCCGCCGCGGCCATTCCACGATTCCCGGGAAGGGACTCGTGGGCTCCGCCTGGCGGGAACGGCCCCGCGTGCGCGCCAAGCGCCTCCTGATTGGCCTTTCCCCTCGGGCGCTGACCAATCGCGGTGTGCGGACGGCCGCGGGGGAGAGGGGCGAGACTTCCTGCCGGCGGCTCTTCGCCATTGGCCGCCCTCGCGCTGTCACTCAGCGGAGCATCCGCGCTGCGATTGGCCGCCCGGAGCGGCGCTTGGCCCTTGACGATTGGCCGGAGGCCGCGGGCGGG